>RJVU01042553.1:1263098-1329460 GCA_003731715.1 Anabarilius grahami
TCGTGTTTCCTTCTGGAGCATCAGTGAATGTTTGAACCTTTTTTAATAGTTGTGTTTGAGTCCCTCAATTGTCCTCAGTGTGAAAAGATGGATCTCAAAATCACACAGCCACTGCTGGAAAGGGTTCAAATATGCACAAAATGCTTGAAAACTGAAGAACCTGCAGGACATGGAGATTTTTTCTGAAGAACAGAGCTCAGTTTAACTGCTCAGAACAAACAAGAGACTCATGAACAGCCATCACAAAACAAAAAAACAGTCATAGATCATCCAGGTAACCACACACAGTATTGAGAATCAATGGTTCACATACTTATGAACGGAGATATTTTAATAAATTCAGCAACTTTTTTGTCTTGTGGATTATATGTGAACATCTTTTATGTGAAATATCTTACTCAGGACAGTACTATATAAAAAATAACATGCATTTTGTATGATCTCTCCTATTTTGATAAAATTATTCACATTTTCACAGATTCTGCAAGGGGTTCCCAAACTTTCGCATACCACTGTAACTAAAGTTAAAAAAGTGAAATCATAATCAACCACCCCATTAATGCTGAATATTAACTCTTTCCCCACCAGCGTTATTGAAAAAAGTTGCCAGCCAGCGCAAGCATTTTTGATCATTTTCACAAAACTTTCATGGCCCTCTGAATATTTTTTTCTATGAATATCTGAACATGCAATATATCAAAAGTAAAAGCAGAGCCTCTGATTAAAAATAAATAAATAAATAATTTAAAATGACAATTTTAGCTTCATGCATTCTTTTTTTGTGTGTAAGAACAATGTGGGTAAGTTTCATTTAAAAAAAGTAACATTTTGAACAAAAAGCTGAAAATCACGTTTTTGTCAAAGGCTATGTCCGAAATCGGATTCAGAAAGATGATCAAAACAGATGGAGTAGATCTTGTCCATCAACACCCCTAAAGCTTCACAGTCCTATAGCTCGCCTGGGTCGATATTTCATTTGGTAATGTTAGTTTTGATTTATATGCTGTTTTATTTTACTTTTGCATAAGCATTGCTTCTATCGCTTGTTTCTGCTTCTTCTTCACCTGTGTTTTGATCCAGAGATTCTGGACTCTTTCAGGCGATGATTAATAGCGCCCCCTACCGTATAACAGTGAAAACATAAATTACGGAAAATTCTGTCAATGGCATAAAAAGAGTTAATAATAATATAATGGATATGTATACACTACTGGTCAAACGTTTGGGGGCAGTTAAATGTACATATATTTTCTGAAAGAAAGTAGCCTAATACTTTTATGCAAGGATGCATTTAACTGATCAAAAGTGACAGTGAAGACCTTTCACATTGTTACAAAAAATTCATTGTATTACTCATCAAAGATTCCTGAAAATAATGTATTACCGTTTTCACAATAATATTAAACAGAACAACTTTTTTCAACATTAAAAATAGTAGTAAATGTTTAATAATAGTAGCAAATCAGCATATTAGAATGATTTCTGAAGGATCATGTGACACTGAAAACTGAATTTAGAGGAATAAATTACATTTTGAAATATATTAAAACAGAAAGATGTAACTTTAAATTATAATAATATTTCACAATATTACTGTTTTTACTGTATTTGTAATCAAATAAATGCAGCTTCTTTCAAAATCTTACTAACCCTAAATGTAGCATAAATATCATGGATATTAATAATATAATGAATAATCTCAGTTGAATATGACTTTTTTGTGTTTAAACATTTTGTTTGATTTTTAAAATAACATCATATTATTTGAATATTATATTATTTGATCCAGTAATTCTAAGCAGTAGTGTGAATGTAGAGGAGTAAGAAGCTCAGTGTTTGTGTTGTTGAAGTATCTGATGTCAGGTTATGATCTCCTCTTGATCTTGTGCCTGTTAGTTTCTCTTTTTTCTTCCCTGTGGTACAGTGTGTAATATATTTTCACCTTTTTGTGTGTTTTTATTTATTTTGTTTTCTTGTTGAGTGTAATTTGACTCCTCTCTGGCTGTTATGGTTTTGGGTTTTTTATTGGATTTCTTTATCTTCTGTTATTATTATTGCCTGCTTGAGCAACCACAATGCAGGCCATAACAATGCTATTATTTTCTTTTTACACTTTTATTGTTATAGTGCTCTGGGCAGAGACCTCATGGGTTAATCTTCGTGTTAGTCTCAATGTGATATTGTCCATCCTAATGCTGCTATCCAAACTATACCCGTGACCTCACTGCCAACATCGTGAGAACATAATTACAGCAAATTCAGCAGTAAAGACATGAGCTGAATAGATGAGGAGAGATGCTGTCCGCTGTGCAGTGCTTAAGGCTTTCATACAGCACAGCGTGATCTGAGGGCACAATCCGCCACCTGTTAGGAATGCAGGGAATAAGCTCAGTTTAATATTTGTTTCTACTCCTGAACAGAGGGTCTCCTTCTTGACCCTGCTTCCAGGTCTCACACCAAGTCCTGAGTATTTTTGGCACTGCAATTCACATTTCAAAGAAAGTGCGTACGTCATGCAGATAAAAGTCAAGGCTAGACCTCAAGAGTGGAGAAGAATGCTGGAGTGTTAATGTACAAATGTAAAAACAGTAAAAACCTGTTCTGTTTGAATGTAATACAAGTCAAGTGCTAAAAGTCCTATCAAAAGTCCTTATCCTGGCCAAGAACACCCATTTTGACAGGTAGAGATAGACAAATATATATATATATATACATGTGTGTAATGTGTGCAAATTTAATTTTATTTATTTTCACAATCTCTTTTAAAAAACCTTCAAAATGATGTATGATAGAGTCAATTTTGAGAAAAATCGAGGTAACAGTTTTCTGAGGGTTTCAAAACAAAATCACCTAGCAACCATACCTTAAAATCCTTGTTAATAACACCTAATTTGGCACACACCTCGTCAAAACCAAATAGCTATAGGAAAATATTGCCAATTAAACTTTTTTTTTTCCAATATTTTGAATTACTGTAATTCTGTTTATATGTGTATATCGGGATCATGCTGGCTTTAGAGATAGTTAAGATAGTTTTGTTTATATCAGCATGAGTTTAAAAATCACATTTCATTGGTTCAGACTCATGCCATCAAAAATGTTTAATGAATACTCACAAAGTTGCAATGCTGTGCTGTAAAATGATACCAAACTTGGACTAATGAGGAAACACGAGTGGTGAAGCGAGCAGAGAAAAACTGTATTTTTCATGGACAAAGAAAAGGTACTCCTCTCAGAAAACATACAAATACTTTTAGATGTTTAGTTGCTATTTGAAGCATTTAGATTGCTAAATGAGGGCTTAATGAACTCATTTTTGTGAAAACCTCAAATTCGACCATAATCAACATTTTTGACTTGTTTTGCATGTAGCTCGTAAGCCTGTGTGCATTCCGACGTCTCATTTTGCCAGCATATATATATATATATATACAGCGGGGAAAATAAGTATTTGACACATCAGCATTTTTATCAGTAAGGGGATTTCTAAGTGGGCTATTGACACAAAATTTCCACNAATGGTTCTTTTAACTGATGGAGTGTGTAGCTTTTCATTTCTAAAACAACCATGTATTAAGATGTATCATGGCCATATTCCAGGATGACAATGTCAAGATTCATCAGGCTCAAATTGTGAAAGAAATGTTGGGAGGATGCATAAAGAATCATTTTCACACATGAATTGGCACCTCTGAGTCCAAAAATTGATGCACCTCTTGATGGAAATACCATCAAAACATTTATTTCCATCGAGAGGTGCATCAGTTTTTGGTCAAGATCTTGTATTGACAATGCAAGAGGTGATCACTCTGTAAAGTCTCCTCCAGCACATCCCAAAGACTTTCAATGAAATTAAGGTCTGGACTCAGAGGTGCCAATTCACGTGTGAAAATTATTCGTCATGCTCTCTGAACCATTCTTTCACAATTTTAACACTGGTGAATCTTCACATTGTCATCCTGTAATATGGCCATGATGTGTCTTCCTATGGTTGATTAAGAAATGAAAAGCTACACACTCCATCTTTAAGGGTTAAAAGAACCGTTGCCAAACATATAACATGCTAGAAACATAATAATCACTGTAATAATGATCCATTCATAGATTCTTAAGTATTGCCTATTAAAATCGCAACAGCAACTTTTTTTTTTTTTTTTTTTAGCCGGGCAGTGTATATACTGCCGTTTGGGGAGTTTGGGATCTTTATAATTTTTTTTATGTTTTTAAGAGTCTTTTCTGCTCACCAATGCTGCATGTATTTGATCATAAGAACAGTAAAAATAGTAATATTGTGAAATAATATTACAATTTAAAATAACTGTTTTCCATTTGAATATATTTTAAAAAGTATTTTTTTCCTGTGATGCAAAGCTGTATTTTCAGCATCATTACTCTTCTTCAGTGTCACATGATCCATTTTCAACATTGATGATAATAATAAATATTTATTGAGCACCAAATCAGCATATAAAAATGATTTCTAAAGGATCATGTGTTATGTTATTTTAAATGATTAAAATTTTATTTTTAATGCATTTTTACTGTATTTTTGATCAAATAAATGCAGCCTTGGTGAGCATAAGAGACCTAGTATTATTATTAAAGTATTTTAATTTAATTATGTAAATATTATATAAATATATTTCTACAAAAACAACAAGCTTTCAATTCTGTCAGCTAATGTAATGTAAAGCAATGCGTATGTTTACATGCACTGTAGCCCTTATTCTTATTATCATGAGATTGAGATTGTTTAATGTGTAGGTCATTAAAACGCTTCAAACTGTATTTTTTAATTTTTTTTATCAGGTAAACGGATTAAGCAAAACCCATGCTTTTTGCCCATGATCTTGCTCTATATATGAACAATTTTACTATCATTCTCATGGCGTATTCAACATGTCCATGTGTGTTCACATTTTGACATTAGAAATGGCAAAAATATGTGATTTCAAACTCTCTTCCCAACATTGAGCTGATTTTGGATATCTATGTTTTCGACCGAACATGTAAATGCACTCAATGGAAACGGAAAACACTCTAAGTTTGGTTGATATAGACAACATTATTACTTTTATTTTCATGAAACACTGGCAAAGAACATAGCATTAATGTTGTTCAAATGTAACTGAAGTGGGTGAGAATGATGCAATAACAGCTTCCAGATCCAAATCCAAAGGTTCTGGATCTTGTTCTTGCACAAATTAAGCCCTTTACTTAAATGAATGCTTTAGATATATTGGATGTATTTTTCCCTTGGATCTGCATAGATTTATGTTGGGATAGAGCCAAAGCAAACCTTAAGCCTTAAGCTTAAACATCTATCAGCAGCTGATCCCCCTCATTATGCGGCTTCACTGATATGGGCAGCCATCGTTCCCTTGAATAACATACAGCCATTGTAACCGACCTGTTGTTTCCCATCTCATGACATCAGAGTTCAACAGGACCTTTTGATATATCGTATTTACTTTTGAATGAAAAATTGACAGGCAAACTATACACCCCTCGACGGAGGTGAGCAAATTCTTGCAAGGTTTCTATTAGCTGTGCTAAGGAGGGATTATGTTGTCTTGAGGGAGTCAAAGCTTTGTAAGCGAATGAATCCCAAACCTCTAAATCCTATTAGCTGCATACAGAGGTGAGGGAACACAGAGCCGTGGCTTAACCTTAAGACTGACAGACGCACAATTGTGTTTTATTGCATCTGTTTGTCCTCTCTCTTTCAGCACAACAAACACAGCCCAGCATAATAGAAATTGTCAGAGTCTGATGTCTCTATAAACCTGATTCATAACTGTTTTGTTGTCTTTCTAAATAAATGTTCCTTTCACTCCGGTTTCTCCATCTCTATCTAATCTGAAACATATTCTGTCGTCACAGGCAGTAGGAAGTCTTCGAGACACGTCAGAATTCAATGTTTGCTTAACATCCTGTCTAGATGCCTTCATCTAGTCGTTTTTTGAAGACAGCATAGATATTTACTTCACTGTCGGCGGTTTGTGTGCTTTTTTTCCGCAACATGACTTTCTACTAAGAAGTATTCTAGTCACTATATCCTTGCTTTTTAATTTCTTAAGTGGAATTTGAAATTATGTGCTCACCAAGGCTGCATTTATTTGATCAAAAAATACAGTAAAACAGGGCAATTTAAAATATCTGTTTTGATATATTTTCAAATGTAATTTATTCCTGTGATCAAAGCTGAATTTTCAGCATCATTACTCCAGTCTTTCGTGTCACATGATCCTTCAGAAATCATTCTAATATACTGATTTGGTGCTCAAGAAAATTTCTTATCAATGCTGATTAATAGAAATTTAAATTAACAGAAAGTTAAAAAGGCATTTATTTTAAATATATAACTTTTGTTAATCATACAGTATCTGATACCATCACTGTACCATGGTATCACCACAGTACTTTTTGTGAGGGTATTAAATATGTAACAATGTTCAGCGCACTTTATATGTTACATACACTTCCACTGGTAACACATTATTGTACAGTGTTACATATGTTACATGTAGTTACTGTAGTAATAACTAGAAGTTATGCATAATTAAATGCAATTAATACCAGACCCTCATCCTATACCCTAACCCTATAGTAAGTAGTTAATTATCATTACTTAGTACTTAAATGTATAATTACACTGTAATACTGACACCTTAATATAAAGTTTCACCCTTCCATTTTACACTTTATCTTTTCCCAAATATTAGTCTGATTTGCCTGCATTATTCAAAATTTCCACCATTATCATATAAGTAAATGCCTCAAGCATCTGGGTTACCTTTACGATTCATTTCTTGTTCATAGTTTTTGTGATGTTTTAAATGTAATTTCATAAACCTAATGCTCTATATAACCTATAGCCAATTGGTTATACTTTTTAGAAGTAAACACACAACAGAACATCATACACAGTCAAACCAAAAATATTCTAGATTAATTTTTTCTGACACAGTTTAACTCTGAGATCTTGTCATATTTTATTATCATTTTTTTTAACTTTATTTAATAAACTGTATTAATAAATGAAATGTTCAAGATGTCTGAATAAATTATGATTTGACTGTATGTAGTGGAGTATAAAAGTCTGAGACCACATTGAAAACCTGTTACATTTTGTAATAAATTAAAACCATGCAAAAGGCAAACATTTTCACTATTGGGCTCAGACGTTTGGACCCACTGTATGTTACTTGCGAAAGTGTGTTTATCTGTGTGTGTGTTTATACGCGAGGAAAAGAGACCAATGAAAAGAAATGAGCTTTCTTTCTCTATTTCTTTTTCTGTTCATTTTTCTTTCTCCAACCACAAAATGAATTCGCTGTTTTGTAGAAAAAATAAAAATAAAATAAACTTTTATTGGCGAAGGAGAAGCAGGCTGGTTGGAGGGGAGGAGGAAAGAGGAATGGATAAAGATATGCATTAGTCAGAGGACGGGAGTGCAGGAGAAAGCCCATGAATCTCAATCTAACTTTATTCAGCTGGGACCAGGAAAGAGCAAGCTAGCAAGGTCATCTGAGACAGAGTGGCGCAACAATTACACAAGCCTGCCAGGCCCATTGTGATTGGCCATCTTGCTCTTTGATCAGTGTCAAGGATTTTTTTTTTTTTACATTTCAAGATTTCTGCTCGACATTAACTCTCAATAGTTTAGCAAGAGAGAAAGTATAACTTACATTCTGATCTATGGGGTAGGTGTCAACGTTCATTATATATGAGGGATTTTCATTACAGAGAATGTGTCAAAAGAAATTATGTTGTGATGTGATGTGGAAATTTACAGTGGGTATTTTTCCAGTGTTAAAATATGGCATTATATTTTGGAGAAAATTATATGTAACGCAAAGGTATACCATTCAAAAGTTTGTTTGTTTTTGTTAAAAATAATAATAATAATAATGATTTTATTCAGCAAGTATGCATTCAATTGCTCAAAGTAACAGTAAATACAGTAAATAAATTGCTTAAATAGTGACAGTAAATCTTTCTTAACGTTTTAATGTTACAAATGTTTTGTTTTCAAATAAAATACCGACCATAAACTTTTGAAAAGCAGCATTGACTTTTCACTTTTGTATGTGCCCAAGTTTAAATGCCCCTTATTGACTATTTACAAGAAAATTTCAGTAATTGATTCATTCTTAAACTGTTAGTTCACCCAAGAATGAAAATTCTGTCATTAATTACACATCCTCATGTCATTCCAAAACCGTATGACATTCGTTCATCATCAAAACACAAACAAAGATCTTTTTAGTGAAATCTGAGAGCTTTCTGTCCCTCCATTGACAGCCTATGCAACTACTTTATTTACAAAATATAAATCTCCAACGCATGTTCACGAGAGCGCCACAAGGCATGAGTGTTATTTTGACACAAGAGCAGATACTGTTGCGTGAACGTGTATTGGAGATGAATGTTTTGTAAATAAAGTGGTAAATTGTGTTTTTGCACAAACAAAGCATTTGCGTCGCTTCATTAAACTGAGGTTAAACCACTGGAGTCACATGGAGTACTTTGATGATGTCTTTACTATCCTTCTGGGGTTTGAAAGTGTCAGTTCGTAGCTGTCAGTGGAGGGACAGAAAGCTCTCAGATTTCATTAAATAGATCTTCATTTGTGTTCCGAAGATGAACGAAAGTCTTAAAGTTTTGGAACGATATGAGGGTGAGAATTAAAATTTTTGGGTGAACTATCCCATTAAGATTTTAAATTGTTTTGTGGTAATTTTTTTTTTACATTTTCATTGTCTGAAACTTCCATAAGATGTATACAGAATTGCTAGTAGGTTTGGTCTTATAATTTAGAACTAATTGTGATTATTATGTAAATTATAATTATCTAACATTGAACAGGATACCCTGAAATCTGGAAATTATGACAGAATTTCTTTTAGCAATCCTTTTCACTTTAGTTTTTTACTTAGAGTTTTACTCAGTTTCTGCAGTATTCCTGACAGTATTTACAACAATTCTTGTACTGCTGTTTCCTGTTTTCACATGGCATCTAAAACAATCACCAGGGGGTGTATAATTTGTCTGTGAAGGACAGTCCAGCGCTGTGGAGTGTTTGAACATCAAGAGCCTGACTGTAAGATAAAGTAAGTGTTTTCAGTGCCAGAACATTCTGTCCTGAAATCAAAGCTTAAAGTTAAAGACCACATCACCCAGAGGTGCAGTACAGAATGAAGCTACAGACGTTTAGCTCTGACCTCGGTGTCAGCTGTATCATCACAGCAAAACTAAGGGAAATTACTGTACATCTGACCCTTTGGCCTTGGCTCTCAGCACTGTTGACTACGTGTGTTTGGATTTGGTAGCATTACTTTCTTTATGTGTTTTCAGTTTATAAAAGCAGATTTAGCATAATACCAGTGTATACTTGTCATTTTCCTCCAGTAGCATTCCTCATTTGCAGTGTCTACAGCAAATGAGATGGAAACTGAATAATAAGTCTCTTTTGCACCCTATTTATTGTATTTTTCCTTTGGTCATCATTTATCAAATGTGCTCACTATCATTAGGCCATGACTAGAGGTCTAAATCGTGTATCTGTGTAGATGTGGATGTCCTACCCACACAGCTGCTGAGATCTGATTGGTGCTCCCGGGTTCTCAAGTATCCAATCAGAGGCCCTTTGAGAAAATCTGCAAACACACAGATATAAGACTTGAGTCATAAGTTTGAGACATTACACATGATTTAAAGCACTCCTGTTCATCAAAAATATGTATTACAAAATTATTAATGATAACCCCAATCTTTTTGTTTGTTGGTTTTTGTCTGGCAGACAACCATCAGGCAGAATAAAATACTATAAACTTATATTGAAGCAGGTACCTGAGCCATATCTATGAGAATATCATAGAGGCATGTACTGTAAGCCAGTATACACTCAAAAATATGTAGGCCTAAGTTTTATATTTATGTATTCGGATTACATATATTTACAATTTCATAAACGAATAAACCTAATGTGTTGCATACTTGTCAGTCATATATGAATGTCTTTTAAATACACAATAATCATGTTTATAAATATGTAAACATGGTTATTGTGTATTTAAAAGACATTCAGATTATTAGAACTATTATGGAAGTCTTACTTGTTTCTTACCCGTTTTATAAATGTATGGCTGATTTATGTACTGTATGCTTTTCTTCAGAATTCGTAAAAATGTAATCTGACATTGATACAAGGGTTTGAATATATCACAAGGATTAAAGCGTCTTCAAAAGAGCTTTTATCCAAATTCATTGCCTTCTAATTTTCTAGACAAGTAAGGATATCACTGCTTTATCATAATAGAATTATTTGACATGAAAAGAATTGGGCATTGAACAAAGTTTGGCATATATAAATGCATTGGATTCCATCATAATGGATGCTTTTTATTTATTTTCTACATATGGATTCATTTGAAGTGGCGGCCGGAGATATTACAGTACACCCACAAAGTCTATAACCAACTATTCGCCATCACTGTGGATTTCTGATGAAATAAACAGCAATATTACAGAAATCATTTCCTCGGCACGCTTGTTTAAAAGGCTTTGTAGAAAATCTACGGCATGCTGTGGAGCAGACACTGTTCCTTCATTATGTCCACAATTTATGATATGATAATACTCCATGTGCAATTTTTAACAAATTCAAGAGAGGTCATGTGCACTAGAATGCTTTCCATGGACCCTAGATCTAAATATTACATTGCCTCTAAAATGAGTTCAAAAAGACATTGTGCCAAGAAACTTTTCACCTCATTCATCAAAGTTCTGGAAGCAAATCTTTTCCAATTTAGATCTTGTTCGGCAGCAACATTACAATTGAATATTCTTGTTCCTCTAATCGCTGTTCAATATGGAATAATTGGGTAACGACTTACTATAGCGGTAACTTACTGTAGCTTCTTCTAAGAAACATGTAGTTGACATTAATTTATGTATTTATTCGCTTTTTGAAAAGGAAAAACTCTCTTGCTCCGATCCACCTATTTGTGTGGCCTACATACAGATCCTACTGTTCCTGAAATCTGCTCTATTAAGTCACACTGACCCAGGATTGAGAGGCCTCCAAGGAATATGCCCTGTGGCAATCTCTCTCTCCGTCTCCACAACCTGACACCTTTACAGTCATACACACACAAAATAAGCATCAGAGATATAACAAATCTGAGATAGCAACCATTTCAATAGATTTCAATAGCCTGTCTCTGATAGAATCACAGCAGACTATGTTGATGGGAAACTAGACCATTTGTCTTTCTAAGTGGCTGTTTGTATATTTATGCGTTTGCAAGAATGTTCTGTGTGATTGATAGGAATTTTTTTAATACTCAAGTACTAGAATATTGCTGAGCAACTTAGTCACTGCCAACATGTAGCAAAACATCTGGTTTAATGGCACAGACATTTAAAGGAAATTCTATCACCGCCTGTACTGTATTGTTTAACTATATGCTTCCAATGCATTGGCCAAGCATTCACATCTTTGCTTATTTGTATTGAATATATGACAACATCTGTATATGGAGCGATACAAATGAATGAAGAATGTCTGTTTTTTCCTTTTTATGAAAATGTAACTTGTTAAAGGATTAGTTCACTTCTGAATTAAAATTTCCTGATAATTTACTCACCCCCATGTCATCCAAGATGTTTGTGTCTTTCTTTCTTCAGTCGGAAAGAAATGAAGGTTTTTGAGGAAAACATTCCAGGACTTATTCCTCGTCTGGAATCGTGTAGAGCCCTTTGAAGCTGCACTGAAACTGCAATTCAGACCTTCAACCCGGTGTACCCCAGTGAAGTCCACTATTAGGAGAAATATCCTGGAATGTTTTCCTTAATTTCTTTTCAACTGAAGAAAGAAAGACATGAACATCTTGGATGACATGGGGGTAAGTAAATTATCAGGAAATTTTAATTCTGAAGTGAACTAATCCTTTAAAAGATGTTTAGATGATTAAACTTTACTAAAACAAGACAAACCCAGCTAACAGGGAATGTTCTCAGAACATTCTAAAAAAGTTATCTCAAAGTTCTAAAGAAATGTTCTTCAAGTAATGTTTGTTTAAAGTTATCTGGTCTTTAATAACATTCTCAAAACCTTAGAACAAAAGCGTTTTATTTTTACAATGTTCATAGATTTTTATTTTATGTAATATCTCTTTTCATTTCTTTGCCCCTGTGTGAATGTGTGAACATGAATTCAGACACTACCAATGACCTTGATCCTCAAAATTTTGGGACGATGGTCACGCAGGTCACAACGAATGTCAGGTTTTAAAGGCACAGTATGTATTGACAGCTAGCGGTTGAAATGGATACTGCAGTCCAAATTCAAAATATTGGAGAGAGACTTGTTTCTCCCGCCCCCTCCTCCACAGAATGGACGCTCATGTGGGTTGCCAGATTGAGGACACACAACAGAAATGAGCACAACTGTCAGTGGAAGGCGATGAGTTGATTTATCCACAATTAATGTCTCTGGACATACTGGACAGATGGATGCTGAGGCTTTTTAGGTTGGGTAGAATCTGCGATATCTGACCCAGTTCGTTTGCTTGCGTCCAAGGCTGCAATAAGCTGTGTTTTCCACCAACTGGCAACCCAGGGGTGTCAAATACTATTGGGTAAATTGGCAGTGGGCAAGATCAGACAGACCAAAACAAACATTCTGACACGGAACGTTTGCATGATTGTTTTCTTTTATGCACATTAGAGATAAAAGATGATTACAAACAGAATCTCTCTTTTAAAGACCGAAAAGTGATGGGGCATTCTGGGAAATTTGAGGGAGTAAACATTTCAGTGCACTGCATGGTTTTGACAATGAGGCAGCCCTAGAAAAGTCTGACTCTGTGCAAGGGAACTATGGAGCGGATTGATAATGATTAGGAATTTGATATTTTGCAGTCTTTCATTCCAACCATCCATTCATCCAAATGAAATAGAGAGATTATTGGGTGTCAGATTCAGATCAGTGAAATATGTAGTTTCGTATTATCGAGAGTCGTCTCACTTTCGCACTACTCCCTCTCTCTCTTTCTCTCTCTCTCTGTTTTCCCATTCACTGACTGTTCTTTTGTCCTTTTAACTGGTGGTAATTAAATGAACAGGGTGCTTATGGAGAGGTGTCTCTAGTTGATCAGTACAATTAACTTGACATACTGTGGTACATTACTGCCATCTTTGCTGTGACCTTATATAGTGTAGATAAACTTTCTTCAAATTAATTGCCAGGTTAATGAGTTCACAGCGGGTTGTGCATTTCAGCAAATGGTTTCTAGAGTGCCAGCAGGAAGGGAATGTATGTGCCTATTTGCTGGAAAAAGAAAGTTTTTAACTTTGTGTTCACATTTTTTTTTAATAACGTTTACATTATTGCATTTGGCCCCATTTTTTAAGTGATACATTTTTCACATTTTGAAGAATGTTCACATAAATCCTTTCCAAGGATCATGTAAATCTATCGTGTGGCTTCAGGAGTATAGTGTACAAGTCGTATAAACTAATTTGGTGTTTTATGTGTTTTTTGGATCTTGACAGCCTGTGGTCATTGTATAGAAAAGATCAATGTGAAGGTTGGCTGATTGGAAAAACATGCCTCTATGTACATTTTTGCAAACTAATAAAATATAATGTATAAAATATAAATACAATTCACTGCAGTTTAAAGCTGGAATGAACACTAGCGGCAATAAAACACCAATTTATTCCTGTTCACCCAAATTTTTTATGATTACAAGGCAGATGATCGATAAATAAAGACTTATTTTTGCATAGTTCCTTTCACAATACTATGTTATGACCTGAAAACACTTTTAGCATGATTTGTAAACAGTGTTGGGGGTAACGCATTACAAGTAACTTGAGTTATGTAATCAGATTACTAGTAAAGTAATGCTTTACTTTTTTCAATTTACAACAAAAGTTACTTTTTCAAGTAAGTAATGCAAGTAACTTTTTCACATTTATTGACTGACAGCTCTCCTGTCCTCATGTTGAGAGAAATAAAGTGCAGAGGTGTTGTGTGCGCTGTGTGAACATGACGGTTATTGTAGTTCTAGACTAAATGTGAACATGCATTTACTCATCTCACTTGCATGAAAACATTCAGTATTCCTCGAAATGAATAAAAACAGTGAAATGCAATCTCAGAATTTTACGCAAACATGCAATAATTAACTATATTAAATTACACAAATATACTTTATGTATTTACTCTCACTTTATGTCTTTTCTGCTGACCTTTAATTATCTAATTCAACCATACTAATAAGCAAAAATTACTTTAGATTATATTTAGAAATAAGACTGTTGAACTTCCTTCTCCTGTATCCTATTCTTCTTTAATCCAGAATGGCAGCACTGCTGAAAGGTTTGTTTGAGCTGCGCCCTCTACTGTACAGGTGTAAATATACATTTCCTTCAGCCTGAGGCTTATTCATTTCACTTTTGGTGTAAAAGCACCTTAACATTTGCCAAATATAGAACTTTTTTGATGTTATTAAAAAACAAACAAGCTAGCCCAGCCCAAGTGAGAAAAAGTAGTGCATTATTTTTCATAAAAAGTAACTAAGTAATGCAATTATTTACTTTTTTAGCGAGTAACGCAATATTGTAATGCATTACTTTTAAAAGTAACTTTCCCCAACACTGTCATGATCACGAGTTGGAGTGCCCTATTTAGCCACCAGAGGGCACTCCAACACGGACTATTGTTCACCACTCGGACTAAATTGCCCAAAAACCCACTTCCCGGACTCATTAACCCGTTCATTGCACCCAGCTGTTTTGTATTATGTTATTAGTGTCTGTCTATTTATACTGAGTTTGTTTCTGCTTTTGTTATCGTGGTTTCGTTTATGGTCACTGGTTTCCCGGTTTGTGTTTTCTTTGTTTTTATGTGGACTGATCTGTGGACTTTGACCCTTGCCTGTCTGGATTACGTTTTCGATTACCCCATTAAAGCTGCACTTGGATCTTACCTTCTTGTCTCTGTGCCATTCCGTGACAAACACTGTTGTAAACGAATAAATTTTGACTTCTGCATCACCTAACCAGCTCCATATGTATGGCTTTTCTGACGTAGGGGTTAATTCAGGTTAATACAGTCATCTTGATAGCAAAAATTAACCCGAATTTGCCTAGTGAACTTGCTCTGTAGCTCACCTGGTACAGCATTGCACGCTTTGGTATGAGTCCCTTGAAACGTGCGTCACAAAATGTTCAAATACTTGTAGAAGCCAGCTTACTGGCATGGTTGCTTCAGCAAATCTCACATCTCACATCTGCTTTAGTGTACCTGGTACGTTATTTTCATATGTTATGAAGCATTAACCTTTTAGTGCTACTCAATGGACAACATAACAAACATCATAAAATGTTGCCAGAATCAGATTCATCTGTTTTGGATAAAACTGAAAGTGCTTTTAGTACCACTCACTGGACATTTCACTTTGAAAGCATCACGAAATGTGCAATAAGCAACATAATATCATTATGCAGAAATGTTGCCACTTTTCCAATGAGCCTGAGTCTTTTGTGTTGAAAGATTCTTATGTGTATGAAGAAAGTCATATGGGTTGGAAAATAGCTTGAGTAAGTAATTTTGGTAGACTATCCATTTAATGTTTCTTTTTGGAGATAGCAATGGGAAAGAGGAAAAAAAGGGTAATAACAGAATATGAGGATTTAAGGAATTGGCAAGGACATGAGTGGATGCATTTACATTTCTAAGCAGAGCAGCATGTCTGAATCAGTATAAAATATGGATGCTTTAATTCCACATTTGTGGGTCGTTTGTGAGAGGTATACAGTCTGTGTAAGCTTCTTACTGTATTTTTGCTCTTATATTCTCTCACACACTCATATGTATTCGTCTCTTGGCCATTACATTGCAGTGACCCAGAAAAGCATAAAATTGCATCAGTAAGGCACAAATCATCAAATCCAGTTTCAATAACCTAGCAGAAAACAGGGATAGCACACGTTTGGTAGAACAGGTGCTATAATTGTGCCGACAGTGTGTGTACATGTTTGTTTTGTGTGAGCGATACTTCATGGAGTGTTCTACAATTTCTTTCAAGGACCTCCTGGTTGCATCACCTATTTCAGAAATCAATGGGTGAATAACCAAACACTTATATATTCATTTGTATTCCAGTCACAGTAGGATGAAGCAGGCATTCGGTACAGTGAGCACCACCCTCTGGGGTAGCGGGGGAGGAAATTCTTCAGCAAGAAAATACTGATTTGTTTTAATTGTTATAAATGTATTCAATTTATTAATTACAAAATTTGTTGGCCGAATAGTTGATAATTTTTTTGTTAGTTTTCTTTGTTAGTTAAATGTTCTACAGTCTGTGCATTTTTGATTTGCTTTATATTTGCTTATATATATATATATATATATATGTATGTATATATATATATGAAAATGCATCTACAATAACATTTATGTGAAATCTGCCCACTCGTTTCGACTGCATGGCACAAAAAAGATGACACAGTGTTCTGGTAAACAGCACATGGAGAAGCATCAGATCTGTTGAATACTCAAATAAAGCATCCACCACCCGCCCCCAACCAATTTTACGCCATTTGGAACCCTCCACACACCGTCAGAATCTTAATCAACGGAGGTTACTGCAGATCATGCTGTTTTAATTGATAGCTAGGGATGCCAGCTGAATTTCAAGCTTAGTAGGTGATAGTATCACAACACCGGAAATGAGTGATACCTCATTATTTTGACATATCAGAAGGAGAAAGTAGAAGTACAGAAAAGAGATTAACATGAAATGCAAAATTAATGACGGCATGCAGAGGGTTCTCCCAAAGAGAATTACATAAATAAGTTACTGAAAAAATCAGTTTCTTAATCAGTATTTTTGACTTGTTTTCCCATTAAAAGATCCTTAAACAGGATATATGTAAATGAGAAACAAAACTGCATAGGATATTAAGACTTGTTTTCAGAAAATATATCTTATATTAAATTTATTTATCTTACCCCACTCTCAGACTGCTTTTTTAAAGCATAAATTTCAATAAACTTGGTCAGATTTATGCTTAAAGCAAGAAAAACAATTCCTGGGAAGGTAATTTGCCTAAATTCAAGATATATTACATGAAAACAAACCTTAATGTCTTATGCAATTTTTCCTCTCAAGTAAATTATTTTATTTTTATTTTTTCTAAAGGATGTTCAGATGTTGTTTTACTGGAATACAAAACATAAATACTGATTAAGGAAATTATCTTTATTTATGTATTTCAAAGGTTTCAGGGTTCAAGTAATCATAACTAAAAATGAATATGCCATATAGTGGCATAAGGTGTTTCAATGGGGCAAATGATCACAAGGAGTCTATCAGTAATCAGCAGTGTTGGGGAAAGTTACTTTTAAAAGTAATGCATTACAATATTGCATTGCTCCCTAAAAAAAGTAACTAACTGTAGTAACTGTAATGTGTTACATTACTTTTGCGCATAGGTGTAATTTGCATGTGGGACAGGTGGGACATGTCCCCACCACTTTTTGCCAGGGTCGACATTGTCCACTACCACTTTTTGAAACATCTCACGGCTCGGATGTATCTAATACAAAAGAAACATCTCTAGTTGATTAGCAATTCATTAGTTTGTGATAAATAGGCGATCGGGAGCTGGGATGTGCCGTTTTTGAAATCATGAATGCTTGTTGCCGCTGTTATCAGTGGCGCAACAGTGTTCTCTTGGCGCTCATGCACGGTGCGCAGTCTTCACATGGACGAGCGCTTCAATCTATTGCGGAGACTATTTGTTCCGGTGAAATCACAAAACAAAATGCACATAATCGCATCTCTGCTCTTGATATACATTCACTGATGAACATCATTGGTTTTAATGAGAAAAAAAAAAAATTATACGAGGGCGGATTAGAACCCAGAACCTCTGGCACACTGAACAAATTCTACCACTACTCCATCAGGACAATTAAATATTGAATGCACATCCATGTATTTACTGACTAAAGTAAATACTCTCAATTATAGTAGATGTAAGGAAACTACCATTTTAAACATGGGGTTTGTCAATAAATCTTGTGCATTTATTATTGTTATGATACAATTACAATGCCTATGTTACAGTGGCTGTACACTCTAAAAAATGCTGGGTTAAAAAAAAAACCAAGCTGGGTAAAATACGGACAAACCCAGCAGGTTGGGTTAAAAGGCACCTATTATGCCCTCTTTCACATGATGTAATATAAGTCTCTGGTCTGGTCAAGTTTCAGCTTAAAATACCCCACAAATTTGCCCCTATTTGGGGGTGAGCAAAAACACGCCTTTTACTATATTACTATAGTGCTGGCTAAAAAAAAATACATCCAAAATTGGTTGAAAAAAAATGGCTGGGTGAAAACAACCCAATCCCTGGTTTTGTCCATATTTAACCCAGCAGTTTTTAGAGTGTATATCAACACACGACAAAGAGGAGGATGAGTATACGAGTAATACTTTGATAAAACACAGGAGATTCCAACAGGGTAGAGACAGCATGTACACAAACAAGAACGGACAAGGAGTGAAGGAGAACACTGGGTATAATTTATAATATGTCACACACACACACACGGAACTAAAGGTGATAAGATAACTAGACACAGGTAGAGCAAAGGAACTAATCAGACTGGGGAAAACTAGGTCACAGGGGAAACCGAAACACAAGACATGTGACATATCGCCCCCCTCCCGGGAAGGCGCGTCCTCGTGCCGTATAGAGTCCAACTGAGGAGGGGAGAGCTCTGGAGGAGGGCGGAGGAATAAAACAAAAGTCCAGAGAAAAAAAAAAAAAATAATAATAAGTCCAAGGGGTAGTGGAGGTTGGGAGGAGCCAAGGGGAAGCCTGGAGCAGGAGGAGCCAAATGTTGGTCCAGAGACCAACCATGATGAGGCCCCAGGGTGGAGTCGAGAACGGGAGACGCCATAGTGGAGAGTTGAGGCGCCACCCTGGGGACAGCCGATGGAGACGCCACCGACGATGGAGATCCAGGTGGAGCTGGCATGCTGGAGAGCCCAACCGACACTGCTGGATCTGGAGACTGAGATGGAGCCGGGACGACGAGCATCCGAGGTAGAGTCCGGGAACCTGAAGACTGAGACGGAGGCGGTGCGACTGAGGACGAAGGAGGAGCCAGGTGAAACCGAAGGTTGCCAGCTGGATGACGACTGACCAAGTCGGAGCCTGTGTGACGAGGGAGCCCGGCGGACTCTTGAGACTGAGGGTTTCCGGTGGAGCCGAGGGAGGGTTCGGAGGCTGGAGGCGGAGCCAGGAGATCCTCTGGCCTAGGTGGCGCTGGTGGCCTGAAGCTTCGAATCGGGTCCATACACTTGAGTGATGGAGCTGAAGAGAGGCTGAAGGGTACCAGAGGAGGCAGAAATGATGAGCAGGCAGTTTGAGGAGGCGGGAGAGGGAGGCTGGGAGGGGAGGCGGGAGACACAGGGCTGGACGGGACCAGCGGGGAGACGGGCAGTTCAGGGCTGGACGGAACCAGCGGGGAGAAGGGCAGTTCAGGGCTGGACGGAACCAGCGGGGAAAGGAGACATAGGGAATTAACCTCCTCAAACACCCAATAACTCCAAAAAAAGTTTCAGTGGTCATAGCGATCCCATCCACCGCGGTGAGGTTGTGGGCGGGGCTCTCCTTCCAGCTCTCGAACTCCACTAACACTCCCTCGGCAGCACACGATGTAACGGGCTCACGCACCTGGTCAGACACCTTGCGGTTCACACCCCGGGGCGACGACTCCTTCCGTCCTCTCCTCAGGTTCGGTCTCGTTCGTCCTGGCAGGTTGAACTCCACGGTCTGCGGTGGGCTCTCGTCTCTCCATCGTGCACGTAATCGGTGGCGGGTGGCTGGTCTCTGGATGTGGAGCGGTGCTGGTGTCATCCTCAGCAGGGCAGATGGTGAACGGAGAGTTGTTGTTCACCAGCACCCACTCCACGTATGCGGCGAAGTCCTCCGTTGGACCGCCCGCTGGAATGCGTGCCTTGGACCGCTCGCTCAGGCCGGTGTGATAAAATAAACAGAGCGAGCGGTCCGGGAAGTTAGTCTGTCACGCAAGCTGGAGAAAGTCACTGGTGTGTAGTTCCAGCGAGCGGTCTCCCTGCTCCAGGCAGAGGAGCTGGACAACGGGTAGAGCCATGAGGGAAAAAACAAACAAAAAACTAAGAAATGCTGCAAAAAAAAACACTGTTTAGGTCCGTTCTTCTGTTACAGTGTCTGTATATCAACGCACGACAAAGATGAGGATACAAGTAATACTTTGATAAAACACAGGAGATTCCAACAGGGTAGAGACAGCATGTACACATAAACAAGAACAGACAAGGAGTGAAGGAGAACACTGGGTATATATACAAGAGACCAACAAAGGGAACTAAACAAGGTGATAAGATATTTAACTAGACACAGGTGGATCAAATGAACTAATCAGACTGGGGAAAACTAGGTCACAGGGGAAACAGAAACACAAGACATGTGACAGCCTAAATGCCTGCTCACATGTAGGCCGCATTTACACTGCAAGTCTTAATGCACAGATCCGATCTTTTGACCATATCCGATTTTTTTGGACGACGTGCTTACATTTCTTTTAAAAGTGACCTGTATCGGATGTCTCCTTTTTACACTGCACTTGGCGAAACGTACCAAAAATAGCCTATATGACATCACAAATCAATTTCAATGGTCCATTGAGCTTAATTTATTGACATGAATTCATATAGAAGCCCTTTTAATGCAATAGTTACATCCCTACATAAAAACAACACAAGTTCTTCACGACAGTATACGTACGCAGCTCCGCTGGAAGCGTGCGAGTGGAATAATACTCGGTAGATATTCACAGCTTCATGGGCTCGAATCCGCCATCCTATACTAGTTTTTTTTTTTTTTTTTGTCATTAAAACCAATGCGTTCATCAGTGATTGTATATCAAGGGCAGTTGCAAGTTTGTGTGCTTTTTATTTTGTGGTTTCAATGGAACGAATAGTTAGAGTCTCCACAACGGGACTGAAGCGCGCGTCTGTGCACGAGCCGTCGTCACTGACAACAGCGGCAACGAGCACATTTTAACGTCAGCTCGCCCTTTATTTAACACAAACAAATGAAATTAATAATCTGCCAGTCAACTAGAGATGTTCCGGTTGTTATAGGTATGTCTGTACCGCGAAATGTTAAAAAACCCTCACTTTTCAATGACGCAGGAGTCGCATTTAGAGGGGAATATCCGATCTGTCCCTGTCTGATTTATAACCACATATGAAAGAGGCCTGAAACCGATCTGTGAAAATCGGAATCCATGCGCTTTTTTCCTGCTTACACGGTCGTGACTCATATCCGATCTGTGCCACATGGGAGGAAAAAATCGGAATTGGGTCACTTGAACCGTGCAGTGTAAATGGGGCCTTAGTCTAGAACTACAATAACCATCATGTTCACACAGCGCACACAACACCTCTGGACTTTATTTCTCTCAACATGGGGACAGGAGAAATGTCAGTCAATAAATGTGAAAAAGTAACTTAGATATTTTGTTGTAAATTGAAAAAGTAATGCATTACTTTACTAGTTACTTTAAAAAGTAATCTGATTATGTAACTCAAGTTACTTGTAATGCGCTACCCCCAACACTGGTAATCAGAATTAGTAATATATTGGTGATTTTACATGCACTCACAACTTCCACAAGGCATTCATACTATTGCAGTCTGATTTAAATGAACTGATTTAAATGACTCTTGTGGCATATGGCAGTTCCACTAAACTGTGTGAAACTAGGGCTGAAAATAAGCGACAAGTAAAGCTTTCACAGTGTGTTTGAAAAGTGCATTGTGACTGATTTTTCTAACCATAAATAATGTAGCCTGTTTAACTTATGCTTACTGAATTTGTATGTGAGTGAGAACAAAGAAAGAAAAAAAATGAAATTTTATGTTTGACCATTACTATAAGACTATAAGGGATCAGATCAGACAAAAATAAAAATGGCATTACATTACATTAAAAAAATAACTAAATCAGATTGCAGTAATAGGCTATAATAATTAGTATCAGATACCACAGAGGTCTGAAACTTTGTGAGCTTTTAAAGCAATTCAATTTAAATTAACAAGGCAAAATAGTGTCAAAATTTCCAGAGCATCTGTCATCAAAACCACAACATAATTTTTCATCTGTCAAGGGGCAAAGTAAAAAAATAATAACCATATGGCAAAAATGGATAAACCTCTTCAAAGGATAGTTGCAAAATGACAGAAGTACAAACATTATCACATAAGTTCATCATAATCACTGAAATGGACAGTTCAGAGGTGCAGAGTGCAAATTTGAGGTTTATATAAAAATGTATTTTCTGTGTACCACATTTACAAAGAATCTCTCTTTCTGTATGATTAATAGATGTGTCAGACTTTGAAATAATCCCATTCACTTTATGAACCTGCATGAATCAGTGCTGAGCTTAATAATGGAGTTGTTCAAACTTGTCATGTTTGTTCTTCAGATCAGACTTTGTTTGTGTAAAGTTTAATTCAAAACACCGATATGCATGTAAATGCACTTATTAACTTCTGATCTGAAAACAAATAGTGAATGGACTCACTACAGTCCTTTTTTTTTTTCAGACCCTCCCATAACCTTTTATGTAACCAGAACATATCCTGTAAATCTGTCATATCACTCAAACCCAACGGGGGAGGTGCCCCAAGCACTTTCAGTAAAAACAGAAAATATTATGTTACTGGCTGAAGGGGAAAATCTAAGTTGTTAGGACGTTGTGGAAGTGTGGGTATCTGACATCGCGCCTCCTGTGACTTCGTGACTTTCTTCTGACGCATGTTATAGGCTACATAAATGAGAGTAAGTGTTTTACGTATAAAGTTTTTACATAGTGACTGTGTTGTAATGCAACTTTGTGTGCTGGTCAGTGGTGGCATGTGAAAACAGTAGTTTTTTTATTTATTTATTTATTTTTTTGGGGGGACGTGCAAGGTGTTATTTCAAATTGCGCTGCTTTGGTGTTTAGTTCGTGAAAAGCATCGATGTTTCTGAATGAATCTTTGATTTGAAAGAATCGTTCTCGTGTACTTTCATGCACTCGCTCGTATCTTTCGTTTGCAGCAGCCTCTCCTTTCCTGTTTTGTTTCAAAAGAATGACAGGAACTAATACATTCTGTCCGGGCCGTAGTAAGATATTGAACAAATACGCCCGCTTCACTGAACGAACTGGGCTGCGTTTCCCAAAAGCATCGTAAGCCTAAATTGATCGTAGCTCCATCCATTAGGCTTACGATGCTTTTGGGAAACGCTGCCCTGAACGTTTGGACAAAACTGTGCTGATCGAAGGTCACGTGAATCAGTCTCGTTCACATAAGTGTGTATACTGAAGGAAGTATTATGAATGTGCAAAAGTAACTAATGACCACATATTGTACAGTTGAATTCTCTGTTGTCATTTGTGGGAAAAACTACGGAGCCCCGCACATGATATGCAAGAAAAAAAAAAACTAAATCGTGCTTACGATTTACCAGTGTTGTAAAGTATTTGAGTAAATGTAATTAGTTGCTGCACTTAAGTATCTTTTTAGCTAATTTGTAGTTGTACTGAGTATCAAAGATATTAACAACTTTTACTCTCCACTTGACTACATTTTTGAACAAGTAAACGTACTTTCTACTCAATACATTTGTGATGAGTAATGCAATTACACATTACATTTTGCATGGCACCTAACTTTTTCTGCAGCAGTTTGTTTCTGCTATAAAGAAGCGATATTGCCATCTAAGGCTATTGAAGGTACTACATCTTGTGCATTTTGCCTTTACTCACCCAAACTTGTCAGCAAGTCTACTTTACATAAATGCGAGTGCATTAGTAGGTAGTTGCTGACATAGTCGCGGAAATGGTTGAGCACCTGCAGAAAAATATGAGATATTCTTCATTCATTTTAACCAATAAAAAATCGATTGCATCTTTCAGACACAACTTTCTTCTCGTTTTTATAGTTCATTTGCGGCCATTTCAATGGTGTTATTTTAATGACAAATGTGCAGAGCACATGAGAACGCATCCATGTAGCTAATGTCTGAACTTTCGCACAAAACTGGACACTCACATTACACAGTGCTCTCATTGCTCTGCTCTCGCTAAGATATTGATTTGCGCGCTCAAACTTTGTCCTGTGCATTGCGAATCTCTACATGCTCTTGAGTTAAGTGCTTATTATACACCCACCGACAGAAACATAAATCGGCACCTATGGTTGCTGAATCGCAGTTGTTTGATTAAGAAGATGAGGTCATGACTGCAGCCTGTGATGAAACTAAAACCAGCACATCCAGTGCAAGTAGATTTTGACTATTTCATTTTACTTAACATTATTTTATTCATCCGCTATATTGACGAGACCTTTTTGAAGGATATTGGTTTGACCTTTCTGTGCACTTGAGCGTAACTGAGACTTGAGAGTTTTTAGACGTTTAAGAGGCTGTTGTGTCGACCTTGATTTATAACAATTTTTAGGTGTTTAGTTTTATTTTGATTTTAGAAGATAAACATTATTTCTCATCAGTCTTACAAATCAACTATTTTCTTATTTTTACTGGCATGTCTCTTAGGTGTTAAGGACTAGTGCATCTCTGAGCCTACATTCAGTACGAGTAAAATACTTAAGTACTGTTAAAATCAGATGCTCTAAGATTTTTAATCAATTCATATTGTTGCTGATTTGTAACTTGTATTGGAGCAATTTTCGCTGTAAGGTATCTGTACTTTTACTCAAGTATGGTTTTCAGGTACTCTTTACACCTCTGCAATTACTAATTTGTTCCCTCAATTTACTAAATCCTGTGTGTGATTTGCTATTTCGTTTCCTCGATTTGCTAAATCATGCACACGATTTACTAATTTTTTCCCTCGATTTATAAATTGTAGGCATGATTTAGCAAATTGAGGGAACAAATTATTAAATTGTGCGCACGATTTAGCCTACAATTTTTTCCATAGAAAACACTATATGATGCTTAAATACACTTGATCTGAAGTCTCGTTATGATGACTCACTCTTTGATTCGATTGTTTTAAACTCACTAATAACACTGAAAAAGATGTGCCGCCACCTACTGGCACAACAAAGGAACGAATCAGGCTGATTTACAATTGTAAGAAAAAGTATGTGAACCACTTGCAGAATCTGTGAAAATGTGAAAAATTTTAACATTTTATTTTTTGTTTAGTACTGTCCTGAGTAAGATATTTTACATAAAAGATGTTTACATATAATCCATAAGACAAAAAAAAAGCTGAATTTATTCAAATGGCCCCATTCAAAAGGATGTGAACCATTGGTTCTTAATACTGTGTGTGGTTACCTGGATGATCTATTACTGTTTTTTTTGTTTTGTGATGGTTGTTCATGAGTCCCTTGTTTGTTCTGAGCAGTTAAACTGAGCTCTGTTCCTCAGAAAAATCCTCCAGGTCCTGCAGATTCTTCAGTTTTCAAGGATTTTTTGCATATTTGAACCCTTTCCAGCAGTGACTTTCTGACTTTCAGATCCATTTTATCACACTGAGGACAACTGAGGGACTCAAACTCAACTATTAAAAAAGGTTCAAACATTCACTGATGCTCCAGAAGGAAACACGATGCATTAAGAGTTGGGGGGTGAAAACTTTTGAACATGATGAAGATGTCCAAATTTTTCTTATTTTATTGAAATATCATTGCTTTTCATTTAGTACTGCCCTCCGGAAGCAACAGAAGATACTTGCATGTTTCCCTGAAGAAAAAATAAGTACAATTTACCTTGATATTCAAATTCAAAAGTTTTCACCCCCCAACTCTTAATCTCTTCACAGATTCTGCAAGTGGTTGACATACTTTTTCTTACAACTGTATTTCATTGAACAAAATGGATTGAATCTTTTTAGCGAAAAGAATCAAGGGATTGTATTCACGGGAATTAATCAAAATCCCCACCAATATTGCGCAGTTCAAAGTATATCTACAGTATTAATTATCTAGCTATCTAGCTAGCTAATTATATTCAAGTGTACACAGTAATGTTCCTCCAAATCAGCTGTCCAACTATCAAGGCTACTAACAGTGAACTTGACAAAGCTTTGTATTTTCACAGTTTAACAAATGCTCAAGTTAAAAGACAAAATTATAAACTAAAGATCTTACTTTAGAAACTAAAACTGATGCTTTACTCCCTTGGCTGTTTTTCTCCGATTGGGCACACTGAATACATTAAAGAGTATGTTGAAATATAACTCAATCTCTCTAGTAAAATACCCTTTGGTCCTTTGAAAACATGAACTTTCACACACTGTAGCATTAATATATGTGCACTAGTACTGTCGTGGGAGTGAACAAAAGGGCCAAAGAAGAGTAACAACTTGACTTGTTACAACTTTACCATGATTTAGCACGTTTTCATGGGTCTGTTTTCTGAGAGAAAATGTTGTGAGCTCATATAATACAAAAGGGCAGGATTCCAGTAAGGGCAAAAAAAAATAAAAATTTTTATTTTTCCATGTAAATTTATATTTTCTCATAGACTCATACTCTCATGAATCAGAGCAGTAGCTGAAATCCACATTGTTCTTCTGCTTATTGGTTCCATACAGTACTTTTTTCCCCCTACCATGCCATCTATCATTGGATACCAATCCGTTTCTCTCATCATCAAAAATTAAGGAATTTAATGCATTTTATTGCAATTTAGTTTAATGAACTCATAAGCAATAAAGTTGACTTTGTTACTACTTTCTGTTTGGGTATAGGTTTCATATCATAGTGTAAAAGTATTTAATTTTGTACTGCTTTATTTATTTATTTATTACATCTGTTTAAATGTGCTGTAGAGTTGAGCAACAGGAGAGTGTGAAATGTATACTTTTAATACAAGTTGCTTTGAATAAAAGCTTCTGCCAAACGCATAAATGTAAATGTTATGTAAAAATACTTTAATTTGATTGAACTTGGAGCAGAGCTGGAGATGAAGGAGTTCTGAATCTAATTCTGTACCACAGTTGTGACATTGAATTGAAGCTCATTAACTAGACCTCTACATGGAAATGCTCTTTTACCCTTTAAAGACTGAATGACCCTTCACTCACATACTATAGTATGTGTCTTGTCATACACATTGAGGCTGAAGGAGAGTAAGCTGTGCTTGTACTTTGACTTGGCTGACACTCAACAAAGTTATTCTGGTAATGATTTTGTAGTCTACATTTTCATGGGTAAGAACATGTGTATTGGTATTATCAGCTTATAGATCAAAATAGCAATAAATCTTAATGTTGACCGGACTTATTTGACTGTCAGATATCAAATGGTTAAGGCTTTCTTTAAACTATTTCTACAAAAATGAGAAAAAAATGCATGTTTGTGTACATATTTTCATCTTGAATCAACATTGTCTTTTTATTAATTGATTTTTAAATGAGATTATCACTCATGCATCCTCCATTCTGCCCCAACGTTAGCATTTTATCTTCTGATCAGTTTGTCCACAAAGTGCATTTCAAAAGCGATGTTGAAAAGTTTATTGACAGTTGTTGCATTTAATTAAATTCTGATGAGAAATGTTGATGAAAATGGTGTTTATAATGTAGATGATTGACATGCTCAACTTGTTTTGAGGTCTTTCAGTGGTTCACTCTAGTTCCCTTGCTTCACCACAGGTGCCATGAACAGACAGATTTTTCAGTCATGTGGCCAAATCTTGATAGTCCTTCTGGTGACGACCGTCCCAGTTGTTCAGAGTGGGAAGGTTCTTGTCTTTCCTGTGGATGGCAGTCACTGGGTCAACATGAACATCTTGGTTGAAGCACTTCATGCCAAAGGTCACAATATTACAGTCATTCGGATGGCAGACAGCTGGTACATCAAAGAATTCTCTCCTCACTACACATCCATCAATCTCAAGTCTGCAGGAGGATTCGATGAAGAATTTTTTGAGATGTTTGCATTCAGACTCATGACAATTCTGAGGCAAGGTTCCACCTGGGCTCGTCTAAAGGTGGAGATAGAGATGTGGGAAAGTTGTTTTGAGATGACAAAAACAGAGAGTGAGATGATAAACCGTATGATGGAAGACCAGCAGCTAATGCAGTCCTTTAGGGATGCCAAGTATGATTTGCTCCTTACAGATCCACTCTTGTTTGGAGGCGTTATTTTGGGCCACTACCTGAAGCTGCCCATTGTCTACAATGTCCGTTGGACAATGTATAGTGAAGGTCATTTTGCAATAGCTCCTTCTCCACTTTCTTATATTCCTTTTCCAATGGTGGAGTTATCAGATCGCATGAGCTTTTTTCAAAGAGTGAAGAATGTAGTGATGTACACTGTAGCTGAAGCACAAGGTGCTTTCCTGTTTGCTCCACATTATAACGCTCTTTGTGAACGGTTCATTGGCCCAGGAACATCCTACTTTACTTTAGTTCAGAGTGCTGATCTGTGGCTCCATAGAGTTGATTTTATTTTTGAATTCCCGCGTCCCACTATGCCAAACATCGTCTACATGGGAGGTTTTCAGTGCAAGCCATCAAAACCTCTTCCACAAGATCTGGAAGACTTTGTGCAGAGCTCTGGAGAGCATGGTGTCATCATCATGTCTCTGGGCACTCTCATTGGTCAGCTTCCTGATGATGTGGCAGAGGCAATTGCTGAAGCTTTTGCAGAACTTCCACAGAAGATCATCTGGAGGTACAAAGGAAAGAGACCGTCTGCACTAGGGAACAACACCTTAATGATGGACTGGATGCCTCAGAATGATCTTCTGGGCCATCCGAAGACCAGAGCCTTTGTGGCACACGGAGGAACCAATGGAATTCAAGAAGCCATCTACCATGGAGTACCAATCATTGGATTTGGGCTGATTTTTGACCAGCCTGATAATCTTGCAAAGATGAGAGTAAAGGGTGTAGCCAAGAATGTAGACTTTGCCACAGTGGACAAGGACTCCTTCCTTAAAACTGTCAAAGAGGTCCTTTATGAGCCCTCTTATCGGGAGAACATGCAGAGGCTCTCCAGGCTTCACAAGGACGTCCCAGTGAAGCCTCTGGACAACGCCATCTTCTGGATTGAGTTTGTTATGAGGCACAAAGGTGCCGCTCACTTGCGCACAGAGTCTTACAAAATGCCCTGGTACTCTTATCACTCTGTTGATATCATACTGTTCCTGCTTTCTGCTGCGGCACTCATAATCATGACTATATATGCAGTTATCAGATATTTCTGTTGTAGAGTATGTTTTAGAAGAACAAAAAACAAACTTGAATGACTTTACTTTTTTATTTTTACTCAGTTAATAAGCAACTTCAGGTCAGACATTTCCTGTATATTAATGACCAAAGCTTTCAATCAATATGATATTCTTTTCAAATGGTGATCTATAAATGTTGATTTTTTGGTTTGTGCACATGTTTTTAGTTGTTATATTGTTTTAGAACATATTCTATATTTCATATTTGAATTATGTCAGCTCTAAAATGCTTTTTATTTCTATAACAAATACAAAATAACAATAATTTCATTGTACCTGGTACATATAAAAGTAAATATCTTGAACTCTTGAATAAACTTGTGATTTTATTATCATTTGATTTTTTTTTTTAAGTTTTCCTTTTCTTTTCTATATGTTATTATTTCACCATCTCCATGCATTTGATTGTAATGTTGTTTGTTAGTGTTTCTGTTTCATATTTATGTGCTGAATATAAATGAATTAAACTTTCAATAAACTTTAGGGTCCAGTTCTCACTATTAACTTACTTATTAGCGAGCATTTTACTAGGATATTGGCAGTTTATTAGTACTTATAAAGCACATATTAATTCTTTATTCTGCATGACCATATTGTACATCCCTTAATCCCAATATCTATACTTAACAACTAACTTACTAACTATTAATAAGCAGTAATTAGGAGTTTATTGAGGCAAAAGTCATAGTTAATAGTTAACAGTGAGAATTGGACCCTAGTGACCAAAGTTTTGAATTGAAACAAATTCTGAACAATTATATATAATTACATTTAAGCAAAACTTTTAAAAACTGTACATAATTGTTTCTTAGTCACTAATCAGAACAAAAACAAGTAATACAATGACCCCTTACAGTACTGCTGACTTGGGACCACCCATTTCTATTAAATGGCAACTTTGAACTTTTAAGTTTATAAGATATTTAAGTATATGATGTGTACAAGCAAACACCACTCAAATAGTTTTAATAATGTAAACAATTTAAAAATCTAGTTTTTACTTTACTGTTGTAAGAATTTTATACCACATAACATCCCCCCCCCAAAAAAGTTCCACATCATGCTTGTTATTTCCAACAACACTGCTAACTTCACTATAACAGCACAGATTTACAGCACAAAACATACAGCGTGACCAGCTTAGCTCGATTATCGAAAGAATGACTCTTATGAGCTGATTCTTTGTAGAGAATTAAAACATAAAGCACTGTATCCCGCTTTTTGAACAAATTACTTTTATGAGTCAGTTTAGTGAATCAAATGCTGAATTTGTAACCATGTACTCTTACTATTTTTACCGTATAGTTTTATGGCAGGAATTCATCAAAACACATACAGTGCCACAGTGTAACCAATTCCCAAATGAGTCGATTCTTTTAAGTAAATCGATAACATGCATTGTGACCAGTGTAAGATGAATGACTCCTTGGAGCCGTTTCCTTTTAGTGAATAATGAAGATAAAGTTTGCTACTTAGACTAATGTGTTATGTTGTACTCAAGACGCATGAAGTTTAAGTAGGTTACTGTATGTTGTTTGAATGACAGTATTAAATTAAAAATTGTGAGTTATGAATGAAAAATAAAAAATAAATGAACGACAAATATTTCACCATATTTTTTGATTGTTTAGTTTGATAAAATAATTTATTTCTAATGTTTTTTGTAATATTATATAGCACTGAACGAGCAGAGACACAGTAAAATGGTTGGATCAAGCACACTCTCCTAGAATGTCCTCACTCTTAAGAAGCTTTGAGTAGTTCAGTTCATTTTGCTGAATCAGTTTGATCTGAATTTCCTATGGGGCATTTTACATGTTTTTTTAGTATTGTTTTTTTTTTTATTAAGTTTTGGCCATTTAAGTAGCTTCAGTGCACTATAGTCAACACCAAGGCAAAATCACACACACAATTTTAAATGGTAGCTTATTAACTAGGGTTGTGCAGGTAAATGCCCTTTGCCCTGTTAAAGAAATGAATATCAGCGAAGAACAACGAGGCCAAAAGAGAGTAAGTGCTTGTAGTTTTGTTAGTTACGCTACATTTAAGGCTGACCTGCTACATATTCATGGGTAAGAATATATTTTTTTATATGAACAGCATATCACAAGGAACAATATTACTTAATATTACTAGTAGACATGTTTGCTGTTTCTACACCAATTAGAACAATTAGAAAGTTGGAGATTTTTATTTGACATTTGCCTTGCCAAAGCTATTTTTTTTTTTAAATGTTCATATGGGTGATTTTTTTTTCTTTTTCTTTCTTTATTGCAGATTTGAATGCCATCTAGTTAACACAAACCAGGTGGGTATGTTCTTGGTTTCTAGAATTAAATGTTGTGTCTGGTCAAAAAACAGATTTTAAAACTCTATAGGCATCATACTCTTGCTAACCTTGGTTACAAAATCTGGGCTTCATACACAAAACGACAGAGTATTACACACACAGACTTTCAAAACATTCCGAACACTAAGTCTGTTTTTTCAGTATGAGCGGCGTGTTTTAAAATGGCGGCAGCGTGACGAGGCGCCAAGTGTCTATTTCACGCTCACCATTTTTTACGGTCGTAGTCCGATTATAATCTGAAACAACAACAAAATAAATGTAAATCTGTGCCCATCATATACTACACTATTTTCTGCAAAATCTGGCTCTGACTTGACATTCACGTGTCCAAACTGCAAATCGTGGTAAAAAACTCAGCAAAAGTTGTGTACTGGTTCTTTTGCTATGGCTTCTTTCAGTGCAACTGCCCTGCTGCAAAGCTTGCTAGCATTTCACTTTACAATCTGTTAAAAAAATGTCAAAATTTCAGATGCAATGTTGAATGAATAATTTATACTTTAGTATTATTAAAACTTGACATATTCAACTGGTTCTTTGAAGTCTGTCAGAACATTATTGTTACTCTGTTGCTTTACAGCAGGCGCCATGAACAGACAGATTTTTCAGATATGTGGTCAAATCACATTAACCCTTCTGCTGACAACTGTCCCAGTTGTTCAAAGCAGGAAGGTTCTTGTCTTTCCTGTGGATGGCAGTCATTGGGTCAACATGAACATCTTGATTGAAGCACTTCATGCCAAAGGTCACAATGTTACAGTCATTCGGATGGCAGACAGCTGGTACATCAAAGAATTCTCTCCTCATTACACGTCAATCACTCTGAATTCCCCTGGAGGATTTGATGAACAATTCATTGAAACATTTGCATCCAGACTTATGGAGATTCTGAGGGAGGGTTCCACCTGGGCTCGTCTGAAGCTGGAGATAGAGATGTGGGAAAATATTTCAAAGATGTTTAAAACAGAAAGTGAGCTGATAGTCAGCATGTTTGAAGACCAGCAGCTAATGCAGTCCTTAAAAGATGCCAAATATGATTTGATTCTTACAGATCCTGTAAAGTTTGGAGGCGTTCTGTTGAGTCATTATCTCAAACTGCCCATTGTCTACAATGTCCGTTGGACTGTTTACAATGAGGGTCATTTTGCAATAGCTCCTTCACCACTTTCTTATGTACCTTTACCAATGCTGGAGTTATCAGACAGCATGAGTTTCTTGGAAAGAGTGAAGAATGTTTTGACGTACATCATAACTGAAACTCAAGTTGCTTTAATGATTGCTCCAACTTATAATGCACTTTGTGAACGCTTCATTGGTCCCAGAGTATCTTTCATTTCTTTAATTCAGAGTGCTGATCTATGGCTCCATAGAGTTGATTTTATTTTTTAATTCCCGCGTCCCACTATGCCAAATATCGTCTACATGGGAGGTTTTCAGTGCAAGCCATCAAAGCCTCTTCCACAAGATCTGGAGGACTTTGTGCAGAGCTCTGGAGAGCATGGTGTCATCATCATGTCTCTGGGCACTCTCATTGGTCAGCTTCCTGATGATGTGGCAGAGGCAATTGCTGAAGCTTTTGCAGAACTTCCACAGAAGACTATCTGGAGGTACAAAGGAAAGAGACCGTCTGCACAAGGGAACAACACCTTAATGATGGACTGGATGCCTCAGAATGATCTTCTGGGTCATCCTAAGACCAGAGCCTTTGTGGCACATGGAGGAACCAATGGAATTCAAGAAGCCATCTACCACGGGGTGCCAATCATTGGATTTGGACTGATTTTTGACCAGCCTGATAATCTTGCAAAGATGAGAGTAAAGGGTGTAGCCAAGACTGTAGACTTTGCCACAGTGGATAAGGACTCCTTCCTTAAAACTGTCAAGGAGGTCCTTTATGAGCCCTCTTATCGGGAGAACATGCAGAGGCTTTCCAGGCTTCACAAGGACGTCCCAGTGAAGCCTCTGGACAACGCCATCTTCTGGATTGAGTTTGTTATGAGGCACAAAGGTGCCGCTCACTTGCGCACAGAGTCGTACAAAATGCCCTGGTACTCTTATCACTCTGTTGATGTCATACTGTTCCTGCTTTCTGCTGTGGCACTCATAATCATGACTATATATGCAGTTATCAGATATTTCTGTTGTAGAATATGCATGAGAAAAACAAAAAACAAAAGAGAATGATTTTTAATTAAATTGACACGTGTGTTTATTATTTAGGATTAGAATCTCTGTAGCTGTATTGTCTTTGTTAGACTATATTCAAACCTGTTTTCAGTAAATAAACAGGTCAATCTCTTAAGGGGTTAGTTCACCCAAAAATGAAAATTCTGTCATCATTTACTCACCCTTATGTCATTCCAAACCTGTAAGACTTTCATTCATCTTCGGAACACAAATTAAGATGTTTTTTAATTAAATCTGAGCAATTTCTGTCCTTTCTGTCCCTCCATAGACAGCTACGCAACTACCACTTTGACGCTTCAAAAAGTTCTTAAAGAATTTCTGAAGAGACGCATTCACTTTATATGTTGAACAGATTGAATTTAGGCATTTATTCACATGTAAACATTGATCAACTCACACATCAGTTGTGGTAAGCGCAAGATCAAGCACGTTTAAGCTTGCGCAAGAGGTTTGTTCTCGCACCTTATACAGGTTCGGTTGAGCTTCTGTTTATGTTCGGTGATCAATGATTGAATAACATGTGAATAAAAGCCCAAATTCAATCTGTTCATATAAAGTGATCGTGTCTCTTCAGAAAATTTAGACTAATCCGCTCAATTCATATGGATTAGTTTTACGATCTCTTTATGAACTTTTTGAAGCGTCAGAGTAGTAGTCACGTAGCTGTCTATGGAGGGACAGAAACCTCTCAGATTTCATTACAAATATCTTCATTTGTGTTCCAAAGATGAATGAAATTCTTACAGGTTTGGAACAACATGAGGGTGAGTGAATGCATTTTTACATTTTTATATGGTGATTGATACATTTTGATTAATTCTAATCAATATATTTTTATGCAGTACACTATAATCTTTACTCTCTATAGGTACAAATCTTATACAAACATATCTGTCATTTATTGTATACAGTATATCACAGCATTCAGTGGTCAGATATTTCCTAATATTCACCATCTTGCATCTCAGTTATCAATAGTAAGTGATACTGACTTCAGAGGTTTTCACTGTTAATATTACTCTAATGTAGTAGTGTTCTTCTCTGCTACAGATCACCCTGTCATCATTTATTTTGTAATAAAGAACAGCTGAACGTATAGTTATCCTTATTTACATAATATATGGATCCCCTAAAGGGACATGGTGGTTGGAAAATATATGATACGGGAGGAAAAATTATATTTCAAAACTTTTTGTGTTCCTCCGAGAAACTTTGCATTCTATCGCAAAGAACTTAAAAGCTTTACGAGGGAACGCAAAGCGTTAAAATTTCTAAGGATTAAAGTGGTTTACTAAAGGATAAAAACAGAGCATGACAGGAAATTTACACTCCAGTCTATCAAAGTAACGGATCAGGATTATTTGTAGTGCAAACTCTGTCTTGGCCAGATCTATGGTCCATTTAGCAGTCTTATAAACAGACACAATTGCAGCAAAAATGTCTTCCAAAGTTGTTAATGATGCATTGTGTTTTTTTGTTTTTGACATACCTGGACTTAACATTGTGTGAAATTGTTAAAATTCTAATATCTAAATAGTTGGAGGTTTTATGGCTTTCATTTTTTGTTGCAACTTGACAAAATCATTGTTTAATAGATCACATGACTGTGACTTTAGTTTTTCTATTATTAGTCTCATTACAATAAATTTACTGAATGCAATATCCACTCCTTTGTTCTTACTGAATTACTAAAATAAACATGCTTTTACTACTGTACAAACAGTATAGTTAACTAAGCAAGTTCAATTGAAGTGGACACTTTGTAGCCTAGTATGGCATCACTTACAGTCAAAATATTAGGGTTACAGAAGAGTATATTTTTATATATAGGCAACAAAAATAAATATTAGATTAGATGATAGACATATGCAACTAATTTTAAAATGTGCTTGTTCTCTTGCTTTGCAACAGGAACTATGAATGGACAGGTTTTTCATGTGCTTTGGCCAATCATGCTAACCCTCCTGCTGACGACTGTCCCAGTTGTTCAAAGCGGGAAGGTTCTTGTCTTTCCTGTGGATGGCAGTCACTGGGTCAACATGAACATCTTGATTAAAGCACTTCATGCCAAAGGTCACAATGTTACAGTCATTCGGATGGCAGACAGCTGGTACATCAAAGAATTCTCTCCTCACTACACGTCAATCAATCTCAAGTCTGATGGAGGATTTGGTGAAGAATTCCTGGAGACGTTTGCATCCAGACTTATGGAGATTCTGAGGGAGGGTTCGATCTGGGCTCGTCTGAATCTGGAGATAGAGATGTGGGAAAGTTCTTTGAAGATTCTTAAAACAGAAAGTGAGATGATAGTCAACATGTTTGAAGACCAGCAGCTAATGCAGTCCTTAAAAGATGCCAAATATGATTTGATTCTTACAGATCCAGCCATGTATGGAGGGGTCATATTGGGTCATTATCTCAAACTGCCCATTGTCTACAATGTCCGTTGGACACTGTATAGTGAAGGTCATTTTGCAATAGCTCCTTCACCACTTTCTTATGTTCCTTTTCCAATGCTGGAGTTATCAGACCGCATGAGCTTTTTTCAAAGAGTGAAGAATGTTTTGATGTACATCATAACTGAAACACAAGTTGCTTTCTTGTTTGCTCCACCTTATAATGCTCTCTGTGAACGGTTCATTGGCCCAGGAACATCCTACTTTTCTTTAATTCAGAGTGCTGATCTGTGGCTCCATAGAGTTGATTTTGTTTTTGAATTCCCGCGTCCCACTATGCCAAACATCGTTTACATGGGAGGTTTTCAGTGCAAGCCATCAAAACCTCTTCCACAAGATCTGGAGGACTTTGTTCAGAGCTCTGGAGAGCATGGTGTCATCATCATGTCTCTGGGCACTCTCATTGGTCAGCTTCCTGATGATGTGGCAGAGGCAATTGCTGAAGCTTTTGCAGAACTTCCACAGAAGATCATCTGGAGGTACAAAGGAAAGAGACCGTCTGCACTAGGGAACAACACCTTAATGATGGACTGGATGCCTCAGAATGATCTTCTGGGTCATCCGAAGACCAGAGCCTTTGTGGCACATGGAGGAACCAATGGAATTCAAGAAGCCATCTACCACGGGGTGCCAATCATTGGATTTGGACTAATTTTTGACCAGCCTGATAATCTTGCAAAGATGAGAGTAAAGGGTGTAGCCAAGAATGTAGACTTTGCCACAGTGGATAAGGACTCCTTCCTTAATACTGTCAAAGAGGTCCTTTATGAGCCCTCTTATCGGGAGAACATGCAGAGGCTCTCCAGGCTTCACAAGGATGTCCCAGTGAAGCCTCTGGACAATGCCATCTTCTGGATTGAGTTTGTTATGAGGCACAAAGGTGCCGCTCACTTGCGCACAGAGTCGTACAAAATGCCCTGGTACTCTTATCACTCTGTTGATGTCATACTGTTCCTGCTTTCTGCTGTGGCACTCATAATCATGACTATATATGCAGTTATCAGATATTTCTGTTGTAGAGTATGTTTTAGAAGAACAAAAAACAAACTTGAATGACTTTACTTTTTTATTTTTACTCAGTTAAGCAACTTCAGGTCAGACATTTCCTGTTTATTAATGACCAAAGCTTTCAATCAATATGATATTCATTTCAAATGGTGATCTATAGATGTTGATTTTTTGGTTTGTGCACATGTTTTTAGTTGTTATATTGTTTTAGAACATATTCTATGTTTCATATTTGAATTATGTCAGCTCTATAATGCTTTTTATTTCTATAGACTTGTGATTTTATTATCATTTAAGTTTTTTTTTTAAGTTTTCCTTTTCTTTTCTGTATGTTATTATTTCACCATCTCAATGCATTTGATTGTAATGTTGTTTGTTAGTGTTTCTGTTTCATATTTATGTGCTGAATATAAATGAATTAAACTTTCAATAAACTTTAGGGTCCAGTTCTCACTATTAACTTACTTATTAGCATGAATATTACTAGGATATTGGCAGTTTATTAGTTCTTATAAAGCATATTGTACATCCCTTAATCCTACCCCATATCTATACTTAACAACTACCTTACTAACTATTAATAAGCAGTAATTGACCCTTCGCAAAGACCCGCCCCCCCTAGTTACTGTTGCTTTGTCCGACAAGCCATGGCGCTGTCACGCCACACGCAATGAAAAATACATTGCGGAGCAAAGAGGACACTGACAACACGTCGACAGACAAGACAGAGCAGGTTACTTATGATATTAAACAAAGTCCCAGCTTTCAAACTGTGTAGTTTTTTAAGAAATTCGAACAATAAAAACCGTTTTGTGGCTCTTTAATGTGTCGTGACCATGGTCATGACCGATTGCTGTAGCGCCTCAGCTCAAGAGGCTCGTAAACCGATCATCTCTTCCTACTAGTTCATTTATAGCATCAAATAAACATAAATGAACATGAGAATGAATGTTGTTTCAAACGCGGAAAGACGTCAATATATACAATTTTTCAAGTTTAACTCCACCGAGGTTAATCTTCTAACTCCTGACTGGTTTGACGGACAAAATGGCGGATTCTGCGTTCTGATTGGTTAGATCGCTTGTCAATCAAACTCCCGGCGAAGGGTCAATTAGGAGTCTATTGAGGCAAATGTCGTAGTTAAATGTTAGTTAGCAGTGAGAAGTGGACCCTAACGTAAAGTGTGACCAAAAGTTTGAGTTGAAACAGAAAATTTTAACAATCATATATAATGTATATAAATAAAACTACTAAAAACTACACAATTGTTTCTTAGTCACTAGTCAGATGTTTCAATGTCTTAAATTTTCATTTAGCAGGTGAGCAAAGTTCATTAAAAATCAAAAACAAGTAATATAATGACGCTTTACAGAAGTGCTGACTTGGGACCACCCATATCCATTTAATGGCAACTTTTAACTTATTAAGTTGATAAGATATTGAAGTATATGTGTACAGGCAAACACCACTCATATTTTTAGAAAAATGTAAAAATCTAGTTTTTCTTCTACTGTTGTAAGAATTTTATACCACATAACTTCCAAAAAAAAAATGTGTTCCACTTATTGCAACAATGCTGTTAACGTCTAGGTTATGTATGTAAGCCTCGTTCCCTGAAGGAGGGGACAGATACGTTATGTCAGGACATACTGTCAAAAGGGGTCTTGCCCGAGAGCCCAATCACCTTCCAGTGGTAACAACTTGAGCAAATGTTGCGCTCAGTAACTTGGTCTATGGAATTTGCATTGCGATCTCCGCCCTGCTCTGTGGCTATATAAGGAGTAGCTCGTGCATACTCGCATTCAAGTCTTCGCTAAGGAGCCGAGCCAGTGTGACCCGGCAAAGGGACGTAATGCCTCTGTTCCCTCCTTCAGTGAAAGAGGGTTACATACGTAACCTAAATGTTCCCTTTCAGTCGGTCACATTCAATGTTACGTCAGAACATACTGAAGAATGGGGTCCCTTTCAAAACGCCAAAATGGCTGTCTTCCAGCGACCTGCGTAAGCGATAGCACCCTGTTGTGAGGCCTAGCATGAGCAAAGGGCTACACTTAACACAGAATGCACTGGGTAGCATATCCCAGCTGGAAGTATGCTAACAGGCTGCCTGCTCTTAGGAGGACTTACACAGTACATATGAACTGGCATAGCGGTAATACATATGGAAGATCTCTGAGGTACCCAGCCAACAGGGTGGATATATTTCAACGTCAGAAATGGCAAGAGTGGTCTTGCCAAGGGAAAGACACGTGCTGTCGAAGGAGACTTACTGTGGAAATACACACGTGGGATTGCCCAGAGAGGAAATCACAACACATGGAAGCACCTAGTCTGACATGGGCTGACCGAAAGGGCATACACACAAGTGTTAGACATCAACAGTGCTGGAGGAACCCAGGGTTCTGAACTGTGGAACTCACCTGAGGAAAATAGCGCACACATCCAGTCTGTGAAGTGGAATGGCGCAGCAAGCAAAGCAGCTCCGAGCAGGTCCTACATACTGGCCCGAAGGGGTGAGTAGATGGGAAGACATGGGCTCTACACAGAGATGATAGAATCTCGCCCAGCCGGCAGCTCTACAAATGACTGTTAGTGAGGCACCATGCGCCAGCGCCCAGGAGGAAGCAACACTCCTAGTTCAGTGCTTTCACCCCTAGGGTGCATGGCAGGTCTTGAACCTGATAAACTGTGTCCACCTTTCCAATCTGGACAGAGTTTATGCTAGCCGTCTGCATAAGAGGGCTAGCAACATCATCAATGATTCAACTCATCCAGGTCACAGGCTGTTTGAGCCACTTCCATCGGGAAAAAGATACAGAGTAATTAGAACACGCACAAACAGACTGAGGAATAGTTTTTTCCCAGAGCTGTAGCCTGTATCACACCTTCCCTTACATACACACACACATTGCTGTGGGAGACTGGAATTGAACAGTTAACTCTCTGGAGTCGGGTAACGCGGCGGCGCGTTTTGTAGGATTTTTTCACATTGCAGCAAAACAGACTTAAAATACTCCGTCATTTTTTGTCATAGAGACATAAGTAATATATCAATTGAAACTATAGAATATCTTCTTTTATTTGTGTACACTCAGAGTAAAAAAAAAATGTTGTTTTTTTTTGCAAAATAAAGAAAACTAACATGATGCGTGATCTCTCGTCTCCCTCTGAACGAAGTCGAATCTGATCGTTCTCAGAAAATGAACTGTAACTTAGTGAATACTAATCACAAAAATGTTTTACTTATGTCTAAAGAAACGTTGAAATATCAGGTTTTAAATCCTGTAAGTCAAATTGAAAACAAAAATTCTGTGTTTATGTAATCTCTATGAAAATCGAGCCATGTCAGAAGTCCGTGATTCAGCTCATTATCCGCTAATGCGGCCCCGCCCACGGAGCCAGCGCTATTGAGACTCAAATTCTGAGGCAATACATGTAGACATCGTCTCAATCATGTATTTACTGTCTTCAAAAGTGTTTTGCATAGCGATAGTTAGCGATCTCTGGAAGCCTCTGTTAGTTCGGTTAGTTCCTGGATTGTCACATGCCCTTTTCTTCTTTAGGAGGCATTTGTGGACTAAATGTGCACAGGGCGCCCTCCGGTTGCAAGAATTAATTGAAAACACAGTATCCAGCGCTCATAGTGATGACAATAAATATTAAATAAATATTACTCCTCTGTATAGAAAATTGACATAAACATATGAGAATCCATCAATATTTCTCCAAATGTGCATGCTTTTAAGCTAAAAGCCTATATGAAATGCCATAGAGGTAACATAATTGTTCAGACACTTTGCATCACAGAAATACATTATATTTTAAAGTATATAATAGAAAACCATTATTTTAAATTGTAATAATATTTCACAGTATTGCTGTTTTTTCTGTATGTTTGATATACACCATGATGAGCTTGAGACATGATCACAGAGGGTTTTTTCACAGACTACCTGACTGAAAGGCCTCATTATTATGCAAGTCATTACAGCTCATTATGCGATTCTTTTGTCTTCTCTGGTGTAAATGACCCATTATTCATGATGATTCACGCCTCCACGCATACTGTGTTTCTTGACAAAAAGTGTCTTAGAAAAACTAAATCAATATATTGTTTTATATGAACAAGTAAGCAGGATAATTTTTACATAATTTTGAAGCAAAAACTCTAGTTTACAACCTCCAATACCCAGAAGTCTTGTGAACACAGATTTAATATATATATATATATTTTTTTGGCTTTATTTCAGTGACTTAAGTTTTTTGTTTTTTCAATAACCACGCATAAACGGTATTCCTTCAAAAACACGAACATGTACATATATGTTCCTCACATATTATTGTAGCCTAGTTTGTGCTGAATACAGTGTAATGACACTGTTTTCCATTAATATGTTTATGAACAACTGAAAAAAGCACAAACGTCAAGGCATGTCAAAACTTCTCCAGGGCCCCGAAAATCCTCAGACCCCAGAGGGTTAACTTAAATCTAATGAGTTATGAATTTTATCAGCAGTAACAATTTTATAAAAAATTTATGAACGACTGAAATATTTCAAATTTTTTGATTGTTTAGTTAGTAAACATTTGTTAGCACTTTATTTTGATGGTGCCCTTTGGACATTCTGTTGACTATAAGTAATGTTTCACCTACAGTACATGTCAACTAACTCTCATTAGAGCATTAGTTGAGTATTAGTAGACTGTTAGGGGTAGAGTTTGGGGTTAGTAGAATAAGTTGACGTACTTGCAAAGTTACTTATAGTCAGCAGAATATCTGTTGGGGGACCATCAAAATAAAGTGATAGCAGATATTAAGCAGACATGAAGGTGCAACTTTACTTGTAGTCAACAGAATATTTAAAGGGAACTATTACAATAAAGTGTTACCAAAACGTTTCAATACAAATGTTTTTATGTAATACTATAGCATCAATTGAATGTGTATTGCTAATATGCATATTACGTGTGCACAAAGTACTTTGAGTGAGCAGAGACAGTAAAGTGGTTGTATCAAGCACACTCTTCTAGAATGTCCTCACACTTAAGAAGCTTTGAGTAGTTCAGTTAATTTTGCTGAATCAGTTTGATTTGAATTTCCTATGGGGCATTTTACATGTTTTGTTTCTGTACTGAAAATACAATACTTTTTTTTGTTACAGTAAGTGCTGTTGTTTTCCATTATATTTTTGATCTCTTGAGTGCGTTTGTGCCAAAGACATTTTGGTCTTTATTATAAAATGGACTAAATATAGTCTAATCATAATATATACTGTAGAAATTAAGTTTAGGCAATTTAAGTAGCTTCAGTGCGCTAGTCAACACGAAGGTAAAATTACACACACAATTTTAAATGGTAGCTTATTAACTAGGCTTGTGCAGGTAAATGCCCTTTGCCCTGTTAAAAAACTGTTAAATGAATATCAGCAAGCACAACGAGGCCAAAAGAGAGTAAGTGCTTGTAGTTTTGTTAGTTACGCTACATTCAAGGCTGACCTGCTACGTATTCATGGGTAAGAATTTATTTTGTTTTTATATGAACAGCATAGAGATCACAAGAAACAATATTACTAGTAGACATGTTTGCTGTTTCTACACCAATTAGAAAAATGAGAAATATTGAGATTTTAATTTGACATTTGCCTTGAGAAAGCTACTACACCATTTTCTGCCAAATCTGTAGACTGTCTCTGACTTTCAGTAACTAGCGTTGGCACGTTCAGACTGCAAATCATGGTAAAAAAAAAAAAAAAAACTCAGCAAAAGTTGTGTACTGGCTCCTTTGCTATGGCTCCAGCTGCCCTGCCGCAAAGCTTGCTAGCATTTCACCTCACAATCTATTAAAAAATGTCACATTTTCAGATGCAATGTTGAATAATTTATACTAATATTACTTGCTAAACTAACTTGACATATTCAACTGGTTCTACAAAGTCTATCAGAACATTATTGTTTCTCTATTTAAAGCAGGTGCCATGAACAGACAGATTTTTCAGATATGTGGTCAAATCACATTAACACTTCTGCTGACAACTGTCCCAGTACAGAGCGGGAAGGTTCTTGTCTTTCCTGTGGATGGCAGTCACTGGGTCAACATGAACATCTTGGTTGAAGCACTTCATGCCAAAGGTCACAATGTTACAGTCATTCGGATGGCAGACAGCTGGTACATCAAAGAATTCTCTCCTCACTACACATCAATCAATCTCAAGTCTGATGGAGGATTTGGTGAAGAATTCTTTGAGACGTTTGCATCCAGACTTATGGAGATTCGGAGGAAGGGTTCTATCTGGGCTCGTCTGAATCTGGAGATAGAGATGTGGGAAAGTTCTTTGAAGATGATTAAAACAGAAAGTGAGATGACAGTCAGCATGATTGAAGACCAGCAGCTAATGCAGTCCTTAAAAGAGGCCAAATATGATTTGATTCTTACAGATCCAGCCATGTTTGGAGGGGACATACTGGGTCATTATCTCAAACTGCCCATTGTCTACAATGTCCGTTGGACAGTTTACAGTGAGGCTCATTTTGCAATAGCCCCTTCTCCACTTTCTTATGTACCTTCGCCAGGACTTGAGTTATCAGACCGCATGAGTTTCTTGGAAAGAGTGAAGAATGTAGTGATGTACACCATAACTGAAATACTGGTGGCTTTGATGGTTGCTCCAATTAATGATGCACTTTGTGAACGGTTCATTGGCCCAGGAACATCTTATATTTCTTTAATTCAGAGTGCTGATCTGTGGCTCCATAGAGCTGATTTTATTTTTGAATTCCCACGTCCCACTATGCCAAACATCGTCTACATGGGAGGTTTTCAGTGCAAACCATCAAAGCCTCTTCCACAAGATCTGGAGGACTTTGTGCAGAGCTCTGGAGAGCATGGTGTCATCATCATGTCTCTGGGCACTATCATTGGTCAGCTTCCTGATGATGTGGCAGAGGCAATTGCTGAAGCTTTTGCAGAACTTCCACAGAAGATCATCTGGAGGTACAAAGGAAAGAGACCGTCTGCACTAGGGAACAACACCTTAATGATGGACTGGATGCCTCAGAATGATCTTCTGGGTCATCGTAAGACCAGAGCCTTTGTGGCACATGGAGGAACCAATGGAATTCAAGAAGCCATCTACCACGGAGTGCCAATCATTGGATTTGGGCTGATTTTTGACCAGCCAGATAATCTTTCTAAAATGAGAGTAAAGGGTGTAGCCAATAATGTAGACTTTGCCACAGTGGATAAGGACTCCTTCCTTAAAACTGTCAAAGAGGTCCTTTATGAGCCCTCTTATCGGGAGAACATGCAGAGGCTCTCCAGGCTTCACAAGGACGTCCCAGTGAAGCCTCTGGACAATGCCATCTTCTGGATTGAGTTTGTTATGAGGCACAAAAGTGCCGCTCACTTGCGCACAGAGTCGTACAAAATGCCCTGGTACTCTTATCACTCTGTTGATGTCATACTGTTCCTGCTTTCTGCTGCGGCACTCATAATCATGACTATATATGCAGTTATCAGATATTTCTGTTGTAGAATATGCATGAGAAAAACAAAAAACAAACTTAAATGACTGTTGTTTTTATTATTATTATTATTTAATTTATGCAAATTAAATTAATTCAACAATATGTTTTTGGTGGGTTACATGCTACAAATCCTGTAACAAATCTGTACATTAGAGGGTATGTGAAACCCTTTCTTTATTCAATTATGTGTCTGTTCTATCCACGTACATTGCAACAATTTAAATGTTTACATGTCTCTTAGGATGAAGACTACATCAATATGCACAGAATTTATCTATATACAGATTACAATAAACAATAAAAGAAGCTAAGGGTTTTGGTTGTCTTGTCAGATCATATAATATGTAATCTCAGATATCTCAATTCAAAAACAAATGATAAAATTACCTTGGCTTAGGACCACACACACACACACACACACGTTTGTTTTTGTGAATTGTGGGGACATTCCATAGGCGTAATGGTTTTTATACTGTACAAACCGTATTTTTTATCCCCCTACACTACCCCTACCCCTAAACCTAACCATCACAGGAAACTGTGCACACTTTTACTTTCCCACAAAAACTCATTCTGTATGATTTATAAGCCTTTTGAAAAGTGGGGACATGGGGAATGTCCTCATAAATCACCCTCTCCTTGTAATACCTATGTCATACCCATGTCATTATACACATTTGTGTCCTGATATTTCACAAAAACATGCCCACACACACACACACTATATCACAATCATTATGAACTGCAGTGAAGTTTAATAAATATAATAATTAATTAATCTTTTTTTCTGTAACTTGACTAAGATTTGAATAAGCAGGACATTATAAGAGGGTCCCTATATTGATTATATCTCTCTAGGTTGGTCCTAGCATAAAAAGGTTTGTGAACCTCTGCTCTAAAGAGTTGGAAGTGTTCAAGGTACCTTTAATGCAAAAGTACTACACATGCATGAAGCCAATACAACCCAATGTCATCCTTGTTTATAATGGAAAACCATACATTGCATTATTATATTATATAATAATTATATTAGTTGTTGTACTCATGGAAGTAATATTTAAAAGTACTAATTAGTCAAAAAAGAAAAAACTACATAACTATGACACTCTAATTAATAAAAAAAGAATTTATTGTCTCACAGCTTTATTGTCTCATACTGGCGTGATGAATACGATCCTCAACTGGATGGAACTGAAATAAATACTTTGATTGTTGCGATCCTATCAGGCTTATGATAGCAACCTGGGGCCATATTCACAAAACATCTTAAGGCTAAAAGTAGCTCCTAACTTGCCGATTTAGGAGAAACTCTTTTAAAAAATGGGCGTGTCAGTCATAATTTTAGGAGTCCTAAATTTTTGCTCTAAGAGTATTTCACAAAGCATTTTAGCGCTAAAACTATCTCCTAAGTCTGTGAAACGTTAGGAGTAGTCAAGCGGACTCCTAATTCACTGAGACCAAATCACAAACAGTCCTAATCCACCTAAAGACACTGTACACCATTGAGGCAATAGCAATAGAGCTTTGGGTGCTGAACCTTTTCTTCATAAATGCAATACATTTTGATTTATAGATTTAAATCTACGATGAGACGCCAAAAATAAATCTTTAACAAATAAATAAATATTGTCCGATTACCTGTGGCAGTGGTTTTCATGAGTTCACATTTACAAATGATTGAATAGAGTAAAAAAATTTAAAAAATACGCGTATTTGGTGTGCTGTCCAAGAGATGCAGACATCCAAGAGGCGGTCCACAATTCACTGTATATACTAGTTTAATTAGTGACACTTAGCCTACATTTTAAAACCTTTATTTGAATATGGCAACATTTTTATTAAAAATATTTATTTGAATAGGGCAACATTTGTATTTTAAAACCTTTATTTTAATATGGAAACATGACACCTCATTCTACAATATTTCTAGGATTAAATCGCTGACTCCTCCCCCATCAGCCAATCACTGTGTGTATAGTCCATAGCAACGAGGTCAACCCCGCCCTTACTCTTAGTTTAAGACTTCAGTCAATTCCTTAGTAAAAGTTTGTCTCAGCAGCTTTGTGAATAGGTTTTAAGAGAAAACTCTTAGCTAAAAACTTTTACTGCTATTTAGGAGAACTCTTAGTGGTAAGATAAAATGTTTTGTGAATACGGCCCCAGATTCGTAACAAAGCACTGTTCGCCAGAGGAGAACTGGCCCCTCGACTAAGCCTGGTTTCTCCCAAGGTTTTTTTTTTCTCCATTTTAACACCTATTTGCCACTTGTTTGCCACCTGATGTCACCTGTTGGAGTTTGGGTTCCTTGCCGCTGTCGCCTTTGGCTTGCTTAGTTGGGGACACTTGACATTTGACTTGACATTTGATATTCAACAGTATTCTTGACATTTATTCAACAGTGCTTCTGATCTGCCTGCATTGACACTATTCTTTAAGAGCTGCTGTGCAGGCAAAATTATGTACCAGTTATCAATGTAAAGCTGCTTTGACACAATCTGCATTGTAAAAAGCGCTATATAAATAAAGGTGACTTGACTTGACAGCTACATACAAAACTTTACAATATCTCTCCAACACATTTCAGCATAAGCCTTCCTCAGGGAGAGTCAAAACCCAAGCAGTAAAGGGAGTTCTAGTTTGTACCATAAATGTAATGTTGAATAGTAGCTCATTAACTAGATCTTTGAAAATAAATGCCCCTTGCCCTTTAAAGATTGTTAAAGGAACCTTCACTCACATATATAAATAGATGTTGCCATGCATAGCAAGGACAAAGGCTGTGCTTGTAGTTAATCAGGTAGATTTTGCATTATACATGATGGGTGAGAATGTTTTTTGTTTGTTTGTTTGTTTGTTTTGTTTAAAAAGATGCAGTTTCTCTTATTTGTAATGGTTATGTTCTGTAATGTCCTGTTATAATTCCATTTTCACTCTGATCTGTTCCTGTTTGCCTGATTTCCAGTTAGTTTCCTCGTTTGTTAATTAGTCTAACACACCTGTTCTGTTTCATCCTGATTACATTTCCTCGTGTTTATAAGCCCTGTGTTTCCTAATAGCCTGTCCACACGGAGACACGTTTAGATGTATACGTAAAAATGTTGTATCATATTGGCATTTCGTCCAGACGTTTTTTGTCGCGTTTGAGGAGTGGGTGCTGGTGTGTAATGGATCACCACTTTCCATCTGCCCTGCTGAGGACAACATCTCCAGTCCCACTCTGGACCCAGAGCCCAGCCAGCCATCACCCTGCTGCCCGAGGCTTATGCCAGAGCCTAACATAGACAGAGAGCTTGAGCGAGCTGCGATGTACGAGCCAGATCCTGAAAGGAGGACCAAGCCAACCATCTCCCCGGAACCTGAGCCTCGCAAAACGTCTGACAGTTACGTCATCAGTCATCGTGGGAGTCCTCGTGGAGTTCGAGGGGATGGAAAGGAGCCCCACCCACACTCCCTCCAGTGAGGGTGAGCTGCCGCTGGCCTCTGCAATGTTTAATGATTTGGAAGAGAATAATTTCCTGTCTCTCCCATCCTTGCTGGTCCCATCCATCACAAAGTCTCCTGTGCCCCCACTGGTCCCGTCCAGCATGAAGTCTCCTTTGCCCCACTGGTCCTGTACAGCACGAAATCTCCTGTGCCCCCACTGGTTCCATCAAGCACAAAGTCTCCTGTGTCTCTTGAGTTCCCGCCCAGGCTCCCTCTCCCACCTTCTCTTCCAAACTCAGCCATTCCGTCAGTCCTGGTTCCACTGGTTCACTTCAGCCCCTTGGCTCCTCCTCTGAAACCACTCAACTGTGTGGATTCGTCTTGTAAAATCTGTTCTCCAGCATCACCTAGGCAAGTGAATCCCCCGACCACCTCCAGCCACTGATCCAGTCATTCCACCTTGGTCCATTGACCTGTCGGATTCACTTTGGCTCCCTCGTCCTTCCGGCTTCACCTTGGTCAGCCTCAGTCCTTAGGCACCCTGGCTCCACCTCAAATGCTCGTCGCTGCAGCTCCAACTTGGACTTCAGGATCATCTTTGTCGCCCAGTTCTATCTGCTCTCCTTCTGCACCCAGGGCTCCATTTCAATCTGCTTTATTTCCGTGAGTCGTCCCCCTGGTGTCATCAGCCAAGTCTCCACTATGGCTCCTCCCTCCAATGACTCTGCCTTGGGCTCTCGTCCTGGCTGCTCTCTGGATCCCTGCCTGGCTACTCCTGGGTCCTCCCACCCTCCATTCCCCCATGGACTATTCTGCCTGCCCCTGTTTGGTTACGTCCCTTTCAAGCTCCCACCTTGGTTGGGGGTGTACTGTAACTGTTATGTCCTGTTGTTGTTCCATTTTTCGCTGTGTTTGATTCGTTCCCTGTTGCCTAATTTCCTAGTTAGTTTCCTAATTTGTTGATTAGTCCCACACACCTTTTCTGTTTCATCCTGATTATGTTTCCTCATGTTTATAAGTCCTATGAAACATGTGATCTTCTTCCTTCATTCTGAGTCGTTCATCTTATACTACATGAGACATTATTGTGATTCATGTTTATATTGCTGTATTTGAATGTTTCCCTAAGCAAATAAATACGGATCCTGTATATATTAGGCCTCTCTATAAAGCTTTTGTTTGTTTTTTGTTAATGCAATTAATTTAGTATTTTTATATTTATATGCTCTAAATATTTCCTCTATGCATTCAATGAATACAGTGTCTTTTTTATTCACATTTACATTTTGGACCATTATAATTTTAAATTGTATCTTTTCTTTCCTTCCTTTGTGATAGGTACTATGAATGGACAGGATTTTCATGTGCTTGGGCCAATCATGGTAACCCTCCTGCTGACGACTGTCCCAGTTGTTCAAAGCGGGAAAGTTCTTGTCTTTCCTGTGGATGGCAGCCATTGGGTCAACATGAACATCTTGGTTGAAGCACTTCATGCCAAAGGTCACAATGTTACAGTCATTCGGATGGCAGACAGCTGGTACATCAAAGAATTCTCTACTCACTACACATCAATCAATCTCAAGTCTGAAGGAGGATTTAGTGAAGATTTCTTCAACTTGTTTGCATCCAAACTACTGGGAATTCTGAGGGAGGGTTCTATCTGGGCTCGTCTGAAGGTGGAGATAGAAATGTGGCAAAGTTTTTTAAAGATGCTTGAAGTAGAAAACAAGATGATAATAGACATGTTTGAAGACCAGCAGCTAATGCAGTCTTTAAAAGAAGCCAAATATGATTTGATTCTAACAGATCCGTCCATGGTCCCAGGTGTTCTATTGGGTCATTATCTCAAACTGCCCATTGTCTACAATGTCCGTTGGACTGTTTACAGTGAGGCTCATTTTGTAATAGCACCTTCACCACTTTCTTATGTTCCTGCTCCAATGCTGGAGTTATCAGACCGCATGAGTTTCTTGGAAAGAGTGAAGAATGTTGTGATGTACATCATTTCAGAAGTACAGCTAGCTATCATGATTACTCCAACTTATAATGCACTTTGTGATCAGTTCATTGGACCAGGAACATCCTACTTTACTTTACTTCAGAGTGCTGATCTGTGGCTCCATAGAGTTGATTTTATTTTTGAATTCCCACGTCCCACTATGCCAAACATCGTCTACATGGGAGGTTTTCAGTGCAAGCCATCAAAACCTCTTCCACAAGACCTGGAGGACTTTGTGCAGAGCTCTGGAGAGCATGGTGTCATCATCATGTCTCTGGGCACTCTCATTGGTCAGCTTCCTGATGATGTGGCAGAGGCAATTGCTGAAGCTTTTGCAGAACTTCCACAGAAGATCATCTGGAGGTACAAAGGAAAGAGATCGTCTGCACTAGGGAACAACACCTTAATGATGGACTGGATGCCTCAGAATGATCTTCTGGGTCATCCGAAGACCAGAGCCTTTGTGGCACACGGAGGAACCAATGGAATTCAAGAAGCCATCTACCACGGAGTGCCAATCATTGGGTTTGGACTGATTTTTGACCAGCCTGATAATCTTGCAAAGATGAGAGTAAAGGGTGTAGCCAAGACTATAGACTTTGCCACAGTGGATAAGGACTCTTTCCTTAAAACTGTCAAGGAGGTCCTTTATGAGCCCTCTTATCGGGAGAACATGCAGAGGCTCTCCAGGCTTCACAAGGATGTCCCACTGAAGCCTCTGGACAATGCCATCTTCTGGATTGAGTTTGTTATGAGGCACAAAGGTGCCGCTCACTTGCGCACAGAGTCGTACAAAATGCCCTGGTACTCTTATCACTCTGTTGATGTCATACTGTTCCTGCTTTCTGCTGCGGCACTCATAATCATGACTATATATGCAGTTATCAGATATTTCTGTTGTAGAATATGCATGAGAAAAACAAAAAACAAACTTGAATGACTGTTGTTTTTATTATTATTATTATTATCATTTAATTTAGATTAAATTAATTCAACAATATGATTTCATTTTGGTGGGTTACATTCTACAAATCCTGTAACAAATCTGTACATTAGAGGGTATGTGAAACCCTTTCTTTATTCAATTATGTGTCTGTTCTATCCACGTACACTCAAACAGTTGAATGTTTGCATTTCTCTTAGGATGAAGACTTCATCAATATACACAGAATTTATGTATATACAGATTACAATAAACAATAAAAGAAGCTAAGGGTTTTGGTTTTCTTGTCAGATCATATAATATATCTCATAAATATCTCAATTAAAAAAACGAAACATAAAATGACTTTGGATTCAGACCACATACTTGTATATGTGGTTTACAGGGAGTCTCTATAGGCATAATGGTTTTTATACTGTACAAATTGTATATTCTGTCCCCTTACACTAACCCTACCCCTAAACCTACCCTTGACAGAAAACTTTTGACATTTTTTTAATTAAAAAATCAAATAAACATTTGTGCTCTCATAAACAATATATACAAGAACACATACACACACAAAATGCCAATTTAAAGCCTAAATTGCACAAAAATACATAGGAATTGCAGTTAAATTTAGTAATAACAATAATAACTAATTAATCTTTTATTTCTGTAACTTGACAAAGATTTGACTAAGCAGGACATTATAAGAGGGTCCCTCTATGGATTATACTGTACTGCTCTAGGTGGGTCCTAACATGAAAAAGTTTGTGAACCTCTGCTCTAAAGAGTTGGAAGTGTTCAAGGTACCTTTATTGCAAAAGTACTACACATGCATGAAGCCAATAAAACCCAATGTCATCCTTGTTTATAATGGAAAACCATATTATTATATCGCATTGAATATACATATTAATATTAGTTGTTGCACTCATGAAAGTAATGTTTAAAGAGGTACTAACTAATCCAAAAAGCTAGATAACCGTGACACTCTTATTAATTAAAAAGCTTTTTTTTTTTGTCTTACAGCTACATACAAAAAGTTATGATATCTCTCCTACACGTTTCAGCATAAGCCTTCCTCAGGGAGAGTCACATGACAGCTGATAGCTGATAACTGTGAAAAGCTTGTGTGTTACTCTCCAACATTAGTCATTTTTTAGGGTATGCTTGAAAACTTTATACTTTGTAGGTCTCAGACTTTGTTGGATTAATGCATTTGCAGATTGTTGAAGAGAAAGGGAAGTATTTTTTTTTATATATATATTTATTATTATTATTATTATGAATGAGTTAGTCCAACCAANTATTATTATTAAAGGGTTAGTCCAACCAAAAAATTGAAATGTCATCATTTACTTAACTTCATGTTGTGCCAAAACCCAAACAGTAAAGAGAGTTCTAGTTTGTACCATAAATATAATGTTGAATAGTAGCTCATTAACTGGATCTTTGAAGGTAAATGCCCCTTGCTGTTTAAAGATTTTTAAATGAACCTTCACTCACATACAGTACATTTAAATAGCTGTTGGCATGAATAGCAAGGACAAAGTATGTGCTTGTCGTTGGATGACGGACTCCTTTCAACAAAAGTTAACCTGGTTGATTTTTCCATTATACAATGATAGGTGAGATTTTTTCTCTCTCTCTCTCTTTGTGATTATTCAATAATTTTGGATGGAGTGTGTTTTGTGATTCATGTTTATATTGCTGTGAAATATTTGAATTTTCCTTAAGCAAATAAATATGGGTCCTGTGTAAATTAAGGATGTCGATAATTTTTTGTTGTTGTTTGTTTGTTTTTGGAGTTAATGCAATTAATTTAACATTTTTATATGCTGAAATTTGCCCCTATATTTCCTCTATAGATTTAGTTTAGGGTTTTAAAGTAAGAAAACAAGAATGATATACTGTATCTTAACCATAACTATTTAAATAACAAATACTGTAATTTAGCACAGTAAGCATATTTTTACTTAGTTGTAAATTTTCTTTCCTTCCTTTGCGATAGGTACTATGAATGGACAGGATTTTCATGTGCTTGGGCCCAGTTGTTCAAAGCAGGAAGGTTCTTGTCTTTCCTGTGGATTGCAGTCATTGGGTCAACATGAACATCTTGGTTGAAGCACTTTATGCCAAAGGTCACAATATTACAGTCATTCGGATGGCAGACAGCTGGTACATCAAAGAATTCTCTCCTCACTACACATCCATCAATCTCAAGTCTGAAGGAGGATTTAGTGAAGAATTCCTGGAGACGTTTGCATCCAGACTTATGGAGATTCTGAGGCAGGGTTCGATCTGGGCTCGTCTGAAGCTGGAGATAGATTCGTGGCAAAGTTTTTTAAGGATGCTTGAAGTAGAAAACAAGATGATAATTGACATGTTTGAAGACCAGCAGATAATGCAGTCTTTAAAAGATGCCAAATATGATTTGATTCTTACAGATCCAGTCAGGTTTGGAGGCGTTCTGTTGAGTCATTATCTCAAACTGCCCATTGTCTACAATGTCCGTTGGACTGTTTACAGTGAGGCTCATTTTACAATAGCTCCTTCTCCACTTTCTTATGTTCCTGCTCTAATGCTGGAGTTATCAGACCGCATGAGTTTCTTGGAAAGAGTGAAGAATGTTGTTATGTACGTCATAACTGAAACACAAGTAGCTTTTATGTTTGCTCCAACTTATAATGCACTTTGCGAACGGTTCATTGGCCCAGGAACATCCTACCTTTCTTTAATTCAGAGTGCTGATCTGTGGCTCCATAGAGTTGATTTTGTTTTTGAATTCCCGCGTCCCACTATGCCAAACATCGTCTACATGGGAGGTTTTCAGTGCAAGCCATCAAAACCTCTTCCACAAGATCTGGAGGACTTTGTGCAGAGCTCTGGAGAGTCTCTGGGCACTGTCATTGGTCAGCTTCCTGATGATGTGGCAGAGGCAATTGCTGAAGCTTTTGCAGAACTTCCACAGAAGATCATCTGGAGGTACAAAGGAAAGAGACCGTCTGCACTAGGGAACAACACCTTAATGATGGACTGGATGCCTCAGAATGATCTTCTGGGTCATCCTAAGACCAGAGCCTTTGTGGCACACGGAGGAACCAATGGAATTCAAGAAGCCATCTACCACGGGGTGCCAATCATTGGATTTGGGCTGATTTTTGACCAGCCTGATAATCTTGCAAAGATGAGAGTAAAGGGTGTAGCCAAGAATGTAGACTTTGCCACAGTGGATAAGGACTCTTTCCTTAAAACTGTCAAAGAGGTCCTTTATGAGCCCTCTTATCGGGAGAACATGCAGAGGCTCTCCAGGCTTCACAAGGACGTCCCAGTGAAGCCTCTGGACAATGCCATCTTCTGGATTGAGTTTGTTATGAGGCACAAAGGTGCCGCTCACTTGCGCACAGAGTCGTACAAAATGCCCTGGTACTCTTATCACTCTGTTGATATCATACTGTTCCTGCTTTCTGCTGCGGCACTCATAATCATGACTATATATGCAGTTATCAGATATTTCTGTTGTAGAATATGCATGAGAAAAACAAAAAACAAACTTGAATGAATGTTGTTTTTATAATTATATTTTTTTATTTTTTGCAAATTAAATTAATTCAACAATATGTTTTCAATTTGGTGGGTTACACACTACAAATCCTGTAACAAATCTGTACATTAGAAGGTATATAAAACCCTTTCTTTATTAAATTATGTGTCTGTTCTATCCATGTACACTCAAACTTACATTTCTCTTAGGATGAAGACTTCATCAATATTCACAGAATTTATGTATATACAGATTACAAAAACAATAAAAGAAGCTAAGGGCTTTAGTTGTCTTAGATCAAATAATATATCTTATAAATATCTCAATTTTAAAAAAAATGATAAAATGGCTTTGGATTCGGACCACATATTTTTATATGTGGTTTACGGGGAGTCTCCATAGGCATAATGGTTTTTATACTGTACTCATAAAAAAACTTTTGACAGTTTTATATTAAAAAAAACAAATACACAAATACACATTTGTGTCCTCATAAACAATATATAAAAGAAGACACATATATTGCCTATATTGCACAAAAATACATGACTGTGATATATTAGGAATTGCAGTTAAATTTAGTAATAACAATAATAACTAATTAATCTTTTATTTCTGTAACTTGACTAAGCAAGGCATAAGAGGGTCCCTATATGGATACTGTACCTCTCTAGGTGGGTCCTAACATGAAAAAAGTTTGTGAACCTCTGAGTTGGAGTTGGAAGTGTTCAAGGTACCTTTAATGCAAAACAGCTACACATGCAAGAAGCCAATAAAAAAAAACCAATGTCATCCTTGTTTGTAATGGAAACCCATATTATTATATCACATTGAATATAAATAATCATATTAGTTGTTGCATTCATGAAAGTAATGTTTAAAGAGGTAGCCTACTAACCAGTCCAAAAAGCTAGATAACCATGGCACTCTTATTAATTAAAAAGCACTTTTTGTCTCACAGCTACAAAAGTGCATTTTTTCTTTTCAACAATATGTAACAACACTGAAGTAAAGTTGGTTGCAACTTCCGGTTCAATGGTGTCAGGGTTATGTCTGTTTTGAGTTTGTTTTTGATCTGTTTTCATGCTTTTTCCCTGTCTTCAGTTTCTTAGTCAGTTTTCTAGTGTGTTAATTGTTTCAGTTCTCTTTGTGTGCCTGCCTGTTTGTCTCCTTGGTTACAGATTAATTAGTGTCTTCAGTTCAGGTGTGTCTTGTTAATTTAGGGTGCTTTCACACTGGGCTCGTTTGCCGCGGTTCGAGCCCGGGCGCGATTGTTCCCGGTGCCCCCCGCAGCGTTGGTCTGGTTTCACACTCAACTTGATTCTATCGAAGCCTGGTGCATTTGCGTTCATCTAACGTCATCACAAATGTGCACCGCACATGACAGAAAACAGAACGCTGGTCAGTAAATTGTGTTTTTAATTATTTTGGTGCTATTACGAGAGCCTGATCCCAAGATGGCCGCCATTACGAGAGCTTCATCCCAAGATGGGATCCGCCATTCCAGAGCCTCGTCCCAAGATGGTCGTCATGCCAGAGCCTCGTCCCAAGATGGCCGCCATGCCAGAGCCTCGTCCCAAGATGGACGCCATGCCAGAGCCTCGTCCCAAGATGGACGCCATGCCAGAGCCTCGTCCCAAGATGGCCGCCATGCCTGAGTCCTCAGCCATACTGGCTACACATGGAAATGAGTCCTCTCCAGAACCTGCGGAGGACCCATGGTTGATTGACTTTTGGTCAGAGACAATACCAGCCCCTGACCAGAGTCCAGCGATGGCTCCAGCACCAGAGTCTGCACCAGAGTCCACTCCAGCCTTTTTTTCTTTTTTTTTTTTTTTNTTAGTGGGTCAATACAACCAAAAATTTAATTGTCATGATTTACTCAACTTTATGTGGTGCCTAAACCCAAACAGTAAAGGGAGTTCTAGTTTGTACCATAAATGTAATGTTGAAAAGTAACTCATTAACTAGATCTTTGAAAGTAATGATCTTTGATCTTTGAAAGAATGTTAAACAAACCTTTACTCACTGTATACATAGATGTTGGCATGCATACCAAGGACAAAGTCTGCGCTTATGGTTGGATGACTTGAACTCCATTTAACAAAAAGTTAACCTGGTAGATTTTCCAGGTGAGAATTTTTATTTTCTCTTAAAAAGATGCAGTTTCTCTTATTGTGATTCATGTTTACATTGCAGTGTAATATTTTAATGTTTTCCTAAGCAAATAAATATAGGTCCTGTATAAATTATATGGGGTTAGATTCCCGCTTGTGTTTGTGTTCTTAAAAGTAGTTTTTCTTGCTCATATTTTACTCTTTTGTACACTTGTGCTATTTTCTCTTTGCTCTTGTTTCCATGTTCCACTCTAGCGTTTCCAAATGTTGCAGTTCGAGTTTCATGTAAATTAGGCCAAGCTTAAGCATCACCATTGGTCCACTATTTCTAGATTGACAGCTCCTCCTCTAGCCAATCAATCGAAGAGAGGGAGATGACATCACTTCAATGCGACTCATGGCTACTGATGCTCACTCATGCAGGGGAAGATAACTGTCACAGCTGGGGTAAAATCTTTCTGTGGCAGGACATGTTATACTGTATATGTGCCTTCAACTCGACCTGTCACGTGTATATACGTCTACCTGGACAATCTTTTACTGTTAAATTCACCATCCTAACGACAACCTGTCACAGTTGTGCCTGTCTGACGATTCATCTCTGTTATGTTCACCTTTAATCCACCAACCACTGGACCTGGCACCGTGAAACGCAACTGCCACTATGCAGCGGCCTCACACCGTCACGCTTATGTGTGCCAGCCTCGTCTATACCTGTTATATTACTGTTAGATATTTTTAGTATTCATATAATAATAATATATGCTTGCTTGTTGTCTCTTCAATTCCTGTCTTTTGCACAAGAGAATATAACAAATGAAACCTACCTTGCTAATATATTTATATGAGTTACAGTTAAAGTAAGATATGCCATTGCAATTGTTTAGATCACTAATTGCTCGTAATAGTCAACTGCCTGCACATTTTGTCATGTATTGTTTTCCTGTAAACAGATTCATAGATTTTGTCTTCCATGTACAGTATGTCATTGACAAGGGTGTTGGTTTATGAATTTTATCACATTTTAGTACCTAGATTATAAAATTATAAAGTTAAGCAATAGCCTATCACACCAGCAAGAGTGTTTTCCCCAATATTAGAGCGATTGCAAATGTTTATTGAGCTGTTGTATAAATCAATATAGCAATGAGTTAATTTTGAGTGTATTTTGATGAAAGGAGTATCAAAAAAAGCCACAGCAGAACAGCGTCGCTCTTCTCTGAGCAGCACAGCAGTGTTTCATAAATGAATTCCTGATTTGAACAAGACGTTTAAATGAAAGACTCACTCATAAAGACAGTAACTTTCCACCACCTACTGGCCATTTTAATTCATATTTCTATAACATGAATGGGCAAGTGCAGAGTTTAGCTTCAACCCTAATCAAAAACACCTTAACTAGCTAATCAGTGTCTTCCGAATTATTAATAGTATAGACGGGTGATTTTTATTTTTATTTTTTTTATCGGGGTTGGAGCTAAACTCTGTAGGACAGTGGCACTCCAGAACTGATGTTGCCTATCCCTGATCTATAATTTTGTTTTTAAAGCTATATTTAAAACATTAACTTTATAGTATTGTGCAATTATTTAGTTATGTAAATAAACACAATAAGTGTGTGAATAAATCACTGCATATCAAATCCACCTGGTTTCTGTAACACTATAATAGTCAATGCAGAAATTATACATTCAGTCTAAGAAATAATTTACCAGGTTACCTATGATCTTTAACAACAACAGTTATGAAGTATATTAGCATCATGAGCCAAGTAATATTTTAACATCAAATACCATATATTATGAACATAAAGATTAACAATCATAACAAGACTGTACATTAAAAAGAGTATCTCAAAAAGAGGAATTATTTGTCCATACTTCAGATAACTTTACAGCTTGAAAGTCCTTGTAAAGTTTCTAATTAAACTGTTATCTTCCCCTGTACGAGTGTGAGCATCAGTAGCCATGAGTTGCATTGAAGTGATGTCATCTCCCTCTCTTCGATTGATTGGCTAGAGGAGGAGCTGTCAATCTAGAACTAGTGGACCAATGGTGATGCTTAAGCCCAGCCTAATTTACATGAAACTGCAACATTTGGAAACGCAAGAGCAGAACATGGAAAGAAGAGCAAAGAGAAAAACAGCACAAGTATACAAAAGAGTAAAATGTGAACATAAAATGTAAGAGAGCACAAAGTACAGAGTAATAAAAGCAAGGAAAACAACCTTTTAAGAACACAAACACATGTTTAAGATTTGTGCAATATAATTTTTAATGTTTAAAGTTGATTCATGCTTGTTATTTTTTTAAACGCGCTTTTATTTTTTCGATTCACGCTTATTATATTTCGATCCGTGACCACGTTCTTTGCCATTCTGATCATTTTGCATTATTTTTTTTAAGTTTTAAGTTTGTGTTATTTTTACATATGTTTTTAAATTTTTGATTCACACGTATTATTTTTTGATCCGTGACCGCAATACTTTAGGCGGGAATCTAACCCCATAAAATTATTTCATTGTATATAGTTTATTTTATAAGAAAACAAGAATGATGTAATGTATCTAAACCATAATTATATAAATTTACAAATACTGCAATTTAGCACAGTAAGCATATTTTTACTTAATTTAGAAATGTATCTTTTCTGTCCTTCCTTTGTGATAGGTACTATGAATGGACAGATTTTTCAGGTGCTTGGGCCAATCATGCTAACCCTCCTGCTGACTACTGTCCCAGTTGTTCAGAGCGGGAAGGTTCTTGTCTTTCCTATGGATGGCAGTCACTGGGTCAACATGAACATTTTGATTGAAGCACTTCATGCCAAAGGTCACAATGTTACAGTCATTCGGATGGCAGACAGCTGGTACATCAAAGAATTCTCTCCTCACTACACATCCATCAATCTCAAGTCTGAAGGAGGATTTAGTGAAGAATTCTTCGAGACGTTTGCATCCAAACTACTGGGAATTCTAAGAAAGGGTTCGATCTGGGCTCGCCTGAAGCTGGAGATAGAAATGTGGCAAAGTTTTTTATGGATGCTTGAAACAGAAAACAAGATGATAATCGACATGTTTGAAGACCAGCAGATAATGCAGTCAACAAAAGATGCCAAATATGATTTGATTCTTACAGATCCAGTCAGGTTTGGAGGGGTCATATTGGGTCATTATCTCAAACTGCCCATTGTCTACAATGTCCGTTGGACAGTTTACAGTGAGGCTCATATTGCAATAGCTCCTTCTCCACTTTCTTATGTTCCTGCTCCAATGCTGGAGTTATCAGACCGCATGAGTTTCTTGGAAAGAGCGAAAAATGTTGTGATGTACATCATTTCAGAAGTACAGCTAGCTATCATGATTAATCCAAATTTTAATGTACTTTGTGAACGGTTCATTGGCCCAGGAACATCCTACTTTACTTTAGTTAAGTGCTGATCTGTGGCTCCATAGAGCTGATTTTATTTTTGAATTCCCGCGTCCCACTATGCCAAACATCGTCTACATGGGAGGTTTTCAGTGCAAACCATCAAAGCCTCTTCCACAAGATCTGGAAGACTTTGTGCAGAACTCTGGAGAGCATGGTGTCATCATCATGTCTCTGGGCACTCTCGTTGGTCAGCTTCCTGATGATATGGCAGAGGCAATTGCTGAAGCTTTTGCAGAACTTCCACAGAAGATCATCTATAGGTACAAAGGAAAGAGACCGTCTGCACTAGGGAACAACACCTTAATGATGGACTGGATGCCTCAGAATGATCTTCTGGGTCATCCTAAGACCAGAGCCTTTGTGGCACACGGAGGAACCAATGGAATTCAAGAAGCCATGAGCCCTCTTATCGGGAGAACATGCAGAGGCTCTCCAGGCTTCACAAGGACGTCCCAGTGAAGCCTCTGGACAATGCCATCTTCTGGATTGAGTTTGTTATGAGGCACAAAATGCCCTGGTACTCTTATCACTCTGTTGATGTCATACAGTTCCTGCTTTCTGCTGTGGCACTCATAATCATGACCATATATATGGTTATTAAGTATTTCTGCTGCAGAATGAGAAAAACAAAAAACAAGCTACAATAATGAGGATTAAAATGTAATAGTGCAATGTATTAGCATTTGCGTTTCTTGTATTACTTTCCGTTTTGTCAGAAAATACAATGAAATCTTTTAACCTTGCATTGTGTTATGTGAACATTATACAACATTTGGTTTATTTTTTGATCTATCTATCTATCTATCTATCTATCTATCTATCTATCTATCTATCTATCTATCTATCTATCTATCTATCTATCTATCTATCCATGTCGAAATATATTTAGGAAATAACAAATATTTTACTACCTGCTCAGTTAGCTGTAGTATGTGCATTTTTACAGTATGTTATACCTTTTCTTTCCCAAAAGGCATTTTTGTCAATGGTAAACAAAAAACACATTTCAATACTTGACATATAAACATGTCTTATTCTGAAGAATGACACAAGCAGTAGTGACAGTTCCATTGGGGCAACCTGTGATTGTGATTATGTATTGCTCAAGAGCACAGTGGTGCTAGATGTCTCCAGTTTATGATTCACATCTATGACCTTTGTGTAAGCAGCCCAGATTAGGATATAATTTTAGATCCCCTAAAGCAGGCTTTTCTAGTACATCACTTCACATGTTTGTGTTTGTCTGTATACAAAGTGGTGGGATTTTTCATTACAGTTTTTCCTCATTTGCGTTGGCTCAGTTTTCATTGGACAATTTACTGACTTGATTTTGAACCATTAATTACAGTTTTTTACAATTGCTAGGACATTTCTCCGCACTAAGGTCACTTTTTTCAAAACTCTTCACACAGTTCTTCTAACCAATTTTCAACTTGGCACACCAGTTAATTTCACATTCAAAATGTACTAAACACTTCATACATGTCTTAAATCAAGTCTTTCGTCCATAACGCTAGCAAAGGTTTTCAACCAGCAAACACACTTTGTCAATCATAAAACAACAACCTAAAATTTTTTCACATTGATTTATTTTGTAAAATTTCTTCACAAAAGAAGAATGGCACTCTCTACTGTTTATAATTCACTGCAGTTTGTTACATGATCCATATTTACATTTCAGTACAAAATTATTCCTAAGTTTCCCTTTTTATATAGATGGTAATGAAATTGAAAGGCTAACATCTGTGTAGGTGTCCAGCTACATCTAATTGCCCTAACAGTATTTAAATGTTAGGTTCAGAATATATTTCAATATGGTTTTACTACAGAAAATGCTGTCTTAAATTCAGCAATGTCTTAAATTCACACCAAGAACAATAACTATAAAGATCATGATAAAGATATAGTTCTAAAAATCGTTCTAAATATAAAAGAATAGCAGTGTCCACCCCACAGCTATAATGATAATGATACAGATAAACAATATCGTTGGGATCACTTTCAGAACAATTGTTTTCCTGCTGTTGAACAATAAAAAACTGACAACCAATCAGAATCCACTGTAATTTAAGGGCTCGCGCATTTAAAATGGCAGACGACATTGCGGAGAAGTTAATCGCCGAGGTCCAGAAAAAGCCAACACTGTTTGACAAGTCAAACCCCCTTTTCAAGGATATTTTAAAAAAATGGATATATGGAAAACAATAGGTCATACCCCCGGAACAAATGGTGAGAAGTACTAACGATGAGATCATTATGCCAGGCTAGCAAAGAGGGTAACAGAATTACAGGTATTCAGCACTAGTTTCAACAACATGCTCTTGCTTCCTCTGAAGTTGCAGTGAAAAGGCTAGGTGTTGTTTTTATATTTTTCTATATTGACTTCGTCAGCTAAATTCATTGTTAGATTAGAACGATTACACTAGCTATTCACTCGAAACATAGCATGCTGAGGACATCTGCTGGTTAAAGCTGTGTAAATGCAATAAGAACAGCAAAAACATGTTGTACACACTTAGTTGTCTTTACAGTTATCGTTCTTGGTGTGAATGGGCCTTTATTCACTTTCATATTATGTTAAATTTTTAAACTGAAGTTTAACAGTTTTGAAAAGATCATGTAAATGTGCAAATGGGCCTGCCCTGAAGGTATAGAGTTTTGGTGGTGTTTGTGTCTAAGTGAGAAAAGAATTCATCTCATTTGAATTATGTAGTCATTGAATGCATTTTGGAAGGTAATCCACAATTTAGCCCACATATGATGCTGTGTTCACTGTGTGAAGAGTTTTGAAACAGTGACAAGTATTGAGGAAATGGTTCTAGTAATTAGCTGTAAATGTTTTGAGTGAGTACTACATTTTGCAGACATGCAATAGAGTTGTGCAGTGATGTCCCATAAAACAATTGCATTTAGTGAATATTAAGAATGTTTAAAAAAAAAAAAAATGAACCAAAGAAATTGAGAAAAACTGTAACACTTTCTGCTGGTTATTGATATGCCATTAGGTGGTAACAACTGACTGTCTTTAACAGTGAATCATTCATTCAACCGATTTGTTCAAAGCGCTGATTTATTTAGGATTAGGAATGAATCAAAATACTGTTTTAATGAGCGAGTCGTTGAATTATTCATTCAACCGATTCATTCAAAACACTGATTCATTCAGGACGACACCACTACAGACGTTGCCCAGAGTTGGAGACTTGCAACAGTTCTGCAGAGCAAAATCAGACTTGCAACATCGTGCCTAAAATTTAAATCCTGTAACTCAATATTAACTTATGAGCTGTTGTGTAAAAGCAAAATCACATTCGCAATCATGGTGTTTTTGTGAATATCAGAACGTATAGGCACGAGGCATACAGCGCTTTTGAAATTTGCTTGTGTAATATTGCTTGCTTATTACTTTAAAGGGTTAGTTCAACCAAAAATGAAAATAATGTCATTTATTACTCACCCTCGTGTCGTTCTACACCCGTAAGACAAATTATGATAGTTTTGATAAAATCCGATGGCTCAGTGAGGCCTCTATAGCCAGCAAGTTAATTTACACTTTCAGTGCCCAGAAAGGCATTAAAAACATATTTAAAACAGTTCATATGAGTTCAGTGATTCAACCTTAATATTATAAAGCGAAGAGAATACTTTCTGAGCGCCAAAAAAACAAAATAATGACTTTCAACAATATCTAGTGATGGGCGATTTCAAAACACTGCTTCGAATCTTTTGTTTCGAATCAGCGGTTCGGATTGCGCTTCAAACTGCTGAAATCATGGGACTTTGACGCTCCGAATCACTGATTCGAGACAAAAGATTTTGAATAAACTGTAGTGTTTCATTAGTTGGCAACCATTTATGCATGCAACACGCCGACTAGATAGGCAACTTGCTTATTTGAATTTCGCTCAAATAAATGCTATTTTCACTGTGTAAAATTGATGCAATATGCATCAAATGGTTATTCATACATGACTGAAACTGCAAGAGAAAGCAATATAGATGTTGTTGGGAAAACAAATAAAACAACAATCACTACAACAATGGTTCTGTCCTCCACCAAAATAATAGAACACAAAAGCACACCATATTCATGGAGTGAGCCAGACTTTTATATGCAGGGTTATTGGTAGTTTTACAGACTGTCTTACTCATCATACTAACCACTGGGCTGCATCTACATGAATTTCTGCTGCCAGATATCTGTGCACTATACACACACGTATACATACACAATCTGGAACGCAAATAATCTGTATGCGTGTTTGAAATTTTCCTGACTTCACGCTTTACAAAACACACAGCAGAACTTTCTGCTGCTTTAGTACTTTAATATGCTGCCGAGCTGCTAAAAATACAAGCATAATTGAAAGCTTTTATCCGCGCAGAAACACAAAGCATTTCTTTCTTTTTTTTTGACATCATTATACAGTTTAACTGAGGTTTTAAATAATATTAATCTAATGCAGTGGGTGTATGTGCAAGCATATTTTCTGTGTGTTGTTGTTTTCTATTTATTTTAAGGATTGTTTTGCATCATCTCCATTATCCTTCACCTAGACAACATGCAGGCTATTTCTGGCATACATCAGAGAGGAAACGACAATGTCTGAACATCAGCAGTCTCAGGAGGTGCAGTATGTATGTTTAGACATCATGATGATGATGTTCACACATTTTTATTATGATACCTGATATATATATATATAAGGGCTACCAGGGTGTACCACCTTACAGCTGTTTCTGCCTACTACAGCTCATCAGCTCATATATTCTTACTTACCTACTTACTTAAATGATTACTTCACTTCAGAATTCAAATTTCCTGATAATTTACTCACCCCCATGTCTTCCAAGAGGTTTATGTCTTTCTTTCTTCAGTCGAAAAGAAGGTTTTTGAGGAAAACTTTCCAGGATTTGTCTCCATATAGTGGACTTCAACAGTTACCAACAGGTTGAAGGTCCAAATTGCAGTTTCAATGCAGCTTCAAAGGGTTCTTCACGATCCCAGTCGAGGAATAAGGGTCTTACAATTGGTCATTAAAAAAAAAAATGATATATAATTTTTAACCACAAGTGCACTTTGAAGCTGCACTGAAACTGCACTTTGGACCTTCAACCCATTGGTAACTGATGTTGAAGTAAATTATATGGAGAAAAATCCTGGAATGTTTCCCTCAAAAACCTTAATTTCATGAACATCTTGGATGACATGGGGGTGAGTAAATTATCAGGAAATTTTCATTTTGAAGTGGAATATATTCATTTCTTTAAAAAAAAATCTCATATTGTTCTAATGTCGATCATAATATGTTGTCCAAAAAGCAGAAAAAGTATCAAAGTTACAGTGGCTAATGTAGAATGTGAACACTAACACACTTACAAAAAATAAATACCTATATACATTTCATACAGTAAATATTAATATCATTGTACCATAGTTCATGTCTAAAAAGTTAGAGTTATATATAATGTGTCTATATGTGTATATGAATTGTTTCATATAAATGCACTGCAAGTTATTTAACACTCATCTTATTATACACAGTATTTAGCATTCTAATTTCATGTTAATATGACCAAAACACTAAAGTACTCTAGAGCACAATGAAGCAAGATAACAGAAACCTTTTCATCATTTATCCAGGTTACCATGACAGCCCGAGGGTAGCAGCTCCTTCTCTCTCTATGTGTGTGTGTGTGTGTGTGTGTGTGTGTATCTCAATGTCCTTCAAAGGGTGCTCTGTCCACTTAAATAGGACAAACTTCCTTTTTTCTCTCTCCCTCTCTTTTTCCTTGAGGGGCAGCACTTTCACCCCATTAGTCATTCTAAAAAATGAGGATGTGATATGCGTGAAAACTGGGCTAAAAAATCCGGACACATTAAAGTTTCTCCATGGCTTATATGTGCTTCTATTTTCAGAAACAAAGCTGCTGCACGGTGTGAAATGCTGCCCCCCAAAGGACGGCGTGCATTTGTTTATGTCCAGTCCCAGAGCTTTTGTACTATATATGTGTGTAAATTAGAGTAATCCAGAATATGTATACAGAGCATAAG
>RJVU01042553.1:1329598-1341198 GCA_003731715.1 Anabarilius grahami
CTTCAGTCGTTCGTCACGCTTTTCAGACAAACTGAAACGGATTCAGTGAGGGACCATCGACCACACTAAACATACAAAATGGAATGTGATATCAAGCTTGACTTGAATTGAAAAATATAAATAAAATGAAATAAAATGGTGTGTTTCTGAGAATTAAGGCTTTATTGTGATTAGAAACTGTAAATCTAGTCAATTTTGTTTAAATGAATGAATTACATTTAATCACATATATGGGAAGTCTGTACAGAGATACAGATACAGAGTTGTTGGAGGTGTTAATGGGGCAGTCGTGGCCTAATGGATAGAGAGTCGGACTTGTAACCCAAAGGTCATGGGTTCGAGTCTCAGGTCCGGCAGGGATTGTCGGTGAGGGGAGTGAATGTCCAGCGCTCTCCCCACCCTCAATACCACGACTGAGGTGAGACCCTTGAGCAAGGCACCGTACCCCCAACTGCTCCCCGGGCGCCGCAGCAATGGCTGCCCACTGCTCCGGGTGTGTGTTCACGGTGTGTGTGTTCACTGCTGTGTGTGTGCACTTGGATGGGTTAAATGCAGAGCACAAATTCCGAGTATGGGTCACCATACTTGGCCACATGTCACTTCACTCACTCACTCACTCAAAAGAGCTGTTTAAACTGGATGTGTCAAAGTGAACATTCATTCACTCTTCCATTTGTCCTGTTGTCGACAGACTCAAGTGCGTGGAATATGTCCGAAACTAAATGCGCATCTGTATACTGTATCCGGTGTAGACAGCATCAGTGATTATAATGGGTTCTATTTGCTTTTGACGTCACGCATGCTCACATCCATCCAGTGTAGGCAAATGTCAGCCGTTAAGCGACTGAATGCCAGTGGGCGGGGCCTATAGTCTGATGATATATAACTATTCGCTTAAGTTTTGCTCTGGAGGCAGTGATATGCAAATGTATTTGTCCTTGTGACATCAAAGATCCCGCTATATCCAAATTAGCCATTTTTTTTTAGCTTGATTAAATGCTTTGTTTATGGAGGATGTTTTAAGCTATGAAACTTGCAAGATGTTTTAATGGTACAAAGATTGTCAAAAGATCAAGGCAAATTTGATTTGTCATGTCACAACCACTTTAAGAGCAGGAATTCGTCTAAAAATGTATTTTGAATCTGATTTTATATTTAGCTTTATATAAAAAAAACAGAAGCCTAGACCAAACAGACACTTCCACTTTCATAATAATTACAGAGATCTGAATTGGTACATGAAATCACAGACATCCAATGCAAATATTTGGAACTCAAATGTCATTCAGAAACCGAATCCCGTCTGAATAATGTTTATGGAATGTCCTCATAAGCAAACACGTGTGAAAGCGCTCGTACATGATGAAGAGATGAGACATCAGCTGTCTCTTGATCCTTTTGTTTGTTCATGAACTCAAGGGTGTAGAAGAACATTGATGGCTTTCTGCATGTAACACAAACACACGTACGCATTACACATCTCACTGGCCTCACCATCAACTTCAGACTCATTTGCATCTCATTAATTATTCAGAAAAGCTTCATAAATATGCAAACTCAATTCTTACTCTAACTCATTTGCTTTATGCCATCTGGCCATTAAGCAACTTCTAAACAGTTCATTTAGAGAGCCATTCACGCACACACACACGAAGACAGGTATCTTCCTGCATCCAATTTACATACACAAACCGCACACATACTTGCTGATCCAGCTGGAGAGAAAACCACCAAGGTCAATGTGTCTCTATCTTCATTCCCACCAGCTCTTTTTCTCTCCATCTCTGTCTTATCTTACCATTTACTACCCATTCCCTACTCAAATGTTTCTCACTCTTAAGGCCAATTCACACTGCACCGACAGACGGCGGGCAACAGCAACAGCAACAGACTTTGTCACTTTGTCAGATCAGTGTTTTACCCCTGACACATCTGTCAGCGTTGGTCTGCCATTTGCCGGGTCATGGAATGTCTCGGAAGTGACGGAGTATAATCTGGTGATTGTCCGCTTTTGTCTGTCAGTGCGGTGTGACTTGGCCTTTATGCTCGTTTTAATGCTACTATCATTTCTCCTTTTCTCAGGATGTTTGGAATAGTACGAGTAGCAGTGTGCAGTATGTGTACTGTACATACTATTATAAAATACGCAGAAGACCAACTACATTTGCCAAAATGTGCAGTATGCACAGAATATTGAATCCCACAAAATGCAATGTGCTTGACTACACCGGAAGTGTTGCGATTGAACCAGAAATAATACTAGCTGCTATTTTTAACATTTCCATCTTGAATCATTATGTTAAACTGGATTAGAAATACAAAGTAAATAAGGCTGCAACAACTAATCAATAAAATCAATAATAATTGATAATCAAAATCGTCAACAACGAATGTCATTATCGATTAGTTGCGTCTGCCCACTGTGCACGGAATACTTTCTGTCAAATTACAGAACTGAATAACGCATTTCTTTGGACAAAATGCATCTAAAATTAGAGAAGGAAACAGAGTGAGCTGCTGCGGGAGAGGAATGTTATCCAAGCTGCCTAAAACATGAGATTTCTTTATTTCTTGCCCCTTGCTTGCCCTGTCAGGCCCTTTGACAGACGCATGTGCTGTTTAATGTGTAATATGTTTCCTCAGCGCAAAACTTTCATTTTACGGTTATATCCTTATCTGTAAGTGTTACAAATTCAGGCGAGTATTTCCATTTTGCACGAATACATCCATAGAAATGTGTTTTGCATTTGTTGCAAGTAGATTAAAACTGTGGCTGGTAATACATCTACTGCATGTGAGTTCATAATTTATGCTGTGTATCATATGTATAACGGTGAAAAAAAAAAATCACAGTTCTTAGTGAATAATCAGAATAATAAAAACTGCATGTAAACAAGAATAAAGAAGTTTGCTTGTGTCACGTAAACATCTTACAGCGATTAATGCTGCCTTCACATGCTCTCGGAATTATCGTAAATACGAGTTTCCTAAGTAAAAATTGCACATGAATGCCCTCCCATTTCAAAANTCACTCCACCTCCACACTTCCCATAAACTCTCCTGGTTCAAATAAAGACTGCTTATACTTACCTCTCTGTGTCTGACCCCTCTGTACCGTAACAATATTAAGCAGTATGCATTAAATATTATACTTGTATTCCAGTCCAAATATTGTCTCGTTCTTTCTCTCCACACACACTAATACTGTCTCATTACTCTCCTAGCATTCATAATATGTGATTGTGAGTGATAGAGGAAAATCGTGAGTGTGTTTGTATGCATGAGCTTAGTCTGATTAGACTTAATAACCACACAATGTGTAAAGATCATGTGAACACCTTAAGCTGTGTTCATTTATCAGATAAAGGTCAAGCGAAGCAGAAGTAGATTTTTCTATGCAAAATATTACCGCATTCTGGCTACTTAATTAATGTGTGTATGTTTGTGCATTGCCATTTAATAAGATAAAAAAGCCGACCATACGCTCTAAAAAAATGCTGTCTTGTTTCAACCCAAATTTGGGTCAAATATAGACAATCCCAAAAGTTGGGTTAAAAATTGAATTAAAAAATGTAACCCAATGGCTGGGTTTTTCCATATTTGACCCAATTTTGGGTTGAAACAACCCAGCATTTTTTAGAGTGTAGACAGTAAAAAAGATCTCTGTTTCCTTCCACTGTGGAAAAATGAAGCCAAACTATCCCAGAAAAGGTCATTGACAATTAAAGGTGCCCTAGATTCAAAAATTGAATTTACGTTGGCATAGTTGAATAACAAGAGTTCAGTACATTGAAATGACATACAGTGAGTCTCAAATTCCATTGTTTCCTCCTTCTTATATAAATCTCAATTGTTTAAACGACCTCCGAGGAACAGGCGAATCTCAACATAACACCGACTGTTACGTAACAGTCGGGGTGTACGCCCCCAATATTTGCATATGCCAGCCCATGTTCAATGCATAACACAAGGGCAGCCAGTATTAACGTCTGGATGTGCACAGCTTAATCATCAGACTAGGTAAGCAAGCAAGGACAATGGTGAAAAATGGCAGATGGAGCAATAATAACTGACATGATCCATGATATCATGATATTTTTAGTGATATTTGTAAATTGTCTTTCTAAATGTTTTGTTAGCATATGTTGCTAATGTACTGTTAAATGTGGTTAAAGTTACCATCGTTTCATACTGTATTCACGGAGACAAGACTGTCGCTATTTTCATTTTTAAACACTTGCAGTCTGTATAATTCATAAACACAACTTCATTCTTTATAAATCTCTCCAACAGTGTGTAATGTTAGCTTTAGCCACGGAGCACCATCAAACTCATTCAGAATCTAATGTAAACATCCAAAAAAATACCATACTTACGCGATTAGACATGTTGCATGACGAACACTTTGTAAAGATCCTTATTAGCTGTGTGAACTTTGTTTATGGTGTTTAAGGCAAGCGCGAGCTCTTGGGGCGTGGAGCATGAGATTTAAAGGGGACGCATACCCTGAATCGACGCATTTATAACGATGCCCCAAAATAGGCAGTTAAAAAAATTAATAAAAAAAAACTATGGGGTATTTTGAGCTGAAACTTCACAGACACATTCAGGGGACACCTAAGACTTATATTACATCTTTTGAAAACATGTTCTTCGGCACCTTTAAGTCATTCAGAGCCCGAGTCTGCACGGTAGTGATCCTGAGGTGGAACCACTGTATCAAGATCCCACCCATACTCCCACTCTCACAGACTCATTCGCAAGCACAGCTGTCAATCATGATGTTACACCTCCTTTTTTTTTTTTAGCATCAAATACCTAACTAAAACCAAATTTACTGGAAAAACGAACACTTAAACATACCTCTGTGTGATGAGAACTACTTAAAATGACAGAAACCATCTGGAAATATGGAAAAAAAATTATTTGAAGTGTAATTGGATTTTTAGTTTGGTTCACATCCCTTTCGATTACATGGAGAGGGCAGGATTTATGACCTATACTTCTGCCAGCCACCAGGGGGTGATAGAAATTATTTGGCCTCACTTTTCAGGATGTGCGCAGCACACTTGGAGCCAACTCATAGGAGTCTTGCGTTCTGAATTTAGACTATCCTGGTTGCTGTTCTTGATTCACTAAAATGAACTAGTTCATAGAAGGTATTCTTTCAGGATTCAGACTACACAGTTTGTGGAATAGTCCATTTGACAACATCTTGTTAAATGAATGAAAACATCTAGTTGAATGCAATATGTTACCATATTTTTGTGTTTTGTTTTGTATATATAGGCTTTAATTAAAGGGGACCTGTTATGCTCCTTTATTCTAAGATGTAATTTAAGACTCAGGTGTCCCCAGAATGTGTCTGTGAAGTTTCAGCTCAAAATACCTCACCGATAATTTATTATACCATATTCAAAATACTCATTTTTGAGTGCATGCAAAAACATTGTTTTTGTGCATGTGTCTTTAAATTCAAATGAGCTGCTGCTCCCCGCCCCCTTTCCAGGACAGCACTTCCTTCAACAGCTTTCCTGTAGCTCAGTGGTTAGAGCATGGCACTAGCAATGCCAAGGTCATGGGTTCGATCCCAGGGATTGCACATACTCGGATACAAATGTATAGGATAATGCAATGTAAGTCGCTTTGGATAAAAGCGTCTGCCAAATGCATAAATGTAAATGTAAATGTCAACAGCTCCTGCCTGCATCGGATACTCTGCCAGACATTAACAAAACATCTGCTTGGTTTTGATTATCATCTATATCGTGATCACGCTCACAAACATTGCAGTTCTTTATCATGAAATTTTATTATCTGCATGCATTTTAAAGCTATATCAGTTTAAACTTCTAATTTGTCATTTTCTGAGTGCACGCATCATAAGCACATGCAGAGAAAGCTGACTGTCAGACGGCACATCTTATGAGTAGTAAACTAACTTCTCTTTCATGTTTCATTGTGCTTAACTACACAAAAAGTTATGTCAAAAACACACAAAGTTTACATAAACACAGTAGATTATGTCCTTGAATGTAAACTGCAGGGACAGGTATCGCATGTGTATATCAGATCTGTGGCGCATTCCCTTCAAAAATATAACTAATCCACTGCGTCTTCAGCAGCTCAGATGTTGGTAGTAAATTAAGACTTATGTTCACTCTTACATCCAAAAACAGAACACCTCAAACGCTTACGAAACATTCTTGGCGCTACAGCGTCGAGAAAATGGCGGACAGTGTACAACTTTCTCAGGGGGGAAACTATGCTAATACGGCAGAGTCTGTCAGCAGTCGAGAGCGGTGCCTGAGTAATGTGACGTCGCAATGTACAGAAAATGAAAACTGCAAAAATTTGTTTGAAAATGTATTATCAATTATTTTATTATTTGGCATGTTTTCGATTCACTCAAAGAATGAATCCCTAACCCAAAGTATGAGCAGTGCTAATGCTAATGCTTACCTCAGCAAGCACCTCAAATTACACAACGACAAACATTTGCTTGCATAATCACCATTGGTATTATTGTTTGATTTATGTAAATTGTGAATTACTTGGGACAGATGCCACACATAAAATTTGCATTTTTGATTGAAAAAGAAAGGAATCTCTTACACACATGCAGTCTTTACAAAGCCTGGGGTTTGGGCACAGCATCTGACATGCCCTCTGTCTATTCAAACACCTGTCCATTTACCACTTGCTCACCTTTCTCGCTCTCTCTCATATAAATACACATTTTTTCTTGGCTCTACAGGTGAACCACACACATACACACACACCTGATCTCCATCTGTTGTCTCTGCGCTGAAGGCACTGTTCTTATTGGCAGGTACAGAACTGGCTAAAGGTCACAGAATGGTGCTTCTTAATTACAAATCTCATTCCATTATGACCTAATTAAAAGCAGAAATCAAAAACGTGTGTGTGTGAGGTGAAGAATCTGTCAGGGTGTATAACACAATCTGAATGTGACATTCCCAAAAGGAACAGGTTGAACTGCAATGTCATTAAGTCAGCTCTGTGTTTGTCTGCATGTCTGTGTGCATGAAAGGAACTCAACATGATTTTTGCTTTTTCAAAGATGACCTATTATGCCATTTTACAGTCTTGATTGTTTTGGGGGTCTACTAGAAGAGATTTTCATGCTTGAATGTTCATTAAACATGTTATTTTTTTGCAGCACCTCTCTTATTTTTTTTTATTTATCGTTTATTTTACCAGGATAGTCCCATTGAGAAATAAAATATCTTCTTCCAGGGAGTCCTGGCCAAAATGGAGGCACAAAAAGTGTCACATAAAACAACTTACAAACACATAAAACTAACAATTCTTATATTAAATTTTACCCAGCACTCATATAATGACAGATCAAAAGTTACTTAAAAACATGCACAATTGCACATTTACTTTAAAGGCACAATATGTAATTTTTGCCACTAGAGGTCGCTTTTTGAAAACAAAGGGGTAGCTTGATGGCGCCATGAATGAGTGTGGAATCATGGGAGTTGTCGTCTTCAGCTCTACAGCCAATGGAAAGGAAGCTGACGGACTCGGGCAGAAATCATGTTCATGGATGAACCAATGTATTAAAGTTTTATTAACGTTACGGTGGTATGAAACAGGATGGGGCGAGAGCCGTGGAAGTGGAACGAGGCTGCTGAAGCGAATGCTAATGAAAGACACCTGCAATACACACCGATCTCGAGTCCAGCGGAGCTTTTATTATGCTTTTGCTGGAGTCGGCCACTTCTGCTCTTTTCGTTGTGTATGTGGGGAAACGCAGTGCTGTTTTAGGACCTTTAGGAACATTTAAAGAGTTAGTTCTTCCAAAAATGAAAATTCTGTCATAATTTACTCACCCTCAAGTTGTTCCAAACCTGTATGAATTTCTTTCTTCTGCTGAATCAAAAATAAGATATTTGGAAGAATGTTTGTTACCAAGCAGATCTCGCCCCCCATTGACTACCATAGTAGGGGGGGGAAAAAATACTATATACTAAAAATACTTGGTTACACATTCTTCCAAATATCTTCCTTTGTGTTCAGCAGAATAAAGAAACAGGTTTGGAACAACTTGAGGGTGAGTAAATGATGACAGGATTTTCATTTTTGGGTGAACTATCCCTTTAAAAGAAGTTTAGCAGTAGATCTAGTGCTGTAATTGCAGGTGTAATATGATAAAAGACCACAGATATAAATGGGTAATTTACCAAACAATGTCTTAGCAATAAACAACAACGTGTATTTTTGGGGACAACAGAAAATACATAGTTATGACCTCTGTAATATTTTCTATTAGCCGATATGTTAATATTGCAAAATTTTGGAAGGTGACTTTAAAAGTGACCAGATTGATTTCTACTTATGGTATCTTTCATGTCCATTCACTTTTCTTTTTTTTTTGTAGAAGATTGTCTCGTACTCGTTTTCATCCCAGCTGCGTTTTTACGACATATCCTCTTTTTCTCTCTAGCCATCTGTCATAGATCAAACCATTAGTGTTGGTTTATACTATTTTATTCAGTTGCTTTTAGACTTTTTATGTGAACATGTGTCCTAAAAGAAAACGATTTAAAAGGAGTGTTATGTCAGCAGTCCCTGATAGCATGCTGGTTCGATAAAACACAAAAATGGTAAATAAAAGACAAAAAACATGACGTTCAAAGTAAGCTGTGTCACACTGGGGAAACAGTTCGATCTGTGCTCAAACTGAGATGAGAAATTCTTGAATATTTTGTCAGTTGTAACAGCTCACTCCCACAGTTTCTTCAAAGCAGCGCTTGCATGCTTTGTCACCGCAGGTACCTCAGATAAGCGTGTTTGTCTAGCACTACTGACTGTTTAAGGGTCTTGTGCCTGGTGATGACTGCCAAGAGGTCAATCAACTTGCTGTCAATGCTGTTTATGACTCCAAAATGTAGTTTTAATTTTAAAATATTGTTTAAATCCTAGACTAGGTCTTACATTTTTTTTAAGTAACTTTGAATTAATTATGTTTTTGTTTTACAGTCAATATAGAATTGTAAATTGCCACATTATGCTTTTTTTTTAATATTACCTTTTATACAGTGCATAATAAAGCTATTTGTGAAAGTAAAAGGTATGCAAACTTTCAAAGATCAAAGTACATGACAAATAATGTTATTGTCTCCTAAAAGAAAGAATTGATTCTGAACTGCTACAACAAATTTGCATAATGCCCACTTATGGTCTTCATTGGCTGCCCGCGAACAACGTCTACTTTGACCTGCCCTCAAACACTGTAGTTGTAGCTTGTAGTCGTTGAAGAGTTTGGTTAGTGTTGCCGACATGTCGAGAAGATGGTGTCTTGAGTGCTGTGAATCCACGCATGCACTTCAGAAGGATGAGGATTCGTGCTGGAATTGATACTGTAAAACCAATGGCAACCAATGGCATCCTTCGTATCGCTGTGCTGAGGAAGACTCCGGAGCTGAAAATCAGATTTGGTAATAGGGGTTTCGTTTCTGACAAGCACTGCAAGTGGTAAACCAGTCACAACAGACTGGGCCGTCTGACCAATAAGAATAAGCCAATAAATAAGCCACTTTTCCTGTCCGTCCTATATGTTGTCTGTCATGTGACCTGCAGCGTCAGTTGCGACACTTCACTGCTATTTATAAATCCTCTCCTGTGGCCTCATGGGATAGTAAAATGTCCATCGAATGAGCACTTCAGAATCTCACCAGAAGTAGTAGGTCATCCGGGGACTTTTTGCTTTCTGTTTTTCGAATATGTATTTGGACATACTACTGTGTTAGAGTACTGTTTTTCGCATCCTATATAGTAGGGAAGTATTCGATTTCGGACAGAGCATTTTGGACAGAGTATTCTATCATCCAGCATCAAACTCTGATAGCCCCTCCCCTTTGTCTAAAGAATATATTTTGACGAATGTTGGTAACCAGACAGTTGACGAAAGCCATTGACTTCCATAGTAGGAAAAAAAATACTATGGAAGTCGATAGCTACCGTCAACTGTCTGGTTACCAACAGACAGTTGACGGTTCTGATGTAACAGAACTCGGTGAATAATTTGTTAATTATGTAGGGAAGGTACCATGTACACAAACAAAAAGGGACAAACAATAAACCACATACAATTTAAAACTGGACTGATGCAATATATTGAGACTCTAAAAGATTAAAAGTTTCTAAACTTCTCTATTCTAAATTCCACTCCACTCCCTATTCTAAATTCTATTCTAATAGTTATTCCCTGGACAATTTAGTTTTTTTTTCTCAGTTTCTCAGTATTTCCTTGATGCTACTGTTATTGTAACAGTAGTTCACTGTGTAAATCCTCTGTATGTATATTTCTGTGTAAGGGTTTTTGTTCTGCATAAAAAGTGCCGATGTAAAAGCAGCCTCAGGTGTTGAAGCACAATGAGAAATTATTTATATATATATATAACCAGTTTTGGCAGAAACTGAGACAGTAGCTCAGCTTTTTAGTATAGTATATGTGACAAAATGCCAGTATAGCAGTATTTGTGCGATTCTGTGTGGTGATGCTACTGGCACAGAAATGAACTTTTAAAATTATTTGGCAATGTTATTTTGAATGTGTGAGAAACAATTAGATCTATTTTATTGACTCACAGTTTCATTGGACCTTTGAAAATATTAAAGTCTGTACACATATTGCTCACAGAGGGCTGAAATCAAATGTTCTAAAAAATGCATGTGTTGCCTGCAATGAATTTAAACCACAAAAGCACGTTTTATTTGGAAATATATTTTTCTGTCTCAGAGCCAGGATTCTTTTAAACTCACACACATACACACTCTGGTAAGTGTCACAAGAAATGGGGTCTGAAGTGCAGGTCTGACACCTTTCAATACACCTGAAGCTACACCATCATTATATGAAAGATTTTCAATTCTTTTCTCTTTCTCTGTGTGTCTCTTTCGTTTCTTTTTTGCTCATCTCTTTTTGAAATACAGCCCATCCCAGGAAAAAGAAGATTCGCACCTCAAACCCCGTAATGTGAGAGAAATCACTGCCTTTTTCAGTTTTTTCTTTCTATCTCTTCCATTCTCCTGGCTCAAACCTCTCCTCTTCTCTGCCTTTCTGAAAGAGGACACCTTGCAGGAAGGAGATTCATCATGGAGAGTTCTCCGTCTCTAGAGGATTCCGGCACAGGGCAGGCAGAAAAAGCGCGCTCATACAGATTCACACGCTTTGTATGATATGAAATATGCAACTCACATGACCGTAATGCTTTAAGATAAAATTCCATAAGAATATGCAAATAGCACTAATGAGGCCTCAGGCGTGAATTATGCTCACACGAATTGCAGAAGCACATATACATGCTGCGTAGGGTATGAATATAAATGTTTGAGTCAGCTGATATATTCTCCTCTAAATTCAAATGTAAGTGTGTGTGTTTATGCGAATGAGAGAGTATACAGAAATGTTACACTGAAAATGTAAATTTCAGGAAAAGGTCATATTTCAGCTCAAAATCAACAGAAAAAAAGGAATTTATATTTTGCATAAAGAAATATTGTTGACGATAATAATTATTTAATAAAGAATTGTATGTGTATATATATATATATATATATATATA
>RJVU01042553.1:1341957-1358755 GCA_003731715.1 Anabarilius grahami
ATTTATTTAGCACTGGAATTTTTTCTTGCATTATAGTCATAGGAATTATGGGGGGAATTCTGCTTGATTATCATGAAAAATATTGTGACTGTCACAGGTAGCAGTGTAGTTAAAATCAAAAGATGAAAAATGCAGAATGCAGAACGAACAATCCAAAGAAACTTGAAAATACTACACACTCACATATAATGTTAACACGAACAGAGAACAAAGAAAACAGGGCTTAAATACACTGGGATAGACCATTAACGAAACCGGGAACAGGTGTGTAACCAATCAGAAACTATGGAAACAAACAACGAACTAGAACTAGACAGTGGCAATGAAACTAAACAAAAGCATCGTTAGACAACTATAGTCGCAAGTTTCATTGAACTCTATTGATAACAACGGCGACCATAGTTGCTTTTGCGAAATTAACCCCAGAACAAGATAATGAAACTATGAATTAGATAAGACACGTGATAAAGTGAAAAATCTTAATGGCCATGAAAATAAGCCTTATTTTCTTATGCAAAATATCATTTCTTTTTGATTTCCCTTTTGATTTTAGGGTGACATTTCTTTGTGAGATTCACCCACAGACAGTTTCTATCATAGTGAATCTGTAGCTTCATTGTATATCACTCACAAACTTGCCGTGTGCACCAGACCCGTGTTACTGTATCACTCGCTCAAGATGAAACAAAGGATTTTGAGTGTGTCAGTGAGAACCGTACAAGAGGAGCGGATGAGAGAAAAGAGGATTAGAGAAACAGAGAAACAGCGAGAGGAGTTACGAGATCTCCCATTAAATAAAGGCCTCTGCGCTCTGGTTATCTCCAATGCTTTGATTGTTCTGGTTTAATGGCTAAAGACCATATAACATCAACACTTCATTTCAAATAGAATGAAATGTGCCTTGACATTATCCTAAAAACAACCATTTGAACGGTTCACATGCATCAGATTTATGACCTTTTTATAGCTGCTCATGCACACATCTTAAAGTATTCATCCTTCCATTTCAAATGCAAGGGCTGTTAGAGCTCCTGTGAGCTTTCTCATGGTCATAAGATAAAAAGAAGAGTAGAAACAGAATAAGTAAGTGAGTTTGTAAGACAGATAGCGAGACAAAGAGATGTTTGCTTTGATCTGTCACATCTTAACTATATATAACTGTTTCGTAAGACTCTCTGCACACAAAAACACAAATGAAAATGAAATCACATCTATATTGCAGAATTTAACTTTTTGCTGTGGCGTATGTAGAGCAGTGGCCAAAAGTGATGTCTTTACCATTTATTCAAATATTATTAAAAAGAATGTTAAAGATTTTGTAAACATATTGCATATTTGTGCTTAGAGTCAATTGTTTTATTTGTGATAATATAATGAAACATTCCAAAATATGCGGATGCTTTTTTCAATGCTTTTTTCTTTTTCAGTGAAATTAAACCTGTAGCTATGGAAGCTTGTTTCCGCCACGTAATAAAAAAAAACCTACCCCTAACCCCGCCCCTAAACCTACCCATCACTGGGGTTTAGACAAATCCTATGAATTCGTATGAGTGAGGTCGTACGAATTCGTATGAATTAGCAACCTCGTAAAATACGTACAAATTGGTCGTGAGATAGCGCTGCACAATTCAGACTTTTTTTCTCACAATTGCGAGTTTACATCTCGCACTTCTGACTTTTTTTCTCAGAATTTCATAATATAAAGTCGCAACTGCATGTTATAAAGTCAGAATTGCGTGATAGGCTATAAACTCACAATTCTGAGAAAAAAAGTCAGAATTGCAAATTTGTATCACTCAATTCTGAGTTTATATCTCACAAATTCTGACTTTACAACTCGCAATTCTGACTTTATATCACACAATTCTGACTTTATAATGCAATTTTGAGTTTATAACTCAATTCGGACTTTACATCACGCAATTCTGACTTTATATCTCGCAATTCTGACTTTATATCTCGCAATTCTGACTTTATAACTCTCAATTCTGACTTTATATCTCACAATTCTGACTTTATAATTCACAATTCTGACTATATCTCGCAATTCTGACTTTATATCTCGCAATTCTAACTTTATAATTCGCAATTCTGACTATATCTCGCAATTCTGACTTTATAACTCGCAATTCTGACTTTATATCTCGCAATTCTGACTTTATAATTCACAATTCTGACTATATCTCGCAATTCTGACTTTATATCTCGCAATTCTGACTTTATAATTCGCAATTCTGACTATATCTCGCAATTCTGACTTTATAACTCGCAATTCTGACTTTATATCATGTCATTCTGACTTTATATCTCGCAATTCTGACTTTATATCTCACAATTCTGACTTTATAACTAGCAATTCTGACTTTATATCATGTAATTCTGACTTTATATCTCGAAATTCTGACTATATCTCGCAATTCTGACTTTATAACTCGCAATTCTGACTTTATATCTCGCAATTCTGACTTTATAATTCGCAATCCTGACTATATCTCGCAATTCTGACTTTATATCATGTAATTCTGACTTTATATCTCGCAATTCTGACTTTATATCTCACAATTCTGACTTTATTACTAGCAATTCTAACTTTATTACTCACAATAGTGAGTTTATATCTCACAGTTCTGACTTTATAACATGCAATTGTGACTTTATAACTCTCAATTCTGACGTTATAACATGCAATTGTGACTTTATAACTCGCAATTCTGACTTTATAACTCGCAATTCTAACTTTATAACTCACAATTCTGACTTTATATCACGCAATTCGGACTATATCTCGCAATTTTGACTTTAAAACTAGTAATTCTAACTTTATAACTCACAATAGTGAGTTTATATCTCACAATTCTGACCTTATAACACGCAATTCTGACTTTATAACTCGCAATTCTGGCTTTATATCATGCAATTCTGACTATAACTCGCAATTCTGACTTTATGTCATGCAATTCTGACTATAACTCGCAAATCTGACTTTATAACTCACAATTCTGACTTTATATCATGCAATTCTGACTATATAACTTTCAATTCTGACTTTATAACTCGCAATTCTGACTTTATAACTCGCAATTCTGACTTTATAACTCGCAATTCTGACTTTATAACTCACAATTCTGGCTTTATATCATGCAATTCTGACTATAACTCGCAATTCTGACTTTATTATCACGCAATTCTGACTATAACTCACAATTCTGACTTTATAACTCACAATTCTGACTTTATATCATGTAATTCTGACTTAATAACTTGCAATTCTGACTTTATAACACAAAAGTGAGTTTATATCTCACAATTCTGACTTTATAACACGCAATTCTGACTTTATAACTTGCAATTCTGACTTTATAACTCGCAATTCTGACTTTATAACACGCAATTGCATGGAAACAAGCTTCCATATGTAGCTGTTGTTTGCCTTTTTTGCCAAACAATTTTCTCAGATAACAAAGTTTAGTGTTTTGTTCTTCCCTCTAATTTAAAATATTTTAAAAATATAAAATATTTTCCTCATGTTTTGATCTTTTAATCGAACTTGTAGGTTCATTAAAACAAATGTCTCCTCCAGACATCACTTTTAACTACTGTATTTTCAATACATAGTATGTTCAATAAATGTGTGTAAAAACTTGTAAGTATCATACCTATGTTGATGAGTGTTTTATATGTTTGAAATTAAGTACTGTATGCACATACGAAAACATAGACACAAATTTTTGGTCAACACATTGATTTTTAAACAAGATTTCAAACTCTTCCTTACTTTTTCATCTTATTTTCAGTTTTTAATGTATTTTTTAGTTGAAAAGGACCCCTCTCCCCATGAAATGAGATCAAAGCGTTTAGGATGCAATTATCTTCCTTAAGAATCAGATTAAGACAGTGAGGGAAAAAAGTCATGGCCTCAAAGAAAAATCTCCCTTCGTGATCACAAACTTCACTTCAAAGAGCTGTGGAGCGAGTGCCACTTATAGAGACTGTATACTGTGCATGTGTGTGTTGGCTTTATCTAATATTATGCATGGATGAAAACATCTTTAATCATAAAATGTGGCAAAATTAAGTGTGGCTGAGGAAGAAATTGTTTGTAAAATTATTTTAGGGCTTGTGGATGGAATTTTCCGTCAAATGATTTTGGGGCTTCTAGATGGAAAATTACTTGAGCACAAATTCATATTCAGATTCACTGCATGACTATATTGTTGTGTTGACAGAATTCCGTCTGTGCATTATAGTGGAATTTTTCATAAACCTTTTTCTGCAGGTTACATTGTTATGCCAGTAGGTTGCGGCAAGTGACTTATGAAAGAGTCATAATTATTCATTAAAACGGAAAATGCTTATTCGTTACGGAAAGAATCAAGTGACAGTGAATCAATCATTCAACCGATTCATGTAAAACGCTGATGAACGATACAAGTGACTGTTTTTATGAATGAGTCATTGAATCATTCATTCCAAATTATATGTTCAAAAACACTGAATCAACCAGAAACACAACTATTGTATGTTGACGGTTCCACTGTGGCTTTATTTGGATTTATTTCTACTTATTTATTTCCAGTCATTCAATATTAACTTCTTGTTTAGTAAACTATTTTGTAAAAGCAACAGCATCGCATGCAAGCCGTCATTGCTGGTTTAACGTGATGTTTTCAAATGTAACGGAGGCTTGGACACATTTTCAACTAGCTGTGTATATCCTGAATTGGCCTTAGTAAAAGAGGGTCTTTGTGACACTACAAATTTTTTTCCCTTATTTATTTACTGTACATAATTGAACTGTTGTACAAAACAATTTCACACATGCAAGAGTGTTATTGCCACTGTATTACCACAGTTGTTTTGAAAGCATCTCAGAGGCGTATTATTTTTATTTATAATAATATTTCAACATTTACAGGACTGAAGTAATTTAGATTATCCATACTGATATTATCCATACATATTTTAGAAAAATCATGTAAGTATGAAATATGATACAACAGGCCTTTGAGTAATGTTTATCATCTTACAACCATTGATGTATTCCATTATATGTTTTGCATTTTGTGTAAGTTTTGCATTTTGTGTAGTAGGATGCTCTCTATAGTAAGTACTATAGAGAGCATCCTGACGGGCTGCATCACTGCCTGGTTCGGAAACAGCACTGCTGGCAACCGTAAAGCTCTGAAAAGGGTCGTGCGAACTGCCAGCCACATTGTTGGAGGTGAGCTTCCCTCCCTCCAGGACATCTACACCAGGCGGTGTATAAGGAAAGCCCGGAGGATCATCAGCGACTCCAGCCACCCGTCCCAAAGACTGCTCTCTCTGCTGCCCTCAGGAAGACGTCTCCGCAGCATCCGTGCCCGCACTAGCCGACTTAGGGATAGCTTTTTCCCTCAGGCTATCAGACTAATGAACAGTCAAAACTAATACACCTTACAGCATACTCCACAATGGTATGCTCACACCGCACTTTAACTTAACAGCCCAACACTGGACTATACATACACACTGCACTCAACACAATAAGATACCTGTTACTGGATACCGTCCAATGCACATCCATTTTTGTATCCAGTTCATGTACATCTGTTGCACCTTAGCATATTTTTATGCGTATATATGTCTACATAATGTAGAAGTCCATTCTGTGTATAGTGTATAATGTGTAGTGCTAACTGTAAGTATGTCAATAGTACACTGTGTGTACTGACTATATGTATGTGCATATTGCACATTTTTACCTGTTGCAGTCTGTATAGTTATATGTCTGTATGGTATATGTTAACTGTTTCTGCAATTTTTGGAACACGCTCACAAGAATTTCACTCTCCAAGGCACATGTGCTGTGGTGATGTGACAATAAAATTGACTTTGACTTTGACTTAGTCAGAATTTCTTACTTTCTGGCCATATAAATAACAACAACTGCACCAAATTGCATATTTTTGCTTAATTTGGCCTCTGAATCAAATCGAGGTGTTTTTCTCACTATATAAATGCATTGTGATCAAATATGATACAAAAGTAAAACATAAAACAGATGTAAACTTTTTTTTAGATTTAAGAAAAAAATATTTTGTCTAAAGGGAAAAAAAAATCCGAAATATTCCATTTCAAAATTTTTTTTTTTTTTCTGACTATTATTTCATATGTCAGGTTGTACAGTGTTAAATTAGAATAGAAACTATTTTAACATCTAAAAAATGACATGTCACCTTTAAGAATGACAGTGTTCCTGTCTTGTGCTGTGAGCTGAGTGTGTGATGTTTTGGCTTCTGTTTCTGGGGTTTTTGTGGAGAGCTTTAGTAGTTTATTTGTTGAGGAGAGGAATATTCTGCACAGAAACAGTCAGATGTTTGCTTTACCTCACATGGAAGACAAAAAATAGAAGGTGATAAAACAAAATGTTTTTGGACACTCTCCAGGTTTTCTGATGATGTGGGTTAAAAAGAGCCACCCTGACCAAGAGCTGCACGCACAATAGTCGCCCCAAAGATCCTTTTCTTTTTCATTAAGGAATTAATTTTTCATAAATGCATGATAATATTGGTATTCAGTATCGATGACCTCATAAAGCAGAAAATGAAATGATGCACTCAAAAAAAATTTGACAAACTGAAGAGGTGCATGTCTACGTGTCACGGACTAAAAAGAATCAAACTCTGTTTGGACACATATCCATCCAGTGATGGAAATAAATGTGAACGCTGACAAAACATTCTGACAGCCCAGGCCCTCATTAACATTCTCCCCACTGGAAATATGTAAATAACATTTCATAAGTAGGAGGTATTCATAAAAACACCCTGCAAGCAAAATATTGATGCACAAAAGGATGCACACTCATAAACAAACACGCACATACCTTTCACTCTTCTCTTTTTGTGTATAAAGGCCCGTTCACACCAAGAAAAATAACTAAAGATATTTATTACGATAACTATGTTAGCGTCCAGACCAACAGACAATTACGTTCTGTTTATTATAATTGCATTGCAGTTTTGTAGTCTGCCGCTTTAAATGTTCGACCTCTTTAAAGCAGAATGGATTCTGATTGGCTCTCAATGTTTTTATTGTTTATCGGCTGGAAAAATTTTACTGAAATTGATTCCAACGATATCATTTATCTGTGCCATTATCTTCATAGTTGTGGTGTGGACTCTGCAATTATTTTATATTTAGAATGATTTTTAGAACTATATCGTTATCGTTAGTTATCGTCCTTGTTGTGAACAGGCCTTAAAGGGATAGTTCCACCAAATGAAAAATTAAAATTTTGTCATCATTTACTCACCCTCAAGTTGTTCCAAACCTGTATGAGTTTCTTTCTTCTGTTGAACACAAAAGAAGATATTTTAAAGAATGTTGGTAACCAAACAGTTGACGGTAGCCATCAACTTCCATAGTAGGAAAAAAATACTATGGAATTCAATTGCTACCTCTCTGGTTACTAACATTCTTCAAAATATCTTCTTTTGTGTTTCATCTGCACGATCTGAGGCGTAAGTAATTTATTATATACAAAAATTATTATATAGTTTCTTCTACTGCAGTGACTTCCATTTTTGTGATATTTAGCGCCAGTTTATCAGGAAGTGACGATTTTGTTCTCTTCGACTCACTGGATGGAAACGCTGTTTTTTTCGCAAATGTTTTATGTGATATTCCAAATTTGCGCACAAGTTAAATTTGCAACTTTGGATGGTAACATAGCTATTGTCTCCATGTAAACAACAAAAAAGCGAATTTGTGAAAACGGAAAACGTAGTGTTTCTTTACAAAGTGACAATACCATTTACTGGCCTGGCATGCATAACACAGCGTTTTAGTCGTTCCTTTTGAACGGGAATCATTTTAACAACGTCGTCATCTGTACACAAAAAAAACTAAGGAAAAACTTTCCCGTTTTTAGTACATCGGTGTCATGTAAACATAGTTGCACTCTGATTGGTTGCTAATGTAGGTGGTTGCTTACTGATCCAAGCCCAAGTCTCTATGATATTCTGGCTCAAGTACCTCTTTGAATGTAAATCTAAGGGATTTTTTTTGCTTGTTTTATGGTGCACAAAATAAAAACCATAAGTCTGATTGCTTAGAATTGTAATCACACCTCTCCTCAACATGCAGAACAAATTTAAGGGTTTGTTCAAATCGCTAACCCTATGAGCAATAGTAATGTTCCAAGCACCCTATAATGTTTGTTCATTGCATGCCTGCACTGCAGCACTCATTCCCATTCTGAGCACATTAGGGACTACTGAACACCAGCATTCAGTATCTATAGACAACACTATGACAGAGTGCAATTATAACCATGCCACTAAAAATGAAAAAGTTTGGGCTTACACTGGGATTGCACTGTCTCTCTGCGAAGGAACGCCTTTGAGGTTTGTACAGTAAGATGTCATTTGTATTGCACACACTCATGCACTTCTGTGATGGTCTGATGCTGCTGACACTATCTGCTCCGAACACACAATCTGATTGAAGAATACCACCCACACGCTATACAGCACTCCACACCTATTGGCCGGTGGGGGATGTCAATTAAGTCTAGCGGACGGCTGTACAATAAAAGTGTCTGAGTGAGTCATACAATGTCAGATGATAGACTTTAGTCATTTGAAACATTTACTTACTCTATAAATGGAATATGGTCTTAAAGTAAGAGAGCCAAGCAAAACCTTGAAAACTGGTATACTGGTCTAGTCCTTAGTTTGCTTTAAATGTATAAAAAGGAGAATTTTAGCAAAAGGGCCAAAAAAATGTTTCTCTGTTTCGCAAGACCTTCAACCACATTGCACAGAACTTTAAAAACTGTGTCACTTACGCTAACACATGCACATGCCAGCACATACACACACATACTAGAGGAGAAAAGTTAATCAGCACTCTCTCCCAGGGGTTTTTCTCTCTCTCTCTCTCTCTCTCTCTCTTTCTTGCCCTATCTTTTTCTTTCTCACCATCACAGACACATACATTCTCCCAAACGCTTGCACGCCCTCTGAAGTTTTCCGATGCAGTTTGTTTCTATGGCAACAGGAGCCTTTGTTTCCCTGCGGTCGACTACTTGGAGTTTTTTTTATGCCTTTAATTATGAATGGAGTGGTTTGATAATCAGAGACAGATACGGACAGATGCAGAATAAATTATTTAAATCTTGTATTCTCGGCTCTTTTCCTCCTATTTAGGAACCAACAGGAAGGGACAGCAATGGAAAGGCCTGACAACTTGCCCAATTTGTTGGACAAAAAGGATCTATTTGGATTATGTGCCAAAGAGGAACTCTGATCATATGCACCCAGGGCCTAAAACTAACTTTTTGCTACACCTGCCAATGGCCAGTGACTTAAGAAAATTTACCGGCCAAAACTATTTTTTACCAGCCATGAAACAAAAACAGCAGTTTTGACACCAATATTTTAGATACTAGTGAACATTCACAATCCTCTATTCCAATTTCGATACCACAGCTAAAAGTACTGGCTTATTTAATATAATTTTAATAGACTACATTTTTAAAGACAAGTAAACAGTCAGTAATAAAATAAGAACAAATGATCAAATTATAAGCAATAGCACAAATAAATACAATGCAACAAAGATACAAATTAAATAAACAGTGCTTTTCATGCAGGTCTAGCTGTAGTTTTCAGGTACAAAAAATTTATAAAGTAGTCTAATCAAATAAATAACACTGTATGGTCTGATCCTTTTTAAAGTTCAAGAGCAGTGAGTGATTTTTTTACCCTTTTGTTGTTGGGTTAACTTTAAAAATGCAGACAGCAGCAGGATTATTAGGATGCTGTCACTTTAAAGGGTTAGTTCACCCAAAAATGAAATTTCTGTCATAAATTACTTTACCTCATGTCGTTCCACACCCGTTAAGACCTTCTTTCATCTTTGGAACACAAATTAAGATATTTTGATGAAATCCGAAATGATTTTTTCTTCTCCATTGAAAGCAAAGAAATTACTGACGTAGAACCTGGAAGCTCTGCAACGTTAATAGCGTGCCAGAATGACAGGAAAGAGACTAATTTGTTGAATAAAGTCATTACTTTTGTTTTGTTTTTGTGCACAAAAGGTATTCTCGATGCTTAATAATATTAAGGTTGAACCACTGCAGTCAAGTTTACTACTTTAACAATGTTTTTACTACTTTTCTGGTCCTTGAATGTGGTAACTTCTCGGATTTCATCAAAATATCTTAATTTGTGTTCTGAAGATGAACAAAAGTCTTACAGGTGTAGAACATGAGGGTGAGTAAATAATGACAGATATTTTATTTTTGGGTGAACTAACCCTTTAAGACCGAGTGCATGCACGAATCATGCATTTTCTTTCTCAACTGAAGACATAACTGACTATTACTTGCTGAGACAGGCATTTCTTAGCATAATTTTGTGTGAATTTGTCCGTTCAAGCACAGGAAGGCATGAAAGAGAGTTCAACTTAGAATTTGGGTGCTGTCTGCGACGCGGATTTCAGGGCACGCCCTTCGAATGTTTCGGATATTGACCTACCCACGTAGTGTGTGAGTAACGAATTCCCTTTCGCGTGTTCTAGTGCTTGAATATTTACAGTGGAAAGGCTTAAAGGATTGGTTTACTTCAGAATTAAAATTTGCTGATAATTCACTCACCCCCATGTCATCTAAGATGTTCATGTCTTTCTTTCTTCAGTCGAAAAGAAATGAAGGTTTTTGAGGAAAACATTCCAGGATTTTTCTCCATATAGTGGACTTCAACAGTTACCAATGGCTTGAAGGTCCAAATTGCAGTTTCATCGCAGCTTAAAAGGGCTCTACACGAACCCAGCCGAGGAATAAGGGTCTTATCTAGCGAAACAATTGTTCAGTTTCTAAAAAAATAAAAATGTAAATAATTTTTTATCCACAAATGCTTGTCTTGCTCTACTCTGCGATCCGCCACGCATTACATTAGAAAGATCACCCATGACGTAGGCAGAAGTACCGCGGTAGGGAGAAAAACTCCATCTCATTTTCTCCTCCAACTTCAAAATTGTCCGACATCATTGTTTTACCTTTTTTTTTTTTTTTGTAAAGGCCGTTTGACTTAGTCTTTGCACGTTTGCTTTGTAGACACTGGATCGATACTTTCACCTATGTCACGAGTGACCTTTCTAACATGATTACGTCATGCGTGCGGATCAAAGAGCAGTGCAAGATGAGCATTTGTGGTTAAAAAGTATATACATTTTTTTTTATTTTTTTTTGTAGAGCACTTTTGCCATCTGTTGTATCCCACTGAAGTCCACTATATGAAGAAAAATCCTCAAAAACCTTAATTTCTTTTCAATTGAAGAAAGAAAGACATGAACATCTTGGATGACATGGGGGTGAGTTAATCAGGAAATTTAAATTCAGAAGTGAACTAATCCTTTAAACGTTCGTGCTGATGCAGCACTGACAGTCAACTGTACAGAGCGTTGTCCACGTTCATGTTCTCACAACATTGCATTGTTAGAATTCATAAAAACGTTACCGGCCATCTGACACAGTTTCATATACTTGCCAACACTCATTTTTACTCGCATTTGGCGCTCAGCGGGTGTTAATTTTAGGCCCTGTATGCACCTAAATGAGAAACCAGTTGTAGATATAACTTGTAATTGTGCCAAGCAGTAGCAGACTTTGCCGTTTCTTTGCCCTACTTCCTGCTTCAGTTCTATAGAATGTATGTTACTACACTGTACATTGAGAAAATGTGCCATTGTCTTTAAGGAGCTATTTCTACCTGACCTGATCCTTAACAATGAACATTTTTATTTGTGTAACCAAGCGGTCAAGTTTGGCTGGTTTGCATGGCCTGTTTAGATTGTGCTAGATGCTGTAAGCTCTTTTTTTTTTAAACTTTTTATAACATGTACTTTGAAAGGGAAATCATCCCTTTTTCTTTCTCCGTTTCCCTTGAAGACATTCATACTCTTTTACATATTTTATTAAAATCCACTCCAACCTCAAAATTTCTTTTGTGGCAAGAAAACTGCAAAGTCTGCTACTGCTTGGCATAATTACAAGTTGTATCTACAACTGGTTTCTCATTTACAGTAGGTGCATTATGATAAGAGTTCTTCTTTAGATTAGGTAGAAATAGCTCCATAAAGACATTCTATCATTTTATCAATGTACAGAATTTACATTCTATAGAACTGAAGCAGGAAGTAGGGTGAAGAAATTACTTTTCTTTGTTCACCTTTTTTGGGGACATTTAGGCAGCATTTGCACAATAATTTCACTAAATATACATGACTGTTCCAAAGTTTGGGGTCAATAAGATTTTTTAAATTATATTAATACTTTTAATTAATGAAATTATTTTCTTTTTCAGCAAGGACGCATTAAATTGATCAAAACTGTAAACATTTATAATGTTACAGTAGATTTCTATTTCAAATAATTCTGTTCTCTTTTCAACAAAAAAGTATCATAGTTTCCACAAAAATATTAAGCAGCACAACTGTTTTCAACATCTATAAAAATATCAATAATATATAAGAATGATTTCTGAAGGATCATGTGACACTGAAGACTGGATTAATGATGCTGAAAATTCAGCTTTGCCAAAATTGTCATTAAATTTCACATTATTTCTGTTGCTACTGTATTTTAGATCAAATAATTGCAGCCTTGGTTAGTATAAAAAAAAGTTCAAAAACATTTCATACGACGACTGGTTCTTTAGTGAAAGTTCTGTAAGAACAAGAGCTATGGAGTGTGTCAGAAATATCATCTTCCCAGTAATTATATTTGTTGAAATACAGACAGATGCACACACATCCAAACACCCACTTATGCAGTCTGCGATGGCAAACTATGGCTATGGAAAGCAAATACTGTCAGTTACAGTAATGACCAGTTATATGGCTGTCAGAAAACATTAAAGCCAACCCGATACAAAGCGCTAATGGTGTCTCCATTGTTATATGTAACCAAACACTGCAGTAATGGTTTCATTATTGGTTTATGAGTTTTACTGTGCGAACGTGTGTACAGTAATGTATCAAAACTTTGTGTCCTTACCAATCCTTTTCCCAGTTGCGTCTTTGAAAAGCAAACTCTCTCTCAGTCACGAACTCGCTCGCTTTCTCCGTGGCCACGGGGGAAATATCTGCCGCTACACAAAGCCTGCATTTATCTTAATTACATTTACCTGCTCTAACAGTCTAAGAGATGCTCGTGTTCACCTCGTCTGATGTTCTATATTTATCCTCAATCTGACTAACTCGCTATGAATGGTTTTTAAAAGTAATTGATTTTTTTTTTTCCTATGCTCAGATGTGGTCTAGTGATGGCTTTACATCCTCTAGAAAGTGAGAGTGTTCATCAAGAAGCACTTGTAAGTTTTAACGCAAATGTATTATGTAAGTGGAGACAATAAAGCAATAAATATAGTCTAGAGAAGAGGCAATTACCTCATAACACGGCATACAGAGGGAATTAACATTTTCGAGATGCTGTAAAGTTTGCCAAAGTATTAAACCTGTTTAGCAGTTCTGATGTTGTGTGAATGTGAAGATTGTAGTCTCTGTGATATTTTTTATATCAACATACTGAGAGATAAAACTGAAAATTGATTATTTTAATATGACAGATATATGTAAGACAACATTGTTGACAAAAAATGTATCCCACTTAAGGGCTTTTAACACTATGCTTAAGGAATAGTTCACCAAACAATGAAAATTCTGTCATCATTCACCTATATGAATTTCTTTCTTCTGCTGAACACAAAAGAAGATATTTTGAAAAATATGGGTAAACAAACAGTTGATGGGCCCCATTGACTTCCATAGTATGGGGAAAACACTATGGAAGTCAATGGGGCCCATTAACTCTTTGGTACCCAACATTCTTCAAAATATCTTCTTTTGTGCTCAGCAGAAGAAAGAAATTCATACAGAGTTATCTTTGTTCTAAACCCCGCTTTTAATTAACCCCTGATAAAAAAACGTTTCACACTTGCAATTTAGAAGCAAGGTTAGCACCCCATTTAACCCGGGGTTATGAAACCCTGCTTCAGAGTGGGTTAGCTTTGCTTTTGTGGTGTTAACCCCGCATTGCAGTGCCAAAAATGTACAGTGTGAAATTATGCCTTGTTCGAATGCAACTGACAACCAATTGCGTGCCTCATGTTCACGTGTTTTGGACAGTAACAGAAACTCTGTGTGTATTATTAACGTTTGAGAGGAAAAATGTCAAATGGTGATGGAAAACACTTCAATTGGAATGAAGAGACCGTTTCACTCTTACCTTTATAGTCTGAAAAGTCCATTCAGAAAAAACTTGATAGTACAGTCGGCAATATATAATATGAGGATACGCAATGCTAGAGCATTCGTCCAATCAATGACACTGATGCTGCAAATATGCAAATAAGAATGTTAACCCAGGGTTCGGGAATGTGAAATGTCAGCTTATAATTGTTAACACGGTGTAAATTATGAGCAGTGTGAAAAGTGAAGCATTTGCAGGATAATGTAGGATTCTGTTTACCCGGGGTTTACAATGCCCCAGGGTTAACTATATTTCAAGTGAGAAAAGCCCTGGGCTGTGCTTCCCAAAAGCATTGTAAGCCTAAGCAGATCATAGAACCATGATCATCATCATTGGCTAATGGTTATAGAGTCAGATTGGTAACCCGAAGGTTGCAGGTTCGATTCTCATTACCGCAGGAAATGACTGAGGTTCCCTTGAGCAAGGCACCTAACCCCCCAATCTCTCCCTGGGCACTGCAGCAAAAATGGCTGCCCACTGCTCTTTGTGTGTCCACAGTTTGCTCTGAGTGTGTTCACTAACTTGGATGGGTTAAATGCAGAGGACAAATTCCGAGTATGGGTAACCCATGGGTAACCTGATCTCATGGCAATTCGTATGTATTTTACGAGGTGGCTAATTCGCAAGAATTCGCACGAATGACCTACCCCTAACCCCGCCCCTAAACCTACCCGTCACTGGGGTTTAGACAAATAGTATGAATTCATACGAGTGAGGTCATACGAATTCGTACGAATTAGCCACCTCAAAAAAACCTATGAATTGGTCATGAGATAGCGTTGGGGTTACCATACTTGGCCTTCATATGTCACTTTCACTTTCAAGTAGAACATACAGTAGAATTATTGCCACCAATGGTCTCTACGATCAACTTAGCTCACAATGCTTCATTTTGAATAATATATCTATATTTTATCATTTAAAAAGAATAACATTTTTGCTTTGAAATGTTTGCTTATGCTGTTTTTCTGTGTTACTATTTAGTGGTCTTCTGGGACAGGTACCAGCCTCACATGCTTGCGGAGTGCAGTTTTCAAATAGTGCCACAGATTGTCAGCTGGACTGAGATCACAGCTTTGAGTAAACCATTGTAACACATTCATTCATTCATTCAAACTTTTTGTTATTGATCCACTCTGATTCTAATTTGGCCTTGTTTTTGTGATGATTATCATGATAGAAGAACTTTCACATGAACCTTCTTTTGCAGTAGTTACTCGTTTTTTGCACCATCTTTTCTTCTTTCTACTTTAACAGGATGTCCTGATGAAAAGCATGATGCAACCACTGCAAATAAAGGATATAGTGTTTACACTCTCATCCAGTTGCACAAGTAAAGCTCCTATCTACTTGAAAGGGGAAAACTGAAATCTGCTAAACTTTTTGTCTTAATAACAAAATTATGACAAAATTGGCTAAAAGTTTCATCCCTAGATCAAATCTTGCAAAAATATTTTTGCATATTTTTGGTATATGAAGCAATAGCTTTCTTAAGTCGACTGAAAGGGAGGACTTTCTTGCCAGAAGAATTTCCTCTTTATACTGTTTCTGGAATAATGCCATATTTGCGTAAACCTCCCATACAGCAGAACTCTTGATAATGGTTAGCAGTTTGATCTACCTTTGTTCTCAAGTTACTGAACTTTGTAAGTCTTTCAAAGTGACTGGTGCCCTGTTGAAAGTTTTTATTATATAGGTCAGTGGAGAGCTGACAGGAAGGTGGAGGGAGGAAGAGAGAGAGAATGGGATCAGGACATGTCCCATGCCAGACCGAGTCTCCCCGAGCTGTGTTTTATATCGTATGTATGTCATGAGCAATGCATTCTGTGCCACAGCTGCAACCAGATGCAATTTTAATGTTTATTTTACAAAGTTGTCAGTTGTCAGCAAGATTTGAATTTGTGACTTCTGTCTCACTTAAAGTAGGAAATATTCCTCTGAGCCCCATCAGCTAAAATCTGAAAACTCGCACTGATTTTGGAGGTTGTTTTCCAAAAATGTGGTAGTTATTTTGTTTAGAGAACTGTTAGAGAATTTTGTCCCTTTTTTTAGGTTCTGCAGTGGGGATTTTTTTTTAAATCACAATTTCTGCATAAAACAAATAATTTAAGTAATAACATTAGTTTTTTTAATTCATTTTAATTTGAGTTTCAGATCTTAAAAATATCACATCATTGGAATTTAGTTTTTAATTCAGTAAAATGAAACTATTTGTTGGTTAAGTTGGTTTGGTGAACTAAGGGTCTGAATACTATCTTTTCTATTGATGTCAGAGTTTTTATCCAAACATGTTCCACTTAAAACTTTACATCACTTATTTTCCTATTGGTTATTAATATTCAGAATGAATCCTGATGTCATTGGCCTGAATAAGACATCGGAGAGGAATGAGACTCAAGAGACTACGCTCTCTAAGCATGATGAGTCATTACCACACGTATTTTTTAATTAGCTAGTGCCGGAGGCTAAGGCACACCTCTCCAACCTCATGCTGTGAAA
>RJVU01042553.1:1358764-1431096 GCA_003731715.1 Anabarilius grahami
AAAAAAAAAAAAAAAAAAAAAAAAAAAAAGAAAAGAAAAGAAAAAAGTAAATAAACGAGGTCACTGAAGGTTCATTTTCATGAAGTCTTTTCATCAAGTCTTCTGGTAAAGCAGATCAAAAAAATCATAGAAGATACGAAAGTGTACTATTGTTTAGGGCAAAAAGAATACAAAGAGTTTAGTGCACCTGCACCTGTTTAGTTATGATTAATATACTTACAGTCAATGACAACACTTATTTTCAGACTGAATATTCTAAAAATGCAAAAAATGCTGCTGTGGTTGCCATAAATTTACCGTAAAAAAAATATGGTTGCAACATTTTAGGTTTTACAGATTTAACTTAAATTTACATTAAAAACCTATTCATTAACTGATATAATGTTAATTTACTAACCTATTGAAGTACTAATATCTGTTTTGTACCTGTGTAATATACTGACAACCACTAAACACAGTGGTGATGAGAGTCACATGATGAATCAAAGTTCATCACAAGCAGCTTTTCCACAAGCTGAGAAGGTCAATACTAATATATAGAAGATGTTTCATTCACACAAATAGCCTACAAAACAACATCATGGTAACATGGCATGACACTAAAATAATGCAATAAACATTAATTTAACAAGATTAGATTAACATAAAGCCCTAATGTACATAACTGATGAGAAAAAAACTTATTTCAACAAAAACGCATTATGCAGGGAATTCTGGGAATGTCATTTTAAGGGTTTTCAATGTACATTATACAATGACTTGTTTATTTTCACTTCAAAAAACTGTAAATTTAACAGTATTTTACTGTAAAATTACATTAAATGTAAGGTTAGATCTATTACAGTATCATTCATTTTTATAATTTCTGAGAGGTTTTTAGAGTAAAAATAAGATTGTTATATGGATAAAAATCTCATTATTATCTCATCATATATATATTTCTATATTTTATATTTATTTAATTTTTTATATATATTTTTCTGAATGTATCAAACCAACATGAATACATAACATGTTTTAAATGAGATATTTTAAACAATTTCTCTCATCTTCCCCAACATCAGAAATAGCATTTGCAAAAACAGCCTTGAAAAGAGCCTTCAGGCTCACAGATCTCTGCCATGAGAATGAGAAAATGCTTCCCGTAAAGGCTCTAAGGCAGTAAACTTTAGTGCAATTTAGAGTACACCATTGATGATGGTCTCCCATACATGCCAATGTGAAAATTTCTATTAGTCACAGTCCTAGTTTGTGTGCTTTTTGTGTGATATGATCTCAGCGTCACAGCCCCATCTTTACTCTACTAAATTGAAGTGTTCAAGGGAAACAAAACACTGATGGTGGAGCGCTACTGGGGGAAGTTTGCTGAGTGCTTCTGTCTTATCTGTGCTTAACAGGCCATGGTGTTAATGTGCAGGTCGTGGCAGATATTGCAACTTCCTGCTGATCTGTCTCCAGGTTTCATAATTTTCTTTTATAATGACTACAGCTAGATTGGTGGCAGGGACAGCTGGTCTGAGAACATCCCAGCTTGTGCCAAGAGCAACACTGCAGCCTTTCTTTCAAATTTTCTTGTTTACCTCAGCAAACTTGCAACCTGCTAATCTTTGGCCATAACATATACTTTAACTCATAAAACACCTTTATTGAAGCTCCTTTGCTTAATACTTTGTCCAATTTGCAATACAACGCAAACATTTAAAGGGATAGTTAACCCAAAAATGAAAATTCTGTCATTAGTTACTCACTCTCATGTCGTTCCAAAACCCGTAAGACTTTCGTTCATCTTCGGAACACAAATGAAGATCTTTTTTGATGAAAACTGAGAGTTCTGTCCCTCCATTGACACGCCACGCAACTACCACTTTGATGCTTCAAAAAGTTCATAAAGAGATTGTAAAACGAATCCGTATATATTGAGCGGTTTAGTCCAAATTTTCTGAAGAGACACGATCACTTTATATTATGAACCGATTGAATTTAGGCTTTTATTCACATAGCTAATGAGATATTTATTTCAATGATCTAAGCACATGGTCTAAAGCGCACGGCGCAATGCACTTAGGGAGGATCCGAATTCACTTTTGCTAGTTTAACGACGGGAAAAATGGTCGGCATGCCCGGCGCATGGTCTAAAAGGGTTGTCCCTATTCTCTTAATGAGTAATGGGTGTATTTTGGGCGTAACGTGCTATACAACAATCAGAGTCTCATCTCCCATTCCCTTTAAAATCCAGTTTAAATAACAAAAAAATATTGCGCCATTGGCCAACTGAAACCTGGTTTAAAGTCAATGGCGCAATATGTTTTTGTTATTTAAAGAGCGCGTTAGTAATATTCAGTTGTTTTCAGTTTCCTCAAAATAGCAATGCACCAACAATGCGCCTGAACACACCTCGTTTTCAGACCAGCACACCTATGGGCGCACAAATGGACGCAAATGCATTTGCTATTTAAACAACGTGGTGCAGCACGTGAAAATGATAACTGCGTCGGGCTGAAACTAGCAAAAAACACTTGCGTTGCGCCTGGCGTTGCATTGCGCCGGGTGTATGATAGGGCTCTTTAAGTTAGAAAACTGCTTTTCAGAGTATAGCCTGAGTTAGAGGAGCTGTACAAAGTCAGAGAAGTCAGGGAAGATGACCAGACATGACTTCTCTTGAGACGTAAAGCATTCAGGTGTATCCAATTTTCTAAGCTGGTCCACACAACTGGGTTGAAGGAACATTTTCTTTTTCCTCTTATAATCTCTTTAAAGTTGGAGTAAAGCTTCTGTGTAATGACTGACTGGTCAAATTAAGTCTATTTCACTAGCATTTTGTACATTTACATCCAGGGTGTTGCTATGCTATAGCTACAATTATGTAGTATTTAAGTATTTTTTTTTCCCTGCTATGTGAAAATCATATGTCTCATAAAACTCATCAACATGCCACAAGATTTGAGATTTCATTCATGTCCGTTGCATAACTGGTGGATGAGTTATGCAAAAAATGTAAGCAATAGTATATAAGAGCAATAGTAATATGTGCCTTAGCAAACACCTAAGCCTGTCATGATTATGAATTTTGTACTGACAATTAATTGTCATACAAATCATTGGGATTTGCAATTTTATTCTGTTTTGTTCATGTCATTTATAGTGTAAGCCTATTTTTTATTTGGAATCATATATAATAATAAAATATATAATAAAATTAGGCCCATATGATTTACTTTAATTCTGTGAAAATTAATAATACTACATAGTAATTATTAATATTAATTAATAATACATAAATAGTTGTTGATAATATAATATAACTGCAATATAATTTCCCATTTCAGTGGCAAATTGTGATTAAAATTTGAACTGCACAATTATCTGGGCTATCTCAAATATTTGCACTTATATAATAATTACGATCAGATCAATAATTGTGACAGGCAAGCACCAATTACATTTAACAATTACTTTCCCAAGTAACTATACAACTCAAGTCTTGTTAAAGGGATAGTTCACCAAAAAATGTGAATTGTCATCATTTAAGAGCCATTCACAGAGACTTTTCAGATTTCAATCATCTTTCTAATTCTATAAGCATAGGAAAGTCCACACTGATAATGAACAATATCGTTGGAATCACTTTCAGAACAATTTTTTTCCAGATGATGAACGATAAAAACATTGACAGCCAATCAGAATTCACCCGACTTCAAAGAGCTTGAGCATTTAAAGCGACAGACAACAAAACTGCGGTGTGCGGTTATAATAAATAGAATTTTATTGTTCATTGATGTGGACTCTAACATAGTTAGCATTATCCTTATTGGTGTGAACGGGCCTTTACCCACCCTCATGTCATTCCAAACCTGTATAACTTTCTTTCCTTTGTGAAACACAAAAGAAGATAATTTGATGAACGCTAGATTCCAAATAACACTGGACTTTCACTGCATGGACAAAAAAAAACACTATTTCAAAATATCATACATGTTCGGAACAACATGAAGTTAAGTACATGATGACAGAGTTTTCATTTTTGGGTGAATTATCCCTTTAATGAAAATTACCAGGACAAGTAACTAAAATAAACAAGGCATGCTATTCTAGGCTTCTAACCCTGATAAACATGGCAATTGCAAAGTTCTAATCATGCAAGACTGAAAGACTAAAGTGGGCAGGCCATTGGCAACACTTTAATTCTATAACAGTGTCTTTAATTAAATTCTTGACAGAATTTCCGGAGGTTAAAAACAAGTGGAGCGGCAGCATTGTGGATGTGCTCAAGGGGATGTGTGGTAGATGCTGGTAGGCTGGGCAAAGAGGTTCTATGCCTTTGGTTATTAAAAACCCAAAGGTGAAGAATGGATCTCCACTAATGACAGGATTAAGAATAAGAGCCATTCATCTTAGGTAGATTTGCCTCACTGCATTTCGGCACTCTGCGCTAACTGCACTAGCTTTAATTGGCCAAGACTGCACCGAAAGATCCTCAATTAGACACTCTGTGGCAGATCTCCTGGGTTAAAGAACTGGTGCAGAACAGAAAAACAGGCTTAAGACGTGCGGAAGTAAGAACAAAGAGAGGAAACAGCAAAAGAACCTGAAAGCCCCGGCCTTGACACGTACACACACTTTCATCATTAAAGAAGAATTCAGTAAAAGAGTCTTCTTGACATCGGAGCTGAGCGCATGTGGATTTCCACTAGCTTCTGCAAAACATTGGGGGTCCGACTGACAGGTTTGTCTGATTAATGGATGATGTTCTGACTCTCCATCTTCTCTGTATGTTATCCGCTATGACTTTCAAAAGACCCTCACCGAGGGCAGTGGAGACACATCATTGTTAGCGTGTGAATTAGGACCTCAAGGTGAAGGAAGAGAATGGACTGCATCCAATACCGCGACAACCTTAATGAGATCATACTTCATCATTGACTTCACAGCTGACATGAACCACACGGTCCTAGTAGCACACATCAATGGTACATAGTCCTGCAGAGGTTCCTACATTACAAGCAGTCAAAAGACCATAGAGAGAATTGAGTGTTATAAAATGACTCAAAATATATGCTGTGACATTTCAAAACTATACAGTTTGACCCAGGAGATCAAGGTTTGTTAGGCAGAGCTTAGGCAGTTTGCCCCTACTGGTAGATTCTGGAACCACAACATGCTGGCAAAAAACATGCTTACATTCAAAAGTAATTCAACAGACTATTAACAACATAAGACTATTATAAGTATATATAACAACATAAAATGTATTGAGATGAATGGAAATGTTAACAGTTTTCTGTGTTGCTAGGCCTGGGTGATAAATTATTGACAATATATTTGCAATGGTTTTTTTACCGAGATATAAAATTAATAAACATTGTGAATATCGATATGATTTGAATGCACTTTTATATAAAGAAATTAGGAATTGGAAATGGCCTAATTCTGTTTGTTGTTAGGATGACAAAAAACAAAACTTTTAAAAGTTCCATGTTTAGGCTGGTCTGCCTCAGCGGTCTAACAGCGCTCATCACTGTCAGAATGAGTGAGCTGGCCAATCAAATCAAAGAAGGCGGGGCTTACTGTTCACAGAAGATGAGAGCGAATTCGTTTTAGCACTGAAGTAGCTAAACTTTTAATATTTGACGACTGTTTTATGATTGAATAGATTAATATCCAGTGATGCAAACTTCGCTGTTTTGAAGTGAAAACATGCTATTATTTGATTAATATGATATGATTAATGTAATTCATAACTGAATGTTACGAGACAAGAAAAGTTTTGTGTTTTTGACATATTAGACATATATACAAATTAGAGTGTATATATATATATATATATTATTTGCAAATAGCTTGAATTGATTACTTAATAACTACAACACACCTGGAACTTTTAACATTATTATTTCTTTTTCGTTATTCCCTTAAATTCCTTTTAAACTTTTAATTATTTAATTCCTTTTAATAAAAAAATATCCAGTAAGAGTGTTGTAAAACGTTCAAGAAACAACGTAATGTCATATAATAGAAATGTTCCCACGTGCTGCCATGTTTTTCAAATGATCCCGGATTGGCTTCTTTAGTGTTGTAGCATACTAGGCAACAATGGCTGTTTCGCTAGAATTATTCCTCTAATCACAAAAAGGGTGAAAAATATTGAGAAAAATCTGATCTTTTTTCTTTGAAAGCTACATAATTTCTCTTTGACAAGCAAAAGGTACTTAACAAGTCATGTCTCTGATAAATTATAACACAGTTTTTTTTCACACCTACAGCCAATTTGCATGCATAAAAATGTCTAAAATATTCATAACTATGTAAGTAGGTCAAAAGGTGGGCACGGTATTAATCGCTTTCCCCAAGACTGTGTCCTGGTCTGGGTGACGTAAGTGTGGTAGACCTCTGTTCTGTGTTGATTTGTTGCGCATTAATCCAAGGAAATGTCAGGAGATATTGACCCAATACGCAGTGAGACATAAGGGGTCATAATGTCACGGATGTACAATGAATACACCACAGCTTTTCATATCCTTGAAAGTGTGATAGGCTAGGTCAATGCCCAATTGCCTGGAGATTGACGTGAGAGGTTTGAGTTCTGTTATCAGTATGTATGATAAGTGAGGGCCACGCTGACGCTGAGCAATAACATCTTGATTACATAGCGCGTCTGTCATCACAATCTGAAAGTGACTCTAACAAGCTCAGCAGTGAGCTGGGGAATACACTCTTTTATGAGTTCGGAGCCTAGCGAGATGCAAGGTGCCGTTTGATGCGTGGAGCTGGTAATGAGCGCGTGTCCAGTGTCACACACCAAGACGTCGATCAAAGTCAAGGCAACCATAGCAACGCTACATCTTCGATAGCATGCCGCCTTGCCTTTTTAAAGGCTCTAATCACATTAAGAGAGGGATGAGAGTTTAATGATGCTGCAGGTGGCACTGTTGAGACTCAATATTTGTAATGGCAGATGATATGATACTTCACGGCATCCCACCTGACACGTGTCCTAAATAGGCGTGATGCGACAAGTTTCCAGTGACAGGCAATTTTTCTGTCCACGGTGAACGCAAAAATGCTGCGTGATGTGACACAGTCACTGATAACCGGGATATATTTGATGCTTAAGAAGCGGGATTTCACTGTCCAGTGTGAAGACTGGAAATTCCATGTTCATTTTCATCCAAATTACAAATGATTCACCTCCATATTCTTTCTTAAATGGACAGTAAACCTGAAAATGATGGTGGTGAAATTCCACCATCATTTACTCAACTTCGGAGAAGATATTTTGGTAACACTTACTACAAAAAGGTTTCATTTGTTAACCTTAGTTAACTATATTAGTTAACACAAACTAACAATGAACAATACTTCAACAGCATTTATTAATCATAGTTTATGGTCATTTCAAAATTTACTAATAGCCTACATTTTTAAAATCCAAAGTTGTATTTGTAAATAAAATGTTAATGTAGTGTAAACCAACATGAACAAACAATGAACAATTCGATTTTTACTAACTAACAAAGAGTTAACAAAGTTAACAAGTTAACAAAGATTAATAAAGGCTTTAAAAATACATTGGCCATTGCTAGTTAATGTTATCTAATGCCTTAATTAATGTTAGCAAATGACACCTTATTGTAAAGTGTTACCGTAAAGTGTTTAAAAATGCAATAGCTATGTTTGCATCCTCCCAAATAATCCGTTAGTAAACTGATTAATAGCTCAATCAGGATGGAAAAGCATTCACATCGATTGAGCTCAATCCAAATTAAAATTCGATTGAAAGGGGTGGTGTAGACCTGATAAAATCTGATGAATGGGAAAAAATCAAGCATGTAAATTGAATATGACTAGCTTCTCAATCGCTTTAAAAAAATTTTTTTTAAATAAATCAATATATATAGGCCTATATATATTCATTTATTTATTTATGAAATACACTTTTGTGTTCCACAGAAGAAAGAAATGCATTTGAGTTAGAAGGACTTGAGGGCGGGTAAATGATTATTTTCATAACAAAATTAGTTACTTTCACCAAGCCAAAATAGATCTCTGCTTTAGACTGCAGTAGCCAAGTCATGTGATGGCATACAAACACACCTAGCCATCATTATGCTGCAAGTTCAAACTGTCTGAGCTAAACTGACTAAGCCTTCCATTTTGCTGGTCTTCTGACCATCAAAGAGAACTCGTATTGTCAGACACTCCAGCTACCAGTTTAAGCCCTTCTCCCAAAAATCACCTCTCATGAATACAAGTAGGGCAGCCTTCTGAATCTGATGAGAATGGGCAAGAAAAGTGGTATAAAGTGCATGAGGGAGAGAGAGTGTCTTCGCTTAGAGACAGGATCTTTGATCTCTATGAGGTTCCCACATTTGCATTACATCTGGGCATTACATTTCCTTCCATCTATTATTGATTTTTTCTTTTTTTTTTTTAAATGAATTGGATTGAAGGAATATTTGGAACATGCTGGATATTGCTGCCTGCTTTTAGGCAAATCAAATGTGAACAAATTACCAAAATAAGTAAAGGTACTATCCTAGCAGCCAGGAATGCACAAAAGTGTAAAGCTCAGATATCTGTCAGTCACAGAATGCTAGACAACAAAATCTTTGTATGTTTTCAAAGTGAGCAGCATGACTTCGTGAACTGGACAAGTGGACATTTGCAGAAGCTGTGAACGAACCCAACATGTATAGCTCATTAAAACGAATAGCCAGTTCTTGAGCCGCTCAGAATTAGGCTATAGTGTATGGTCTTCTGAATCCCCATGACTCGCCACAGGAAAATGAATCACAAAAAAAAACAAAGAGCCTTTGCAAGGTCTCAACTCAAAACATATTTTTCCATACATACCCAAAACCAATTTGATTTCATGGCCGTTTTAAGATTGTAAGATAACTTACCTTCATTCAAAACTCCAGGTCATCATTCTTTTTCTTTTAGTGTGATACCAGTGACAAGTAGTTACGATCTAAGCCAGTTCCATTCAGTATAGGGCAGTCTCGACACAGAGCTCTGTCCAGCGTTCTGAAAAGCTTTGCTGTGTATTGATTTCACTCTTCTGAGAAGAGCTTGCGCCATTGCGTTCTTAAAGAACGTTCACAAGTGAGTTCCTCCGTTCCATCTGCGCTAGTGTGCGAATTATACATTGCATTAATTCTTATAGAATCCTAATAATGGGGTTCAATGTTTTGAGGTGACTGACGTAGCCTCCAAAACTATTTTTTTAAGCGCTTAAACGGTTTTTGTGATATACTGTCCCTGTGCTGTGTTAATCTTGAGGTAAAGAGATAAATAATTAAAGACCTTTGTCTAAATTTTGCCGATGTATACGTCAAATAGCCTATTGATTCTCACTGAACGGCGTACTGTTGCTATGGGTACAGCCTAGGTGAACGCAATTTCTGTTGGCAAGACTCCATTTTTCGGCAAGTGAAAATGCTACAATTTTACTATTTGAAAAGTTGTTTGATAACGTTATTGAAAATGTTCTTATGTAATATAGTCTACAATTAAACTAGTTTATGTAGGCTATTCTGTAAGACCCCTCAACAATTTGTTTTGATTGAAAGCCCTGGGGAATGAAGTTAAAGCCTTGATTAGAACCTCCAAACCGATAATTCGCAACAAGGTTACTTATATGGATACATGCGTCAGACGAATCTTTGGCCGTTACGTCGCGTCTCATTGCCATGCGCCACGAGCGTTGCGTCTTAAGACGGCGTTGTCAAGTTAAAAACAGTTAACTTCAAAACACATGCGATCCGTTCCATCTCGTTGCACTCCGTCTTGCTGCTTTTGAACGCGAACTGTCTGAACGGCCAATTTAGTGAACAACAGCTTTTACTTTTTCCCCCCCATAACGCGTTTTATTTTGTATGTCCTACATTTGTCGCTTGATTAAAATCTCATTTGTATCGCATGAGACAGCGCTGTATCGATAGGCTCGGTGGTCTCACTTGCATCGGAAGCAGTCGCAAAGGAGTAGCCCAACTCTGAATACTAATTTCTTCATGCCCTTCGGCATAAGACGGCCTTGGTACAGGTAGATAGCCGAAATGTTTCTCACAGAACAGGGGAAAACAAACCCTCACGAGCTACCTATGACCGGTGCACCGAATCCAATGAAGCAGATGTGTAATCGATGAGCAAATGCCCACTGCGCTATTGACACATAGAGTTGGCTAGACTAAAGAGAATGTTTATCGCCTCTTATTTAATTCAACTTGAAGCCTTACCTTTTAAGATGACAAGCCTTCTGTCATGGTTTTATGATGAGAGAGTGTTGGTCTGTAGATCTCATTCACTTCAGAACTGCAAAATCCAGCACTGCGGACGAGTCCGGGCATCAAGCAGCAAATGCCCGCTGCTGGAACAAGCCACTGCGGCAGCTACAAATCTCCTGGTCCGAATGAGCACACGGTGATTAATTCGAGTCTAAAGCGTGATGGAGAGTTCGTATTTTTTCCACCTTCGTCCCGTGTTTATCCCGCTCTGAGCCAGAGTGTCTATACTTCTCACCAGTCACCACCAAGCGGTGGACTGAGCAGCAACCAGTCAGATGCTGTCAGACACACACATACATACAAGGAGTTGTGTGTGTGTGTGTGTGTGTGTGGAGGAGGTGGGGGTGAATGACAGGTTGTTATTATTCCCATTTGTGGGGGAATTAGATTATTGTGGTATTAGTTGCGGTTTTTCTTATTAAAGAATTGTTAACCCAAATAATTTTTCATCTTGTTCCATAATTAGCTAGCCTACATTGTTCATGCTATAAAGGATAAGTTCACTTTCAAATGAAAATTAGCCCAAGCTTTACTCACCCTCAAGTCATCCTAGGTGTATATTACTTTCTTCTTTCTGATGAACACAATCGGAGTTATATTAATAAATATCCTGACGCACTTTATAACCAACGAGTATGAAGCTAAAGAAAGTGCATCCATCCATTATAAACGTAATCCACACAGCTCCGGGGGGTGTAATAAAGGCCTTCTGAAGTGAAGCGATGCGTTTGTGTAAGAAAAATATCCATATTTAACAAGTTATGAAGTAAAATCTAGCTTCTGCCAGACTGCCTTACGTATTCAACTTACAAAGAAAGTGTAACGCCTCTGACGCGACATCAGTTACGCTTTTTTTGTAAGTTGCGTTTTTTTCGTAGCGTAAGCGTTTTGAACTGCAAGAGGCGTTACGCTTTCTCCGTAAGATGAATATGGAAGGCAGTCTGGCGGAAGCTAGTTATTTTACTTTATAACTTGTTTAATATGGATAGTTTTCTTACACAAACGTCATTTTCATTATAAAGTGAACTAATCCTTTAATTTGCAAAGTATTATACTCTTCCCCCCCGGTTTCACAGACAAGGCTTAAGCTAATCCTAGACTAAAATCCATGTTTGGGCTGTTTTAACTGAAAGTAACTTGCACTGACATATCTTAAAATATGTCAGTGCCATTGTTTTGTCTCAAGATGCACACCAGTAATGTTTTTTTTAAGTGAATGTTTATAAAAGCTATTTCAATACCCTAAATGAACTAAGGCCTAATCCTGGCTAAGGCTCAGGCTAAGCCCTGTCTGTGAAACTGGGCCGTTATTGATTTCATAGAATAACCATTTTGGATTCCCCCAAAGAACCTTTCAGTGAACAGTTCTTAAAAGAACTATTTTTAAAGTTTTAAACTATTAAACTATTTTATTTCAATGATCTATGAACCTTTTTCCACTATAAAGAATCTTTTGTGTAATAAAAAGTTCCCATGGATGTTAAAGGTTCTTCATTGATGCCACTAAAGAACTTGAACTCTCTTCATCACTTATCTCCCTTCAACTCATAAGTTGTCACTGTTTGACTTTTTAATTCAACATGAAATCAAAATAGACCCTAGTCTTATTTTGAATAATCTTATTATGAATTACATGTATTGTCATAATTGTGTGTGTTGTTTCATTGATACACATTAATCTGAAAAACAAAAACAGGTTGTTGTTTGTAATCTTTTAGTCTTCTTATTTTTCCTTCCCTACAAATATCTATCATTCAAAATGTTGAAAATATATTTTGTCTCTGTGAATATACTTGGATGTACACCACAATAGAAGTGAAAAGGGTTGTGAACAGTTTCATATTGACTTTTGCTACTTCCTTCAGATGCTGAAACACTGTACAAAGCGCGTTAATATTTTAACAACTTGTTTTGTTTATGATTTGCTGTCTGTTGGAAAACAACTCACCAAAACATGGCGTCACACTGTTTCTCACTGTACTGACAGCATCACGACGACATTGAAAATGATGTGAGAAATGCTTTTTAACCCAAGTAGCCTTTACTCAGGGTAAGAAAACAAAAACACATTAAACCTTATGTTATGCATAGTGTGAAATGCTCTGGAGTTTTTGATAGTGACATTGGATGCCTCTTAAGTGTAAATGATGAGCTGTTCCCTCTGTAACACAGTGTTCAGACTGACCAACACTCTCTTCAACACCTCAAAAACAACAGCAGGAATAGTGGTGTTAGTGAGACTGCTGCTAAATGTCTCAGTTAAGGGAGGTTTAGAGCATCAGAGAACATCATTTTAAGAAATGTAATTTTTTGCTGCATTACCATCTTCAATACGGCACTTCACCTCTAGCCGAGTCTCATAACATTTTTAAGAAACCAATAAAAGTTGGATTCCTGGAGTTTTACAGAGCCTTCTCATTGTAATCTAGAAAATGTTTAAAACTATTTTTATATACCTTTTGTCCCCAAGGGCATCAGTTTTTCACTTTTATTTGCGATTGTAGATCAAGTTTGGTGCAGACGGCAACCAGTCTTCACTATCAAATAATTACTTTGAAAGGTCATCAAAAGGTGACAGGCGTTTCAAATGTGGCTGTTGGCTAAAAGAGAACTTCCCAAAATGTGTGCTTTTGGCTCATGCTCAAACATCGTTTGGATTATAGACTTAAACTCACGATTGCTTACCTATTTTTAAACGAACACATTCATACATCAAAATGAGTGATGACTCCTTCATGGATCTCATTCAGTCAGGAACACAAAGTCCTTAAAATGTGTTCAGTTCAAAACGGCAATGCTGATAGTTTATCAATTCAAGTCATAAATGTCTACTTCGGAAGAACAACTGGAGAAATTTATAACCCTAGCAGCCTTGTGCATGTTTCTCAATTCCCTCACCCAAACACACAGTCCAATCACAGGAGGTGATGTTTGCAGTGCTCCAAAAATATCATTTCCCAGTACAACCTCCTCTACATGAAAACAATAGACATGTTCAAGATCCCTGAGACTTTTAGAAGTTGTTTCTCTCTGCAGACTATAGCTCCAGAAGAGACGTACTGTCACCAGGGTGATACATAGATATTTTTAAAAGATACCAAACCATTAAATTAGATGATGAAAATAATAGTCAAAAATTAGTCTGTGAAATGTATTTATGCTAGAGTTTTATTTGCTTGTCATGTTGAGTGGTTGCCAATGCGTTGCTATATGGTATCAAAAGTGTTCTGAGTATTTTTAGTGATTTGCTGCGTGGCTGCAAGGGTGTTCTGGATGGTTAGGTGGATGTTTTGGTATTCTGGGTGGTAGCCAAAAGAGCCAGTTTCTAGAATAAATGGCTTTGATCCCTCCTTCAATATAAGGCCCCGTTTACACTAGTGCGTTTTTGTTTTAAAACGCATAAGTTTTGCTACGGTTACGCCTGTCGTTTACACTACGCCGGTGATACTTTGAAAAAAATTGAAACAAATTTTCTCTTAGTTAGTTGCCAAGGCAGCATTTCTCATTTTAATTTTAGTTTTGTTCACCCAAAAATGAAACTTATCCCATGACTCACTCACCCTCAAGCCATCCTAGATGTATATAACTATCTTCTTTCAGATGAACACAATCAGAGTTTATATTAAAAAATATCTTGGCTCTACCAAACTTTTTAATGGTAGTGAATAGTGCTCGAGATTTTGAAGCCCAAAAAAATGCATCCATAAATCATAAAAGTAATCCATACAACTTTATAAACTATAGTAACTGGCTTCCAGCAACGGCCGTACGCTAATAGTTTTGGCGGAAGAGAGACCTCTGACCCGACATATGACGTATTGATGAATGCGGAAACGCAGAGGATAGAGCAAAACAAAACACTGGTCACAAATTAGTCTAAAACGAGAATTTTTAAAAAGAAATGTCAGAGGATTTTGATATAAGAGAAGAAGAGCTTGAGTTTGTTGCTCAGCCCTATTTGTTTGAACCACGAGAGGCGTCTACTCTCACCTACACTACTCCTACATCCTACCATACATCGGGTCAGAGGACACTCTTCCGCTGGAACTAGACTTAAGGCCATTACCTGAAACCAGTTATTATAGTTTATTAAGTTTTAAATATGGATATTTTTTCTTACAAACACCTATTGCTTCGCTTCACAAGGCCTTTATTAACCCCCCGGAGTCGTATGGATTACTTTTATGATGGATGGATGCACTTTTTTGTGCTTCAAAATCTCAAGCCCTTATTCGCTACCAATATAAAGCTTGGATGAGAAAGGATATTTTTTTTAATATAACTCTGAGTTCGTCTGAAAGAAGATAGTCATATACAGCTAAGATGGCTTGAGGGTGAGTAAATCATGGGATAATTTTCATTTTTGGGTGAACTATCCCTTACTTAAAAATCTAAACTTAAAACTGAAATAAAAATAAATAAAAAAGCATAGATTAAAAAAACGAACTTGATAAAATGATAAAACCACAACAAATCTACTAAAATTTTTTACTAAAATTAAACTAAATATAAAAAAACTAATTAAAAATTTTAATAAAACCTATGATAGCATCTCAGTGATTTTAATATAGTTGGAATGACTAAATGATGGCAACATTTTAATTTTGGGGGTAATTATTCATTTTTTGAAAGCGTTTTTTGAAATCTCTAAGCATAAATACTGTATGAGTCATAGTATTCATGATCTAACTTTATTAAGCTTCATTGACTAAGTAATCCATCACCTTCAAAAGCATTTTTAAAATCGCTGTCATGGTTATAATAAGCAGCCCGACTTTGGGCCGGTCACCTGCCTTGCCTGTCATCTAACGCAGCCAAGCATAAAACCTTCCACTGAGGACGACTGCAGAAAATGCTAAACAGCATCACTCAGTGCATGGCAGAAGCCCAGTATGGCGCCAGGTTCGGTCTCAGAGGGTGATGTGATTATTATATACGGTTACAAGACAGATATTGGGACTTATAAAAGTGGTTCATAAAAACATGGTTTGTAGGACAAACAGATGGACAGGCAGGAAGTGAGAGGAGAAAGAAGAGGAACTAGAGAGGCATGCTCTGTGTCCTCTTTGAGCGCTGATCATTGGTCTTTTTTGAGCTTGGCATTTAGCCCAGGCACGCTGGGACACGCTCACGTCTTACCTGAAGACTCGTTTAAATGATCTGCTTACTCGTTTACACACTTGGCACCGTTCTGAGGAAGCAGGAACAGAGAGAAAGAGAAACCGAGAGCGAGGGGGAAGAGAGTTTGATGTAACTGCTCAGTACTCTTCCTTGATCAGCAGAAGAACTTCTTGGCCATGACAGGTTTTAGGTGTGTATACAGCTAGATTTAAGGGGGGAAAAAACAGGACATTTTACAAAGACATCAGGGCTTCTGAGGGATGGATATGAAAGGCTTGATGCCATGAGAATCTTCAAAGTGCCTTTCCCAAGGAGAACTGCGTGACTGTAGATTAAGGGTTAAACCAACCAACACACATCAAGAAAGTGCTAGAAAGAGCAAGAAAAAAGGGAAGGAATAAAGGATGGGAAGCAATGAATTGGTTTAACAGACTGGTGGGAAAGAGTAACCAAGTTAAAAATAGACTTCATACACTACTGTTAAAAAGTTAGGGTCAGTTTACCTATATACATATTCGCATCAAAATATATATTTCCATAAAATTATTAAGCAGTACAACTGTTTTCAACATTGATAATAATAAGAAATGTTTCTTGAGCACTAAATCACCTGAAGGATCATGTGCCATCACAAGAATAAATTACATTTTAAAAGATATTCAAATAGAAAACAGTTATTTTAAATTGTAATAATATTTCTGTTTTACTTTCTTTCTTTTTTTTTGCGGGAGGTGAGTGATTTCGATGCATTCGTGTGATGCTGATGCAGGAGCCGGCCAATTATGAGCTGGCATGACTTAAACACGGAAATGCAGCACTGCACCAACTGTGTAACAGACTGACAGAGAAGAGTAAAAATTGTTGAATAAAGTCAAAGACTATAGAATAACGCAATTCGTGTCACTCACATTGTTTTGAATGGGAGAAAGTGCACAACACAATATGGCGGAATAAGTCCCGCCTTCAAAATAAGAGCCAATCGCCAATTGGTAAAGTCATCGCGTCACTGCAGCAGCCGTTAGAAGCTCAGTTCCTATTGGCTGAATCCCAAATGGCATGCACATTCGGTCTTGTGGACTTACAATGGCTGCTGCGTGGGCGTGTCTGTTAAAGGGGACCTATTATGCAAAATTAACTTTTGCATGGTGTTTGGCTATAAATGAGTGTTGGCAGTGTGTGTACACAACCACCCTATAATGATAAAAATCCAACCACTCCTTTTTTTTAATCCCCATAAATCATAAGCAGTGTCTCAGAATAAGCAGTTTCCAGATCCCTGGCAGTGTGACGTCACATTAGCCACAGGCCCCGCCCACGAATGTTGACAGACACTGCAGTTTTAATATAGAACCGCCCTGAGCACGTTCACAGCGAGCCCGCCATTGCTGCACTGACAAGAATGTCTCCCAAGCGTTTTAGGTGTTCTGTAGCTGGATGGATTAATCCACATATATCTCTCCATTTACTCCCTAAATCTGAGCCACTGAAGACGAGGTGGATTAATTTTGTTTTCGAAGAAAATGCTCCTTCAACTCTACTGAAATTAGTTTATGTCTGCGCGAATCATTTCACACGTGACTGCTTTGTGAACAAATGCCAATACAAAGGGACAATACAAAACAGAGGTTGTGCTAAAAATTGTTACTCAAGGATAGATCAGTAAACTGTTTGTGATCCAGCTTACAGTGTCCAGAGTGATACTGGATACAGCAGTAATGAAGGTGAGAGCACTTTATTACAGTTCATCAGAGTTGATTTACAGATATAAAGTTTACCAGTTTATTAAGCACAACCCAAAAAGGCTGTATATATTTGTTTACTGTTAGTTGTAACGAGTGTTTCTGTGTAATTCACTGTATATGTTGATGATAATGCAAGAGAGAGAGTTTATGGATAATATTTTAATGCACACTTGCACTGTTTTATTAAGCTCTTACATTGATTTTCTAGAGTGAAAACGGATGCTTCATCTTTTGTGTGAAGTACAATAAACATCATAGAACTCATCTGTAAAGTCGAACGGGGTCCGGTAGAACAGGCTTGTACTAATATAGTGGATAAAAACAAGAAGACAATATAAGTTATAACCGTAATTGAACTGACCTGTTCTATCTCCATACAGCATATATTCACAGTTTCTGACATTTTAGTGCATCCTGACTGACTCCTGACACCGGAGAATGAGCTCTTGAAGCTCCGCCCCCTTAGGCCGAGCGCAGCAGCTCATTTGCATTTAAAGGGCACACACTTAAAAGGCGCGTTTTTGCTCAACCACTAAAAGTGGCAATTTTAACATGCTATAAAAAATTATCTGTGGGGTATTTTGAGCTAAAACTTCACATACACATACACTTATTTTACATCTTGTAAAATGGGGCATAATAGGTCCCCTTTAAGTCCACGAGACCGTAGTAGGGTGTCCCATTCATCATTTTAGGTTTCAGAAGGGTGCTCGCGAGCGCCCCCTTTGCGGCCCTCGATGCACACTTCAGCTGAGCCCGCAAGTCAGCGAGCAACGCAGAGGACTTTAACCGGCAGTCAAAGTGGCATTACCTCACGAAATTGCGGACTCAGAGGAAGACTGTGAGGGTTTAGGGTGCCATTTGGGATTCAGCCATAGAAACAGCCAGGCGTGCGCTTTCTATAGAGATGGGCACTTGTGACTGTGCATGCGCATTAGCTTGATCCAGTCTGAAACATTTTTTTTTTTGTCATGATTCGAGCATTTAGAAACAAAATTTAGGAGACAGTTGTTGTCAGTTCCCTTTCGTGATTTCAGATATGAAATTGAATCGAAAGCTTGGCAAACAGCTTTGGAGAATTTGATGTTGCCCCATTCAAAGAAATAGGAGCTGCACTTGAATGCCCGAGAGGCGTTTCAAAGATGGCCGCCGATTGAAATGACTTGTCTTAAAGGGACTTTAATAAAGTCGTTATTTTGGTTTTGTTTTTGCGCACAAAAAATATATTCTCGTCGCTTCATATCATTAAGGTTGAACCACTGTAGTCACGTTGCCTATTTTAACAATGTTTTTACTACTTTCACTAAGAACAGACTTACTTTTCATTACATACAGAATATACTCTTGTGCATCTTCAAATGTACTGCAGATGTCAAGGTTGGACGTCAGTGATGAGATTTGAGAGCTTTGGCAGAAGGGACTGTTTTCAGCAAATAAAAACTTAAATTTCAGTCTGTTCGTTACACAAAGCTGTTGTACGGCTTTAGAGGACTTGGAATATGGTGCATGAGTCATAGGGACTACTTTTATGATACCTTATGGTGCTTTTTAATTTATTTATTTTCTTTTGCAGCTTGACAGCCCCAGTTCTCATTTCGTTGCCCTTGACAGATATTAAATGTTTCTGGCCTTAAAAGTTATGATACAGTGTGATTTAGAAAGTATTGAACCAACAAGGAAATTGAGATGGCTGTTAGACATTGCCTTTTGTCTGAACGTCTCTAACACTGTCGATTCTTCCGTGTAATGTTTAAATTCAACATTTACTATGTATTGATTTACAATAAGCTCTCTTTTGCTCTAAGCTATAACACACTATTTTAGCTAAGATTTGCTTTCTCCATGTCTCTAATACACACACAAACACATTAGATGCTGGAAATGCTGCCAAACAAAGATTGCATACACCAGATATAACTTTGTATTTTCTTTGTAATGTTTGTACATTTTTGCCATTACTTTTGCCATTATTAGGTCCCAGTCAGTGCTGGGCCTGTGTTTTTTCTTTTGTGTTTGGTTTGTAGGTATAATGTTTGTGAGGGTGTGGTTTTTTCCACCTGAGGCTCATCATTAAGGCTATAAGAATTCTAGCGCTGTGGATTGGCAAGAAGCGTGTTACGATGTGACTGCACTTGACTGAGCGACTTTGATAGTTTTTCTGTTGATTTTGTGTTAACATCCATGCAGAACTTGAGCTTATAGTCCTCTTCCATGCACTCTTCACTGCTAACATTCATATACTGACTACTGATTGTTTGAATACTTTTGTTAAATATTTTGTTGTATAAATCATCTCTTTTCTCTATACTTGCCCGTCCGTGTTGCCTCTTGTTCATGTTACAATTGTGAGCCGGTTGTAACAACCAAAACTCATATCAAAATCTCACATCAAAATACAAGTTAACTTAAAGTACAAAAGCTGTTACTGGGGCAGAACCCTTTCAAAAATTATTGATATGTACCATTTAGGTACTAATACACTTCAGGTACTAATATGGTACCTTTGAGATACTATTACGCACCTTTTAGAGGTAAAAAGGTACAAACAAATGTGTACCTTTTGAAAAGGTGCCACCCTAGTGACAGCTTTTGTATGATATGTGATATGTTAATATGCAGTTTTCAGTCAAAAATGACCAAACATCACCAGATGGTTTTGTCTAGTGTTTGTCTGAATTTGTTTTCAAATAAAAAAAGGACCATCTATCTTCTCTAGAAATCTCGACAGTCTGAAGCAGAGCTACAGAGATGTCAATATGAACTCAAACATTTCTCATCAAATTCTCCCAAGACTAATTATCTGAGTTAATGTTTTTAAGATTAATTTGATATAACTCTGTACTTATACCATATGTCAAAAAACTGCCTCATTTATGTCTCTTTTTTCTCTGGAGATACTACTGAGAAGCAAGTGCGGCCTCTGAAAAATAAAGTTTAAACTTTACATTTGTTTAGCACGTATTGAACAAGACTGAATAAGTGATCATATATTCATATACACATATGCACACTGTCTGAGCTAAATATGAATGAACAAAGATGTTTCTATGTGTGCATGTGTGTGCTGTTGCTGTTTTTTTTTTTGCCTGTGTCTGGTCTCTTCTCTGATCCTGAGCCATATGGCTATGGTACAAAGCTTTCACTGCATTTCAAAGGACATTTATGCAGGACACCGGCTGGCCAGTCCATAAACCATACGCACTCATGCATATTCACATTTTTATTTTTAATTCTTTCATACACTTTCTTTCATGATCACTGGTGGGTTGCCATTTTCATATCCCAACAGTGACTCCACATATATTTTGATGAGTTCTCACAATATATGCTAATACTGTATGTGACTATGCAAAGTGAACAAATCAATTTAGATGCTGTAGCATGTCACTTTTTTTACTTTTTGTAGTTCATGTACACAACCATAGTTCATTTTCTCTTAAATTATTATAGTCATAAAAACTGCTTAAATAATACATTTATATAATAATAAACAATACACTACCATTCAAAACTTAGAGCTCAGTAAGATTTTTTTTTTAAAGAAAATGTATTATTATATTCAAGGACACATTCAATTGAAAAGAACATATATCTTATATATATAAGATTTATGTTCTTTTCAATTTAATGTGTCCTTGAATAAAATAATGTAATGTAATTTGAAACTTGTTGTGCTGCTAATATTTTTGGAGTATAATATCAAAATATTAGCAGCAAAAAGAGTTTCAAGTTACATTTTAAAATGTATTAAAATATATAAAATATTAAAATAAAAAAGAGTTTTAAATTGCATTTTTTGATCAAATTGAGCCTTGGTGAAAATGAGACTTTAAAAAAAAAACTGGTAGTGAATGGTATAGTGTATATAAATGATAAAATGATTAAAAATTAAAATTATTAAATACTACATTTTAAAATGATTACAAATTTAAAGTTTTAAATAATTTAAACTTAAAATTATTACATAATTTTACTGACTGTCAGGGGTTTTCAGCTTAGAGCGAAGGCCTGATACATTGAAACAAGTGACTGCAGACGCAAATTTGATATAGATAGACAAGCTGGAATGTGTGCCTTGACTATTGTCACAATGTGAAATGAACTAAGAAATGAGAAATGTTATTGTTCCAGGCCCTTCATCAGCACTATATAAACACCTTATTGCATCTATAATGTTGTTTACATTGCTGTCTTTTTTCACATTCTGTACATGGTGTGTTCATTCTGATAACTGCAACCTTTTATCTAACAATTGTGATTTCTCATATTTGCAATGTAAGATCCTATTATCTGGACATTTTTCAATTTCTAGAAGAGCAAAAGAAGCTAGTGCCCAAGGCCTCACAGAAACCTAATTCGTCCTTGACTGTCATCATGTGAACTTGATTCTGTAAATGGTGTTAAAATCAGAAAGGTTTACAATAGGGAAGCCACATTAATGTCTGTTAAGCTGACCAGTCCACACGGCTCTCAAACACAGGGGCTTTGGGGTAATTTGAGACTGAAATGAATTAAAGTTGCACAAATGTATCTCAAATTGTTATTAGAGAGAGAGAGAAAGACATTTGAAATTATATGAGCCAATGAAAGGAACCATGGATGAAATGTTCCCCAACTGCAGTTAATTAATTTCCCCCTTCAATCTTCACAGTTTTCATTCAATGCCACGTTGTGCGTGTGCATGTTTAGTGCTCCAGAAAGTTATTTTTCTGGCAGACTGACTGTGACTTTAATGAATAAATGTTTAATTTCATTCCTGGGTAGAGAATGAATAAATGTGACTTGAGGTTACTTCGTGAGAACACACACGCTTTCTTTTCTATCTGACCTGCGTCAGAGTGTATCGGCATGTTGGATTGTCAGTGACACCTAGCTAATTTGAAAAAGAGAACTTAATAAGCAGCCCCAAACTTTAAACTTCATTATATATTTCAAAGAATTAATTCCTACATTGCCTTTTGGTGTTAAAAAACACTTTCTCTTCTCCTCCGACACACACACACACTGACAGATAGCTACAGTTTTTCTATCTCTTATAGAGTGGATCTTGCTGTATGAGCAGATTTTTTGTCTTAGGGTGGATAGCATTTTTCCAGCTCAGTGCCCAATGCTGTGAATGCCTATGTCTCAGCACTGTAGCATGACTGCAGCCACTATTGTCCAAGGTCAAACTGATTATTCCCACTGGGAAGCAGCTGTCCCATCGGTGACCAACCAACCAACAATGAGAGAATGAGGGAGGCTTGGATGCTGGGTGGCTCTTAAATAACATCTTTATTAAAGCTGTTTGCTCATACTGAGTATATAGGGTTAGTATGAGCAAACGCTGTGCTTAGGGCATGAATGTAAGGGATAGTTCACCCTAAAATGAAAATTAAGTCATCATTTACTCACCCTGGTGTTGTTGTAGTATGCCTTTCTTTCTTTTATGGACCACAAAAGCTGAAAAAAATGTCCGGTTCGCACTTGTCCATATGGCAGACTTGGCAGTGAATAGCGACCAGCATCAAGCTTTTTAAAAAAGATGTAAAAGTATCACAGAATGATCCCATGAGACACATGCCGTATATATTCCAAGTGTTCTGGGGGTATACGATAGGGTTTAGTGAAAAACAAACTGAGATTGAATGTATTATTTAACAAAATTCTTGACCGTGGCCATTTGGCTTCTCCTTGGGCGCGTTCATGAGACTATTAGTGCCGCAGTTCACTTCATCTCGCCCAGAAAAAGCACACAAGTTGTGAGAAATCAAGATTAACAAAAACGTGACATGAAATACAATGCAGAAATCCCAAAAAAGTATCCGTGTACTTGCTTCACTGAGTCAAATATCACCAGACTGGAACTGTTTGTCTGTTTTAATGACAGTTGGCAGATGTGAACACGATAACTTCTTGTTGAACACAGTAGATATATTCATAGAGTGAACTATGCATTAGAACAACACCAGGGTGAGTAAATGATGACTTAAAACAGCTTTTATTGAAATCAAGCTCTGCAAAAAAGACTCGTTTCAGATTTTGATGTAATAGTGTGACAAAAGGCCACCTCTGCAGAAGATCATCAACGCCTACTTCTACATCGTTGCCTCTTTAGCCCCGCCCACCGATTCACACATGTCATGAGGGCTTTTCACACTTGAAATAGTTAACCCTGGGTCATTCTAAACCCTGGGTAAACGGAATCCTGGGTTATCTTAATTCACGTTTCACACTGCTCATAAAACACCTGGGGGTTAACAGATAATCCTGGGTATTCATAAATTGCCGTTTCACACTGCACATTCCTAAACCCCGGGTTAAAGTCCTTTTTTTCTGACTGAACTTTTCAAACTATAAAAGTAGAATGACGGTCTCTTCGCTCCAATTGTTGCGTTTTCCTTTGCCGTTTGACATTTTTTCTATCATACACAGAAACAACTGTTTATATACATTGCGTAGTGTTTCTGTGTCTGCCCAAAGTGCGTGAATATAAGGCACACGATTGGTTGTTGGTTGCTAAGCATTAGTTGTAACATTCCAACACCGCATCGTTTCAGACTGTACAAGTTTGGCACCGCAATGCAGAGTTAACACCGCAAAAGCGATGCTAACCCTGCTCCAGAACAGATTTTCATAACCCCGGATAAAAAGCGGTGCTAACCCCGCATCTAAATTACAAGTGTAAAATGCTTGTTTAACCCGGGGTTAAAAGCGGTGTTTAGAATGGCGTTAACCCGGGGTTAAGCGCAGTGCGAAAAGCCCTACGTAGTAGTAAATACGAGAGAGATGCAAACACAGGTTTACTCAAGCAATAAAACAATAGAAGTGAAGTGTTGACAAGTATGGTGTCCCATACTCGGAATTTGTGCTCTGCGTTGATCCAAAAGCAGCGTTAATGGGTAATCCAAAACTTAATCAGACAGGCAGGGGTCAAAAATCCACAGAGCAGTCAACAGAAAACAAAGAAAACAAAGAAAACAAAGAAAACAAAGAAAACAAACAGAGAAGCCGGTGACCGTAAATGAAACCAACATAACAAAAGCAGAGACAAACCAGGTATAAATAGACAGACACTAATGAACAAACACAAAACAGCTGGGTGCAATGAACGGGATAATGAGTCCGGGAAGTGGGTTATGGGAAATGAAGTCCAAAAGTGTGGTGAGGAACAGTCCGGGTTGGAGTGCCCTCTAGTGACCAACCAGGGCACTCCAACTGGTGATCATGACATGAACACACACACACACACACCTGGAGCAGTGGGCAGCCACTTTTGCTGCAGCGCCCGGGGAGTGATTGGGGTTATGAGAGTGTGGGTAATGAGAGTGGAAGAAAGCCCTGTTCATTCACTCCCCCGACCTATATTTCCTGCCGGTACTGAGACTCGAACCCGAGACTTGATTTTGTTCATCAGAAATTGCTTGCTTGCTGTGATCTCATGTGATTGACAGGTTGTCTCACCCTCACATCAGTAAACATGTCATCAGAGAAGAGACGAAATGACACTGAAAGAGGAAGAGGAAGATATTTTGATTAAAGATTGAGGGCACATGAATTAAAAAAAAAAAAAAAGATGTGCACGGATAAATCATTTATAATAAATACTGAAATATTCCATAGAAAATAAGAATTGTCCATTTTGATTTCATGGTGACTTGAATCATTCCAAAACACCTTAGAAACTGTATTTAAACACAACCTAAAACACCCTTGCATCGGATTTGACTGAAATAAAGCATATAGGAGGCCTACTTTCTGAACTTCCTGACAGCCCGTGAAGACAGCTTAAAATGCTGCTCACTATGAGTTTTGTAGCAGAGCATATATATATATAATGAGGCCTGGAAGTATGTCACATATCATACTCGGCCCTTGAGATCACCTCGTGCATGCCTGAGGGAAACTGTTCCAGCTAAAGACGAACATGCTGGATTTATGATATAGGAACATGTTTCTAGACACTACCAGTGCTACTCTATGTTGGCACTTGTCATCTTGACCTCAAAATATACACACACACTTTATCCTGAGATAAATTTAATTTTGACTGGAGGGTTTGTGGTTTTAGAAATATTCATGTAAATTAGGGTTGAAAACTGAGAATGACTTGTTTCACCTTTATTATAATGGGGCCTCATAAGACAGAGATTATCATCTAGCATTAGAGGGTAATGCGTGGGCAAACAAGATGATATTTCGACAATTAGGAGGCTTGAGGCTTTTTCATTTCTCTGGTGGAATCATTTGTAGCGTGGGAGAACTTGAGAGAGGAAGATTATTGTGTCAAATTGTATAAAATGTATAAAATATTCGATTTCTTTGTCTACGGATCTAAATGATTCTAACGAGTCATATGCTACAAGATTTCAAGAGTAAAAAAATGCATGCTATATTTTCAGTTTTCCAAGGATTTAATAATCTTACAGCTCAGAACAAAGACTGACCTGCCTTCCCTTTGTTGAATCAAACTGAATTCAATCAACATAGATCAAAGACAGTACAACTGAATCAAAAGAAGACGACACATTTCAGGCTGTTCTCATTTTCAAGGCCCCAATAATAGTTGGATATTTGAATTTGTTCACCATCAACACATTATATACTATTATTACTTCAGTGTTATATATTACATAAATATTTTATAAACCTACATCACTTACATTTTATGTGGAGCCACTTTCACTCCACTTATTAGTCTGAGCTGCCATCTGCTGGACTGATGTCACGAACACATAAGGCTTTAAGACCCTAAACATATTATTTATAATGTAATTTTTCTCTCATTATTTATTCAAATTTAATTGCAGTTGAATTTTAATTGGTTCTGTTTTAATTTTTTGAATGTTTAGCTAACAAACCCTATTGATTCCAGGCCAGTAGATGGCAGTGATGTACTCACAGTTGAGCGAGCGTCACACACTAGAATAATATCATGAAGAAATTTGTTATTTTGAACCGGCTCTTTTGGATGTTTCATTCGAACCGATTCGCAGAGTGAAGTGTACAACTGAGAAGTAAGTGACAAATTGGAAAAAGCAAATAAAGCATTTTACAAAACAGCAACGTATAAAAGATCACATGGAAAATGCGGGGGACACAGGGAGGTTTTTGAGTGATGACTCAAGCGAATCAGTGAATCGTTTTCTGAGCTCATTCACTCTACTGATCCGTCTAAAGGAGCCGATTTGCTAAACGAATCGGATTTCCATTGGTACTGTGATAAGGCACGCAGCAACACTAAGTTCACAAGACATGAAACACCCGTGACATTTACCTGTGCAAATAACATAGGATATTCGCTAATGTAATGTACTGTGTCAGACATTAAAACCTCATAATATCCTGCATATTCCGACTGCATAAGAAGTAAGTTCATTTGAATGTGCATTTTTCTCTTGTATGTGTTGTTTGATGTTTTGTGTGAGCTCCGTCTTGTTTATAATGTGTAGCAATACCACATATATGTTGTTCTGTGTCATTTTAACGAAGTGAATTAATTTAAAATGTCGCATGGAAAAATAACACAGATAAACATGAGCTTTATGTACCTCTTTCCTAAGAGATTCACATAGATGGTTCATTTAATCGCAGCTTTGTTTGTTTGTTTGTTTGATTACTATGTTTCTAACATGTACAAGGCCTGTCATTTTCTATCTGAAGATATATGCAGTAAATTAAAAGAGTATATTTATCCATTATAACCATGGTACTGAGATTCTGTAGTATGAAGTGTATTCATATACAATGATATTTACTCTAAGTTGCTTCAAAGAACATGGCAAAACAACAAGGAAATCCATGGTACTTAAAAATAATAATAATAATAAAAAAACATGCAATAAAACAAAACAACGACAACAAAAAACATAGTATCATTGTTAGTATTATGTCACCCATGATGTGTATAATATTTGAAGGCATGTGTTTGTATGCTCTGTATAGATAGTGTTTTGTTGGACTCTGACCTCTCCAGGACATCATAACTGATATGTTGTATTCTGTAAGAGTTGAGATATGGCTTGTCAATCTAATGCTGGGACTTTAACTCAGAAGTTGTGAAGTCCCTACTTAGCCATTCTGGACAACAGTGCATTTACAACTAGACAGAGAACTAGTATACCTGTGCAATTTTCACTCAGATATTTATTAAAACACGTTTTATGATTTCAAAATGTAACTTTGTTTTTGCATGCTTGCTTTTTCATTTTGTGAAAAGAGCAAAGAACATGAATCTTTCAGCAGAAGAGGTAGAGTATGACATTTGGTCTCATTTCCTCTCCAATAGGAAGCTATCTTCAGTAGCCACTTCCCTCACACTTTCTGAAGTGCATAAAAGCTTTATGCACTTCAGAAAGTGTTCACCTCTGTGTGACGTCTATCTATCACTTGACATCTATCATGTGACTTTTAGCGGGACTTAAAGGGTTAGTTCACCCAAAAACCCTTCGTTCATCTTCAGAACACAAATTAAGATATTGTTGATGAAATCCGATGGCTCAGTGAGGCCTCCATAGACAGCAATGCCATTCAAACTCTCAAGGTCCATTAAGGTACTAAAAACATATTTGAAAATGTGAGTTCAGTGGTTTTATCTTAATATTTTAAAGCGATAAGAATACTTTTTGTGCGCCAAAATAAAGGCTTTTCAACAATATCTATATGGGCCGAGTTCAAAACACTGCTTCATAGCTTTACGAATCGATTCAGTGAATCGGAGCGCCAAAGTTACGTGATTGCTGAAAGTTTAGCCCTTTGATAGGAGATCCGAATCACTGATTCGAAACAAAAGATTTATTAAGCTCAGAAGCTTCATGAAGCAGTGTTTTGAAATTGGCCCATATGGATATTGTTGAAAAGTCATTATTTAGTTTTTTTGGCACACAAAAATTATTTTTGTTGCTTTATAATATTAATATTGAACCACTGAACTCACATGAACTGTTTCAAATATGTTTTTAGTACCTTTATGGATCTTGAGAGTTTGAATGGCATTGCTGTCTATGCAGGCCTCACTGAGCCATCGGATTTCATCAACAATATCTTAATTTGTGTTCTGAAGATGAACGAAGGTCTTACAGCTGTAGAACGACATGAGGGTGAGTAATAAATGACATTATTTTCATTTTTGGGTGAACTAACCCTTTAATGTTGTCAGATATATAGTGTCCTTATAGCTGTGCCCTACAGAGGTTGAAACTGCTGAAGAACTTGCTGATTCCTGGATTTTTATCATTAAAGGGAAAGTTCACCCAAAAATGAAAATCCTGTCATCATTTACTCACCCTCAAGTTGTTCCAAACCTGTATGAATTTATTTGTTCTGCTGAGCACAAAATAAGTTTTTTTTTTTTATTATTATTGTGAAGAATTTCCATACTATGGAAGTCATTGGGGCCCATCAACTGTTTGATCGCCCATATTCTTCAAAATATCTTCTTCTTTTTGGGTGAACTTTTCCTTTAAATAAAGTTAACAAATGCAACCTTATTGTAAAGTATAACAATTTAATTCTTACGGTTAGAGACGTTGTTGCCTTGGCAAACACTGTTAATTGTCTTCTGTTTTCTTTTTACCTTATTTATACTCAGGCGTTTGAAATGGTGTCATACAAGAGACTCACCCCTGAGGAGGTTCATTTCTCTGGAGCAGCATTATTGGATCCTGATGACTCAACGGACACAGATGGGAAGGAATTAGACCCAGAACAGCCCCTGCTGCCCCAGAGCCCTCGCTGCTCCATCACCATTGCCCTGCTGACCCTTGGAGGACTTATTGTGGTTCTCTCTGGTGTTTGGCTGCTTGGAACTATATTTTGGTTTCATAATCCACCCTCCACAGTACCCCATAGACTCCCTCCACCTGCTGTGGCTAAAAGTTCAAACGGGACGTGGCTACAGCCACAGTCCTGCTCGAAGATTCCAGAAGCTTGGAGGTTTGACTGTTATCCTGAGAGAGGCGTGGTGGTCACAGAGGAGATGTGCCATGCTCGAAACTGCTGCTTCATACAGCAATCACAGGCTAAGACATCGGGACGGAATGGAGTGCCATGGTGTTTCTACACACCTGACTATCCATCCTATGAGTTGGTGTCCATTATTGACACAGAGATGGGGAAGGTGGGAAAACTGCTCCGGAACAGTAAGACATATTATCCAAAAGACATAGATGCACTGCAGCTGGAAGTGTTGTTTGAGGAAGACAACAGACTGCGTGTGAAGGTGAGAGCACTTTTGGTCTTCATGTTACTGGCTCTTTTTGCTTGTGATCGCTCAAAATAATTTAGTTATTAATGTTGACATTTAAGTACATATTTTTTCTTTTTTAAATAAATAAATAAATAAATAAATAAAGTGAATTCCAGTGGTGAAATCGTCTGTTAGCATTAATATCACTCACAGACCACCAAAATGCAATTAAAGATCTGACAGAAAATAGGGATGCTCAATATATTGGTACCAGATCTGTTGATATTGACTATATAACCATTTTAATTAATTTAAAACTGTTTATTTTTAACTATTCAAAGATGTACCATTTAATAAATGTAATTGTTAATAATTTATATCTATTCTAAAATTTAGGGTTAGTAAAAGTTTTTAATGTTTTTGAAAGAAGTCTCTTATGCTCACCAAAGCAGCATTTCTTTGATCAAAATACTGTAAAAACAGTAATAATGTGAAATATTGCATTTTAAAATAACTGTTTTCTATTTTAATATATTGAACAATATGTAATTTATTCTTGTGGTAGCAAAGCTGATTTTCAGCATCATTACCTCACAGTCACATGATCCTTCAGAAATCATTCTAATATGCTGATCTGTTACTCAAGAAACATTTATTACTATCACAGTTGAAAACAGTTGTGCTGCTTAATATTTTTGTGGAAACAGTGATAATTGTTTTTTTTTTCTTTTCAGAATTCTTTGATGAATTGAAAGTTAAAAATAACAGTATTTATTTGCAATCAAAATCTTTTATAACATTATAAATGTCTTTACTGTCACTTATGATAAATGTGATGTATCCTTGCTAAAGTATTAATTTATTTAAAATAAATTTACTGACCTGAAACTTTTGAATGGTAATGTATAATATATATAATTAGTTATTGGTTATTTAATCTATTTAACTCTCACCTAAAGTTAATCTTCAAGCACTAACTCAATTACACTGTTAAATTTAATCTTTGGCAAATCACGAAAACAAAAGGAATATCCATTTCTCGTATTGCATATTATAACTGGATTATAATTATAATGGACATTTTTCCCATTGTAGTATTTAAAATCAATTATTTAAATTTTTAGTGCTTTTTTTTCAATTTATTTAGACAACATAGTATAGAATTTAAGACCGACCATTTATTTATTATGACAATAAATAACAGTTTATTGATATTGGTCAGAATATTAATATTTGTATGTCCCTATTAGAAAATGTTGTACATTATTTATTGTTTCATAATATTCACTTGTCTCATACAGATAACAGACCCAAATGAAAAGAGGTACGAGGTGCCTATAGATGTTCCTGTGGTTCAGAAAAGAGCATCAAATCCTTCTTACACCGTAGACTTCATCAAAGAACCTTTCGGGCTGATTGTCAAGAGAATGCAGACAGGAACTGTGCTGTAAGTACTGTTTATTGTCATCTAACATTAGAAAACGGACCTGCCTTTAAATTGAAAATGCAATGATTTAATTTCTTTTACACTAGAAATTATGACCAGAGAACTTTAGTTTTGAAATCTATAGTGTATAACATGTCTCTGTATCAGTATTGAGTTATTAACATGTTCACATGCCATTAGGCTGAATACATCCATAGCTCCTCTCTTCTATGCGGATCAGTTCCTGCAGATGTCCACATCATTACCGTCACGTTTCATATATGGGCTGGGTGAACATCGCTCCAACTTTCTGCATGACGTCCAGTGGAACACACTCACCATGTGGGCTCGAGATGTTCCACCCATGGTAACAACATATCTTCTGTCTTCTGATATAATAATCAGTCTGTGCTCTTTCAAATTTCACTTAAACTGAATTCAAGAAGTTGGCCCTTTATCTAGTCTATAGGAGTGTAAATGTTGCAGATAAGTAAAATACAAATTAATATAGTAATTTTTCTACTGTGTTCAACTTGTTGCTAGTCTGATTGGATTTTGGTTGCATTGTTTTCTGTGTTGCAATAGACTGTTTTTCTTCATGGAAGCTTGAAGCTTTCAACTCAAACTTTAAAATCAAATCAGTATTTCACATTTGTTTATGCATATTTTGTGACATTGACTATATTACATGAGCACTTGAAAAGCACTGCAAAGTGCAAACATCACAGATTAATAACTGATCTAGATTGCACTTACTTTTCTGTACTTCTCGATTGTTCTTTCAGGAGCTGACCAACCTCTATGGCGTCCATCCCTTTTATCTTTCTGTGGAATCTGATGGAATGGCACATGGGTTTTTCATGCTCAACAGCAATGCAATGGGTGGGTTCATCATCACACACATGCACACTTGGTTCTAGCATGATCTTGAGGTAATGGTTGAATCCGTAATCGGTATGCTGTGTTTATTTTGCACCTAATTTTGACGTTCGTTTTCGCCCTGTATTTGGTCATGATAATACACCCAGACTTGATTTTGTCCATCGGGAATTGATTGGATCGTTGCATATAAAAAAATATGGTATTAGAATGCTACCATGTCCAGAAAACTGTTACTGTAATACCATATCACCTTTTTGTAAGTCTGAACTTCGTATTAACATTTGTAAATAATCTGCCATGTAGATGTGGCTCTGCAGCCTGCACCTGCTCTCACATGGCGTATGATTGGTGGGATCCTCGACTTTTACATTTTCCTAGGCCCGGATCCCGTCTCTGTGATTGGACAGTACCTGGATGTTGTAGGTCAGCAAGCATCATAAGCAGTATTTGATAAGCATTTTGACATGAAGAATCAGAAGTTCACCAACTAATGATTGTATCCTCTCTTTTTTTTCTATTAGGTAAGCCTGCAATGCCCATCTACTGGGCTCTGGGCTATCATCTCTGCCGATGGGGCTACAAGTCTAGCAACAAAACCTGGAATGTTGTGAGAGAAATGCGGAATTATGGGATACCTCAGGTACTATACAGTAGCTGTTAGATCATTTTCATTAATTATTGGTATGGTGAAGGTAGGTAGTTTTATAGGTAGTGCAGGAAATTATGGTTCATAGTCAAATGTTTACTGATTGGTTAGAATTTGAAATCTCCTGCTGTAGCTCACCAGATTTGCACTTTCAATAGACATTAAGAAAAATAAGAAATATATTTCAGCACAGAAAATGATAAAGCAAAAACCGTATGCCATAAACGTATCTGTTTCCATCAGTGTTATTGTTAACTAAAACTAAAACTACCTACTAAACTAAACTAACACTTAAATGTTTTATTCTTGGTAATTGAAATAAAGCTAAAAAGCTTGATGAAAATCTTATAACTTAAAATGTAATGAAGATTAGAAATATTGTCCTGGCAATTAAATTAAATAAGTTGAAGTGATTAAAATGAATAAAAAAACGGCAACAACAACAAAAAATATTTTAAAAAGCACATAACAAAATTACTAAAATTTATACTAAAATGAAATATATTAAAAATATGAATGCATACTATAATTATATATAAATAATTGATACTGTTGTCTATTTGTAATGTTAGTTTACCCCAATACAAACATTTGTTGTTTACAGGGATATTAAAACAGCACTTTTGAAATCAGTGAATTTTAATGTTGCATATTGTTCTTGATCCTTTGCCTCATATTGCTGACACATAAAGAGAAGTCTGATTTCTGCTTTTGTAATGAACCACAGAAAAACACTGACTTAGCATTGTGCATTTAGCAAAATGACTAATTGCAAATTGTTCAAAGCAAATTTTTTTTTTTTCTTTCAGGACGTTCAGTGGAATGACATTGACTACATGGATCGTGCTCTAGACTTCACTTATGAGCCTATGGACTTTTCCACCCTACCTGACCTCGTGAAAGACCTTCACAGACATGATCAACACTACGTCATGATTCTGGTACACACACAGACTTTGATTGACTTTGAGCTATACCTTAGGTTACTCTGCTTGGACACCTAAATGATCTTGAAGTGGATAGGGGAACTCACTTCATACTAGGGTTGTCAAACATACCAGTACAACTGGTACCAGTCGGTACTAAAACATTTTTAAAAAGTTGATGATACCAGCATTTCTGCAGTATTGGTTGTACCGAGTACCGGATGTATTCATTATCCACTGCTTTAAAATTCTCTCTCTCATGTTTTTTTGAGCTATCTCTGAGCGTCAAAGGTTTCAATTTGTATTTACAGTTTGTTTTTACAAGTGTTGACCATTGCAGCCAATCACAATCATATCTGTTGAGCACCTGAACTCAATGGCCTATCAGAGGTGCTACTCAGTAAGTAAGTCAGAATCCGCTTAACACCACTGAAAACGCACAAGCTTGCGAATCCTTTCATTATAACCAAAGAAGTGTAAACACAATGTAAATAAGAGATTCATTGTACAATTAAGTGCTTTTTTATTACAACGGAGGTTTTCGCAAGTTTAGTTTTTCATACTGCTTAGTACACTGCAAAGTTTCTGGATTGACAACTGAATTTAAATGCGCAATTGAATTGGAAACTTCGATGATTGACAGGAATAACAAACAGACAAGACAAAATGGGACACAAGTTCTGGTACTTGAAATTGGTACTAAGAACCGACTACTGAAATTTTGGGACCGTGACAACCTACTTCATTCATCCACTAAAAATCACCAGTTGGTTGAACATCATTGCACAAATGACTGTGAAAATTAAAGTTAGTTTCCCGCTCAAATGATCATCATTTGTTTGAATTTGTCGGTTGATTTGATATGCAGTGACATTCATACATGTTCAATGTGGCTTAAATAATTTGCCAATTATTTTCAGAAAGCAAATCAACTAAATATAAAAATGAGAGGAGCTTCTTTGTCATGTGGGATTTTTAAAAATCCATGTGACACACTTCCTCATTCGGCTCTCGTCTCTTTTGTGTTGCATTAGAATCTCACTGACAGTCATGAGGCCTATTTGGCAACTGAATGTTAAAACCTTCACTAAAGCATTTGGATGTGTCACTGTGGATCTAGCTGAAGTGTGCTTGATTTAAACTGCAGTTTGTGTGTTTGTCTCTTTTGCGCTTCCTCATCAGGATCCTGGCATCAGTAGCTCTCAGCCTTCTGGCTCTTACTGGCCGTTTGAGGAAGGAAAGAAGAGAGGGATTTTCATCAATGACTCGAATGGAGATGTCCTTATTGGGAAGGTACTTTTTTTTTTTTCTTTTCTTTTCTTTTCTTTAATTATGCTCACCAAGGATGCATTTATTTGATCACAAATACAGTAAAAACAATAATATTGTGAAATTCTGTTTTCTATTTTTATATATTTTAAAATGGAATGTATTCCTGTGATCAAAGCTGAATTTTCAGCATCATTACCCCAGTCTTCAGTATCACATGATCCTTCAGAAATCATTCTAATATGATGATTTTAGTGCTCATGAAACCTTTCTTATGTGTTTAAAATAATTGTGCTGCTTAATACTCAAAAATATTTTTTTCAGGATTATTTGATGAATAGAAAGTTGAATTTAACAGCATTTCATTAAAATAGAAATCTTTTGCAACATTGTAAATGTCTTTACTGTCACTTTTGATTAATTTAATGCATCCCTGTTATATAAAAGTATTCATTTCCGAAGAAGAAAGAAGAATGTGCTGACCCCACAATGTGCCGACTCTGGCAGCTGTTTTTATTTTTCATTAGGATGCTGGCCATCATGATTAGGGTTGTTCCGATTCCGATACTAGTATCGGAAATACCACCGATACCACAAAACATTCTGCCATCGGTATCGGCGAGTAATTAAACTCACGTACCGATCCGATACCATTCTCTTAAACAATGTCATGCTGCATTCGCACCAATGTGCTTGGAAGCTTAAAAAACGTTATGATTAAACGAAATTAAATTAAAATGTAGTAATTACGAATATTACATGTGACTTGACTGCAGATGTTTTTGTTGTTGTTGTTGCTTGTTTTTAAGGTTTGGCCAGGTCTCACTGCTTTTCCAGATTTCTCCAATCCAGACACACATGAATGGTGGTACCAGAATCTGCAGAGGTTCCATGACAAAGTGGCATTTGATGGCGTGTGGATTGTATGTTTTGCATTTGTATTATTCCTTGTTTGATGGTTCATTATTTATGGAAGCTTGATTCCACCATAAAAAAAAAAAAAAGGTAATTGCAACTTTTTCTCATAATTCAGACTTTTTTTTCTCGCAATTGTGAGTTTATTTCTCACAATTCGTGCTTTTTTCCCCTCAGAATTGCAAGATATAAACTCACAAGTGCGTGATATAAACTCGCAATCGCGAGAAAAAAGTCAGAATTGCAGGTTGATTTCTCACCATTCTGACTTTATAACATGCAATTGCGAGTTAAAGCCTCGCAATTCTGAAGTTTTTTTTCTCAGAATTGTGAGATATAAACTCACAGTTGCATGTTGACGTTATAATGTCCAATTGTGAGGGGCAAAAAGTTTTTTTCTCAGAATTGCGAGTTTATATCTCACAACTCTGACTTTAAAACTCGCAATTCTGACTTTAAAACAAACAATTCTGACTTTATAACTCACTTTTACTAGTTTAAATCTCACAATTCTGAGAATTGTGAGATGCAAATTCGCAATAACCTTTTTAATTTATTTTTTTAGTGGCGGAAACAAGCTTTCATAATTATTTTTATTTACCCAAGCATTGATCTTGCTTTTTAATATGCCCAATACACTCTTCTTCTTTTTGTTTCTTCTTCGAGGACATGAATGAGCCGTCTAATTTCTTAGATGGATCACTGAATGGTTGTCCAGAGAATGAACTGGAAAATCCTCCCTACACACCAGGTATCAGTGTATTAGCTATTATGTGGAGATCTACATTATTCATGCTATGTTTCTTCCAAGTACCAACAATAAGACACATGGTATTGTCTTACTGTAGGTATTCTGGGTGGTACATTAAAGGCCAAGACTGTGTGTGCATCTGCTCATCAGAAAATCTCCTCTCACTACAACATACACAGTCTGTATGGACTCATGGAAGCTAAGGCCACTGAAAGGTACACACAATCACACAAAAAAGACACAATTTATACATACTGTATACTACCATTCAAACGTTAGGGGTCTGTAATATTTTTTTAATGTTTTTGAAATGTTTTTTAATGTATTTCACGCTCACCAAGGCTGCATTCATTTGAAAAATAATGTAAAAACAGTAATATTGTGAAATATTAATACAATTTACATAAATGTTTTCCAGAGGAGTAAAGAGTACCTGAAAACCATAAAAAACTGTAAAAGTACAGATACCTTACAGCCAAAATGACTTGTCACATAACTTGTGAAATCATTTTGAGTGAGTCATTTGTAAGTCACCAATTCCAATACTACTTGAGTAAAAGTCTTAGAGTATCTGATTTTAACAGTATTTTACTCATACTAAATGTAGGCTCAGAGATGCACTAGTCCTCAACACCTAAGAGACATGCCAGTGAAAATAAGAAACAGTTGATTTGTAAGATGAGAAATCATGTTTATTTTCTAAAATAAAAAAAAACCTTAAACAACACAAAATTGCAATAAATCAAGGTCGACACAACAGCCTCTTAAACATCTACAAAGTCTCAGTTAAGTTCAAGTGCACAAAAAGGCCATAAGTAAACCAATATCCTTCAGAAAGGTCTCTTCAATATAGTGGATAAATAAAATAATGTTAAGTAAAATGAACTAGTCAAAGTCTACTTGCATTGAACATGCTGGTTTCAGTTTCATCACCAGCTGCAGTAATGACTACATCTCATAAATCAAACACCTGCGATTCAGCAACTACCTTCTAATGCCCTCGCATTCACGTAAAGTAGCCTTGTTGACAAGTTTGGGTGAGTAAAGAAGACAAAACGCACAAGATATAGTATCTTCAGTGTCCTTAGATGGCAATATCGCTTCTTTATAGAAGAAATAAACAGCTTCAGAAAAAGTTAGGCGCCGTGCAAAATGTAATATGTAACTGCATTGCTCATCACAAATGTATTGGAGAAAAGAGTACATATACTTATTCCAAAAGTTCCTAATATCTTTGTTACTCAGTAAAACTACAAAGTAGCCAAAAAGATACTTAAGTACAGTAACTAATTACATTTACTCAAATACTTTACATCACTGCTGTTTTTGATTTTAATATTTTTTGAAATGTAATTTATTCCTGATGCAAAGCTGAATTTTCAGCATCATTACTCCAGTCTCCAGTGTCACATGATCCTTCAGAAATCATAATAATAATAAATAGTAAAATCATAATATAATAAATCTTTGCTGCTCAAGAAACATTTCTTAATATTATCAATGTTGAAAACAGTTGTGCTGCCTAATATATTTGTGGAAACATGATACATTTTTGTCGTTCTTTGAGTAGAAGGTTCAAATGAACAGCATTTATTTGTAATAGAATTTTTTGTGACCTTGTAAATGCCACTTTTGATCAATTTAATGCAAATTTCTAAAAAAATAAAAACAATCTTACGACCCCAATTTTTTTGTCAAACTAAGTGCCACTTAAAAAGAAAGATGGTGCAAGCAAACTTTTCAACCGAAACATTTCACCCTCAAAAAAGTTTCAAGTTTACTTCTCAAAATAAAGACAAAAAGTATTTGGACACTTTCTGTTTGTGAAACGGTGGTGGATCATGTTCATCTGTCTCTCTCAGTGCTTTGAGGAAGATCACAGGGAAGCGTCCCTTCATCATTTCCCGCTCTACGTTTCCCAGTCAGGGCAAGTATTCGGGCCATTGGCTCGGAGACAACAGGAGTCAATGGAAAGATCTGGCCACATCTATACCAGGTATAAACGCACACACCCATGCTCTGCTAAGGGCAGAGTTAGTCCCATATTGTGTTGCATTTACTACAATTTTACTAACCATTTTCTTTTCTTTTTTCCAGGTATGCTGACATTTAACATCCTTGGGATTCCTCTTATTGGGGCAGACATCTGTGGCTTTGGGGGCAGCACTACAGAAGAACTGTGTGTCCGATGGACCCAGCTCGGAGCTTTATACCCTTTTTCAAGAAACCACAACTCCATAGATGAACAGGTGAACTTTCTTCCTGTCCAAACGCTATTATGACTGTTTACTATAGCTTTAGACTACAGCAAAATCTGCAGCTGCAGCTGGTCACAACTCATAATGCTAAGATTCGTGCTGCCTTAGAGGATCTGCTGTTTTACAACTGTTTTTATCTTATTGTTTTTCTGCAGTCTTGAGACGTTTTTGTCTGTTCATCTGATTAGTTACCCATCTGTCTGTTGATTCGCCAGTGCAATATTCTGTTTTTATAGTGTTTTATTCCAAAGGCAAGACTCTGATGGATTAACAGTTTTGTCATTTCACAACAGGATCAGGAACCAACTGCATTCAGCCCTGCAGCTCGTACAGCAATGAAAGAAGCCATCCTTCTCCGTTATTCCCTGTTCCCATATCTCTACACACTCTTCCATCATGCACACATCAGTGGACACACAGTCGCCACACCACTGCTCTTTCAGTAAGATAAACACATGTGATTTCAAACCCTGATTGTATGTGTATTGAATTCTTAAAGGAGTAGTTTACTCCAAACCTTGGAGTTACAGCAGCATCTGATGACAGAATTATCATTTTTAGTGAAGTATCTAGAAACCGATCCAGGCACATAATATTCATCATTTCATTTTGACTTCTTTGCATATAATCACTGTCTGTGCTGTGTTTTAGTTTCCCTACCGATGAGAAGACATATGGGATAGATAAACAGTTCCTATGGGGAAAGAGTTTGCTGGTCACACCGGTTTTGGAAGCAGGACAAGATTATGTTGTGGGATATTTCCCTAAAGGTCTCTGGTACGATTTCCACACCGTAAGTCACATCCTCTCTAGAAACCCTTTTAGAAACATACAATTCTTTTGCTTTGTAGTCTCATACAACAGTGTGTCACATACAGGGCGATTCATTGGTGAGCAGAGGAGAAGACATCAAACTTCAGGCTCCAATGGACAAAATCAACCTGCATCTCAGAGAGGGATCCATCATACCTACACAGGTGAAAAAGAATCACAATATATACATATTCGTACATTATTGTTTTTCAGTTAATGGAGACAGACTTCCGTAACAAGTAATTTATATGTAATTATTTATAAATATAATCCAGATTTTATATATATTAAATACATTTCATGTAAAGGAGGCTTTCTCCATTTATTAAAAAAATCAAATTTATTTCAAAATTAAAAATGGTAATATTGTGAAATATTATTACATTATAAAACAACAGTTTTCTATATGAATATATTTCAAAATTCTATTTATTATTGTGATCAAAGCTGAATTTTCAGCATCATTACTCCAGTCTTCAGTGTCACATGATCCCTCAGAAATCATTCTAATATACTGATTTAGTGTATGTATGTATTATGAATTATTATTGGTGCACATTATCACACGATATACATCATATGCTCAATAATTAATAATGGTACTTATTATTATCATATATGTTGAAAAATTTTTTTTTGAAACTGTTGATGCATTTACTTGAAATAGAAAACTTTTGTAACATAAATGTCTTTACTGTCACTTTTTTAATTAAAAACATCTGTTTTTTTATTATTTTATTTTATTTTTTTACTTACCCCCAAACTTTTAAATGGTAGTTTATCACGGTTTCCACAAAAATATTGAGCAGAATAACGGTTTAACATTGATGATAATAATAAATGTTTATAGAGCAGCAAATCAGCATATTACAATGATTTCTGAAGGATCATGTGACTCTGAAGACTGGAGTAATGATGCTGAAAATTCAGCTTTGTCATCACAGGAATAAATTATTTTTTAACGTCTATTAAAATAAAAAACATGTTTTAAATTTTAATCATTTTATAATATTACTGTATTTCTGATCATATAAATTCTGCCTTGATGATCATAAGAAACTTAATTTTAATTTTAAAACATTAATTTGAATTATTCCAAACTTTACATTTATACATTTAATAAATAAATTACCTCTTAAGGAAGTCTTTGTCAATTTATTGATATGTAGGTAATTTACATATAAACAAAATCCAGATTATATCTAGATTTTAATGGTCTGTCAGTTTCAGAAATTCACTGTGATCCATAGGCATGTTTATTTGAATTCTGTTCTATATGTTTGTGTTTCAGAGACCGAACACCACCCTGTGGGTGAGCAGCGGTCAGCCCCTTCATCTGATTGCAAGTCTGAGTGAGGACGGTCTGGCCAAGGGTGATTTGTATTGGGATGACGGAGAGACCCTTGACTCGTATGAGACTGATCAGTACGCTTACGTCTATTTCACAGTAGAAAAGGTACAGAAAACAGCACCATTCACCTTTACTGCAGCACACCAGAATGCTTTACTTTCAGTAAGCTTTCATTAGATCCTTATACTATAGGCACGTTATAAAAGGTTATTTATTCACCTGTTTTACATACTGCTTCTCAGATTTCATGTAATCACCTCTGTTAACTTTTCTCATTAAATATTTAGTTTATTACACATTTTTATTCAATGCTATTTTATTAAATGCATCACTTGATTGTTCTTAAATGTTTCCGTAAACAATCATATATATATATATATAAATATATGATCTTTAATTATTAATGATCTTCAGAACACAATGACATCAGAGGTGCTGCATAATCATGAGGAGGCTACTTACATCACAGTGGAAACTGTTTCCTTTTATGGGGTGAAGGCGGAGCCAGAAAATGTAACGGTGAATTCACAAGAGGCCTCGTTCACTTACCGTGACAATCAGGTAATATACTTTAATATTGTTTTTAAGAAGGTACTTGTTATAAATACACTGACGATTGCTCATGTTTTGTTATCAGGAGAAATTTGAAGTTTAAATATTGAAAATTTAAATATGTTCAGTACTTTCATCAGCAGTTATCTGATACTCTATAAGCTTTTATTAGGCTATGCTGAAAATAATTTGGAATATTTGTCTGTGCTATACTGANAACTGAATTACAAAAAATATATAATAAATAAATAAAAATATTGTAATGCATTTAAAAAAATATTTAAATACTTAAAATATATAGGTCCAGGGGTATTCAATTAAAGTTCCAAGAGGTTTCTATATTTTAACAAATTTTCAAGAGTTTTTGAGCATGTTAAGGGCCCCAAACTGCCCAAAAGGTTGAGAAAAAATTACCATAGGAAAACAAAAGGGACCTTCACCCCTTTGGGCCCTAAAACGACTTGTGCAAAACGAGCCTTAAGGAAATGTATTTATTGCTTTATGTCTGTCTAGGTGCTGACAGTAACAGACTTGGGTCTGAACCTCAGTCATAACTTCACAATCAGTTGGATGTAAACGTGAATCATCAGTGCTGTTTCTGAATTGCTAATTGCTGCTGAAATCATGATCTTAACATCTCAACTGACATTATCTCAGTACATGGACAGTGGTGGTTCTGGTTCCAGCCTGAAATCAAATATGAACCAGAAAGGATATGACAGATTATTGATTGTATGTTGAATTTCTCATGTGCACTTTAAGTGTACTCTTTATTATTGACCCAGGGGGTGGTCAGTTGCACTCAGAGGAAGCAAAACCGAAAGGAAGAATTCTGTGTATTTTGTTTGATCTAATGAATGGATAGATATTTTTACCTATGATGTTATATTACTGCCTGTTATTGCTGATATTGTTTCTAGAGCATAAAGATTATTCTTCTGTTTTAAATCTTTTAGTTGTGAATAAGTCTATCATCCTAAAGTAGGCCATGCCATCAAAACCTATAGTTCAAAATGAAAGCAAATATTTTTGTAGTGATTCAATGGACCAACAGAGCAAAACAAAAACAACTGCAAATTCAAGTGATCCTGCTGAACTCATAACCTTTCAGATTTTTCCAAATTATGTTAGTATTATTTTGAATCGCATATGTGTATATATTGTTTACAAGCATGTTTGCACAGTTCGGGACATTCTGATGCTGAAGAAATGCATGTTTAAGCTTTAGTTTGCAAACATTTTTCCATGTACTGACAGGCTTGTAATTAACATGATCCAGTATGTTCAGCAATAGAAACTTATGAATCATTCTAAAATGTAAAACCATGAAAATATTATGGAAGTAAATCACTGTAAAGTATTCATCAAGGCTTAAAGAGGCATAATTGTGCAGTATTATGTAAATTGCTACCACATGCTGTTGATATTACCATTTATAGCATAACATTGTGCCTTATATTTCATCAAAGCTGTGATTCAACATTCAGTGGCTTTACTGTGAATGTATAAAACCCTCTGTTCGAAAACACTGGGCTGCTTTACAACTTATCAAAATGTAACAAAAAAGTTCAAATATAGACGTGTGCTCCTAAAACGGAAGCTAAAAGATATATCTATGAGTGAAACAGCCTATTTAAGGCTTCTTTTCTTTAAATGACCCCGAACAATCTGCTGTACAGAGTTTCAGAGGATACAGGGTAGTGTGCAATAAAAATTCAAAGTGTTGATCTTTTCTTGTGTTTTTCTTTTGATTTGAGGCAGTGATATGCAAAAGAACAATCACCTAGAAGCATTATAGCAACATGCTAAAAACAACCCCGCAAATGTTTCAGTAAAGGCCGTTTGTGCTTCTTTTTATAATTTACCGCCATTGGTCTTCTTAGTGTCCAGCATATATGAACTTTCAAACCACAGGATGTGTTTAGAGGAAATAAAAAGAAACATCCTTTTACCTGAACCTAACAAACCTGATTATTTTATGTCTTCCAGTCAGAGCTATAGTTATACAGTATGTTATTGCCACATGAAACTGGATTTGGAGGCACTTCCTTCAGTTTGTTATAGGAAATGGCTTTTCTCCACTCAGTACAGAGCCCTGAGGAAAAGTCAGGTAAGCTATTTACACAAAACACATTTTTCTAGTATTATAAAGTTATATGCCATCAGAAAAAGTCAAATTTAAAAGGATTTTTTGTAACACTTTACAATAACTGCCCCATTAGTTAACATTAGTTAATGCATTAACTAACAACGTGTAATTTTAAGGTTTTTGTGTTACAGTGTAATTACTTTGAAATACTGAGTAATAATAACTAAAGGACATGTACTTAGGATTAGATTAGTTGCATGTAATTATGCATTATTTATAGTTATTACTACAGTAACTACATGTAACAACAAGGACACTAAGATAGTGTTATGTAATATTTGCTAAAGTAATTTATTATTCTTTGTTGACATTTGTTAATAAAAATACAACTGTTCATTGTTCATTTCAAGATTAAGAAGTATTTATCATTGTTAGTTCTTGTTAACTAATGTAGTTACAGTGGCCTCCAGTCACTTGATAAGTATGAGCAAAGGCGGCTGTGAAAATAAATCTGCATTGTTTATCCATTTAACCTTTCATGCAAAAAATTCACAAAATTCTATGGAAGCTTGTGTCTGCCATGAAATAAAAAATAAAAAAGGTAATTAACTTTTTATTTCACAATATATTTATTTATAATATTGTGACTTTTTTTATATCGCAATTCTGACTTTTTTCCTCAGAATTGTGAGATATAAACTCGCAATTCCGTGTTATGTCCAATTATGAGGGGGAAAAGACTGACGTTTTTTTCTCGGAATTGCGGAATTATATCTAACAATTCTGACTTTATAACTTGCAATTCTGAGAAAGTCAATTGTGAGAAAAAAAGTCAGAATTGTGAGTTATAGTCAGCGAGATATATAGTATATATTGTGAGATATAGTCACAATTCTGACTTTATAACACGCAATTCTGACTATAACTCGCAATTGCGAGTTTAAATCTCGCAATTCTGAGAAAAAAAGTCAGAATTGTGAGGTCACACAAAATTCTAACCTTTCATTGAAGTAAAACAATTGAATGTGGGGGGAAACTCACATTACGAAATAAATGTTTTACTTTAGTTCACATTGGCTACAATTATTGCCAACCAATTTTTGCAATGTCCTTTTGCAAAGATAACTACTTCTCTCCTATAATGCCTGATGAGTTTGGAGAACACATGACAAGAGATCAGAGATCATTCCTTCATACAGAATATCTCCAGATCCTTCAGATTCCCAGCTCCATGTTGGTGCTTCTTCTCTTCAGTTCACTCATTTTCTTTAGGGTTCAGGTCAGGGGACTGGGACGGCCATGGCAGAAGCTTCATTTTGTGTTCAGTGACACATTTTTGTGTTGGTTTTGATGTTTGTTTTGGATCATTGTCCTGATGGAAGATCCAACCACGGCCCATTATAAGATTTCTAGCAGAAGCGGTCAGGTTTAGATTTTTTTTTATCTGTTGGTATTTGATAGAATCAATGATACAATGTATCTAAACAAGATGTCCAGGACCTCCAGCAGAAAAACAGGCTCACAGCATTAAAGATCCAGCAGTATATTTAATTGTACACATGGGGTACTTTTGTTTTTTTTTTTATCCCTGTGTGCACCAAACTTGTCTTGAGTGTTAGCTGCCAAAATGCTTTTTTTTGTTTTATCTGACCACAGAACCAGGTCCCGTTTGAAGTTCCAGTTGTGTCTAAAAACTGGATATGCTGGAGATTGTTTTTAGATGAGCGAGAAGAATTTTTCTTGAAAACCTCCCAAACAACTTCTGGTGATGTAGGTGCTGGTCTTNNNNTTTTTTTTTTTTTTTTTTTAGGCTTTCTGACTCCAAGACTCAACTAATCTCTGCAATTCTCCAGCTGTGGAGATCCAGCATCCTTGGAGAGTCTTTGTCCACTCAGACTCTCCTCCTCACCATCCATTAGGATGATTTTAGACACACATCCTCTTATTTGTAACATCTTCAGTTGATTGGAACTTCTTAATTATTTCTCTGATGGTGGGAATGTTTTTTTTTTTTTTTTTCAATGCTTCAGCTATTTTCTTACAGCCACTTTCTATTTTTGTGAAGCTCAACAATCTTTTGCTGCACATCAGAATTATATTCTTTGGTTTTTCTCATTGTGATGAATGATTAAGGGAATTTGGCCTTTGTGTTTACACACATTTGTACTCCTGTGGAACAGGAAGTCTTTGCTGGACAATTTCATGTTCTCAGTCACCCTGGTGTGCTAAAAAAAACAAAACATATGAATATACTTCAGAGATGATTTGCTCAAGAATTTCTAGGGTTTTTTGTGTCCAACATGCATTGGAGAAAAATATTTATTTCATAATGTGAGTTTCCCTCCACTTTCAATTGTTTTACTTCAATGAATGGTTAGAATTTTGTGAATAAAAGATCAAAAGGATAAACAATGCAGATTTATTTTCACAGCTGCCTTTGCTCATATTTACCAAGGGTGCCAATATTAGTGGAGGGCATTTCTGACACTTGTTTTAGGCTAAATGTATTTAAAAAAACATTTTAAGAAGCATTGTTGTAAACCCAGAGCTGATAGTCAAACGTGGCTTCCTCTAGGAGTGTATCTGCACCTTCAGCTTTCATCTCACACTGACACAAGACCTGTTTGAAGATCAAAGCCAGACTTTTGCTTCCACATCCAGTATGATATGACAGAAAGTTGAAAGCCATGCTTCTGTATGGGCTGATGCAAGCAGAAAGAAATAAAGACAAAAAGAAACAATAAGAGGGACAAAGATAGTATGGGGCAGAACTTTCATTTCTTGATTGGTTAATTAATTAAACATTTTAAAGAAATCCTGCATGTAGAAAAGTATGTTTTCCAAAGGTCCAAAACACATTTATGAAAACATTTGCTTCCTCTGACAAAAGATTTTCATTATTAACAACAAAACCATCATAATTTCCTTTAAAACATGACAAAATACAGCAAACCAAGATAATGGTCATAATTACTACAGTGCAAATGTGTTTTTGACAAGTTAATGGTGAATATGAAACATGTCAAAGCAAGTGCCTGTCATTATCCACTCCATTTCCCTTGTAATATGCAGTGAGAAATCTGAACCACTGGATAGAGGACTGTTAAAAGTCAAATAAAAACCATTCTCCCGCAATAATAAATGACACTCGGATAAAAAATGTGACCTTTCCATCCAAAGATTTTTGGTTATTTAGTTTTATTAGTGCATAGTGGGAATTTACACTAGAAGTTTGGGGTTGGTAAGATTTTTTAATGTTTTTGAAAGTATTTATTTGATCAAAAACACAGTAAAAAAAAATATATATATATTATTACAATTTCAAATAACAGTTTTCTATTTTAATATATTTTAGAATGTAATTTATTCCTGTGATGCAAAGCTGAATTTTCAGCAACATTACTCCAGTCTTCAGTGTCACATGATCCTTCAGAAATCATTCTAATATATGTCGATTTTGAAAAGAGTTGTGCTATTTTCTTTTGAAGCTTTTGCATTTTGTGTTGTCTTATTTGTGCAGTATTTATTGCCACTTTTGATCAATTTAATGCATCCTTGCTGAATAAAATTATATTAAAAGTCTTACTGAGCCCAAATTTTTAAGCAGCACAAGTATCTGTAAATCATATAAAAACAATTCAAGTCAAATAGCTTGCATGGACCTAATATCTAAAATGTACAAAGCACCAGTTATGCTTGGTTTTTTTTTCATGACCATTCTTTGAAGTCTTTAAAAAACTTTTTTTTAAACAAAATCAGCACTGACTGCATTTAGCAAGTTTGCTCTTGCAAGAAACCACACCTCTCAAATTTATAATAATAAAAATGTACGTGCAATAAACACTATTTCTGGAATGTTGTTGATTTACTTCATAGCAGATCTACAAGCATTGTCCGTGTAGTTCCAGTTTAATATGCTAAACAGAAATCATTCCCATAATTTTTCTCTCAGAATGAAGAAATGTTTATTTTGGCTGTAAAAACAGCATTCATTTTAGCCTAAAAGAAAACAATAACACAGTATCACATACTCCCCCTCATTCTCTGTGTATATTGAGGGCTTCAGAGATAACAGCTTCCAGATGTTCCACATTCTCATTCTTTCATTGCCTTGCTTTACTTCTAGCTGCCAAAGTGAATTGTTGTCTTTAAGACAGTTTCTTTCTGTCAGTATGTTTAGGTAACTCACAGGGCTTTAAGGAGGCAGAAACATTTTATCACACACATACACAATGCAAGAGTTTATAGGAAATGGTTCATTCATTTGCTCTTTTAATGAGTTTTAAACATCTCTCGGCATGCAATCTGAGCATTTCTGACCAAAAAATGTATTTTTTGTTTCCTTTTTATGTTCCAATTAAGATAAAGGTATGTGTGGGCTGCTGCAAGCAATTATTTAGTACTGTTTATATACACCAAAACACGTTTAATTCTAGAACAAACTATATTTAACTTCTTCACAAACAAAAATAGCTTTTTCATTCATTACTTTTTTAACTATGAACAAAGACTTAGCACACGTTGATAATTAAATAAGAACAAAATAGTAAAAAAGTCCATTTTAAAAAATTAGACCGTTTAAGGCCTTTAAAAACTCTTACCTTATGCTGCCTTCACGTGCTCTCGGAATTACCGTAAATACGAGTTTCCTAGGTAAAAATTGCACATGAACGCTCTTCCATTTCGAAACTTGAATGCGATAAGCTCATAATCACGACTTCGGAAGTGGGAAAATTTCCTATAGCACGTGAAGGCAGCATTAACTCCTTCCATGAAGACGTCATACGCTTCTCGGGAGTTTCAGGGGATTCTCAGATTCATATCAGTGACAATCGCTTTGGTGTGGGTGAGTGAAAAACAAAAGCGTTCAACACAACAAATATGTTATGTTCATACCAAGGTATTATTATTTTTTGGACATCTTCCATGTTAGAGGCCTTTCATGGTGTTTATTGTTTTGTTTTTTAAAAGTATGCCTATATCAAATTACCTCTCACATTTATGTTGTCAAACTACCCAACTATGATTTGGTCTCTTACTGACATCTATTGGTCAAATAAAGAATGACAACCATTCCAAGTCTTCAAATGTTTGACAGATTCTGTTTAGATTCTAAATTCTATACTGTATGTTTTATTGTGAAACTTTATTCATTCATTAATTTATTCACTACACTTACTAAACAGTGGCACATGTTGATAATTAAATATGAACAAATAAGTCAGAAAGTCCAGTTTTAAAATTGGTTTCTACCTAAAATTGTATACTGTTTATATAACGCAAATCTTAAAATAGATAAAGGTCAGTCATGTCTAAAGTGCAAGCCTCGTTTTTGTATTTCCTTCAGTGTGATTCAGCAAGATTAGACAAGTCCAACAACACACAGCCAAGACACACCCATACGAACATAACGAACACTGACCTGCAATAATGCACCTGAACACCTGCAGGAATACACAGGAAGTCATGGATTTACAGAAATATAAAGTATGTACTCTACCAATTCCATTTTAGTCTGAAATTAGACAAAAATATCAGACAGTGGCATTTAATTTAAGGAATGATCTAAAGTAGCCAACACTTTTCAATCAAAACATTTCCCAAAATAAGTTTGTGTAAGAAAGCAACACATACTGTTCAAAATTGAACATATGGACACTTTCTGGTTGTCAAAGGTTAGTATAACATTCTCATAGTTAATGTAATGAACAACACCTGGTGGGTCACCTGTGTGAACTTGAGGGGAAATTACTTCATACATTAACAACAACAACAAAAAGATAATTTAGCATCATTTATTTGCACTTGGTTTGATGTTTTGTAACCTATCAATAGCATTCATAGATTTTCCAAGAGTATCATGGCACTTGCCATGTTTTGGTACTTTTAAGTGCTTGGTACATGAATATGTAAATAACTCAAGGCCATGCCTATAAGCTATCAAAGTACCATGACATTATCATTTGGTACCATGTTACATTTCTTGTAAGGGAAGTCCTTTAAAAACGCGTACCTTAAACTCCACCCATGAAGACGTCATCTCAGGAGTTTCAAGGGTTTCTCAACTTCAGCTGAGGGTGAAATCACTTGGTGTGGGTGAGTGAAAAAACCAAAAGCGTTCAACATTCAGCGTTCGAGATCCCATTGGAAGGAAGGAGGCAATTCCAGATTCCGTGTTCAGTTTAAAGTACTCGTCCCGGGTTGAATCGCATTCGCACCATGGCTGCTGTGAAGGCGCTTCAACAGTGGTGCAAAATCCAGTGTGAAGGATACCGGGACGTGTCGATCACCAACATGACCACATCTTTCCGGGACGGTTTGGCGTTCTGCGCTCTAATTCACAAACACAGACCGGAGTTGATGTAAGTAACATCCCCCCACAGAACTAACGCGCGGGTTGGTGTTGCTTTTGTGCTCAGAGAAGAACAGCTTCTGAAATTTGGACGAGCATTTAAATGCTCAACATTCAAACGTAGAGTTTGTTTACAGTCCTATCAGACTTTAGAACATTTAGAATTGTGGTTCGAAACAGAACTCGGGACGAGGGCATAACATTTTAGAACGTAGGATGACATCAGTAAAAGTTTTATTCCTTTGGAAATATGAGAACTTTTAGAGTTCAAGGTGAAGAAATGTATTACTTAGGAAATTGGACTTGCCATTTAGACCTTAAGTTAGAACTGAAGAATTTTAGGAACTTAACATGGGTAGCCTACTTAAAACTTAAGATTACTAAATGGTTAGTCCTTCATGACTCAGAAAATCAGAATGTTTTTCATTTAGGACCAGAATATTAGAACTTTTAGAACTTGAATTACATTAAATTAGAACTTAGTACAAAAATTTTGAAAATTTATCATTTCAAACTAGATGTTATGATGGGAATGTTGGAACTTTGAAAGCATATTTTATATTTTGGGAAACAGATGCGCTTGAAATACTCAAATTTTGTGTTTATTCACTGTTTACATCTCGTAACATTCTAGTTGTTTCAAGTGGGCATCAGGCACTTGTGTGATGACATTGCATTGGTAGCCTACATGCTTTATTTGTGTTTGTATTAGTCAGATTTACATTGTTAATATTTGGCATGGGAAAATCCCTTTTCTGTTCACTCACTCATGTTTACTTTGCTCTCTTGCAGAGACTTTGACTCTTTGAGCAAGGAAAATATTTACGAAAACAATCAACGGGTAAGATATTATTAATTTACTTGATCCCTTTATCAACTTTATCACTTTTTTTCCCTGTAGTTTCCATTCCCATACCTAGATGACCTAATTTTTGTATCTGTTAATGTCATAACTGTCTCCACAATAGTGTTAACTTTTCCTCGTATGACTAACAGCCCTTTAAAGTGATTATCAACTATATAAAAAGGAAGATGAACATTTCTTAAAAACTAAAGGTTCCAAAAAGGGGGTTTTGTGCCATAGAAGAACCATTTTTGGTTCCCCAAAGAATCTTTCAGTGCACAGTTCTTAAAAGAACCACTGTTTCTTAATGTGAAGACCATTTTAATAATCTAAAGAACCTTTTCCTCAAAGTTCCATGGATATTAAAGGTTCTTCATTGAACAATCGATTCCAAGATTTTACATTTACATAAGTTTATACATTACAGTTTTAGGTTCTTTAAAGCATTCCCACAAAAAAATGTTTTTCTAAAGAACTAGAGAATAAAAGTTATTTGTGAAATATAAATATGCTCTATTATGGCCTCTGCTAGTAAAACTCTTGCTTTGGTTCTTTATTTGTAAGAGAGCAGATCAACAACTTTAAGTTTTTTGGGAAATGCCTTCATTCCAAGAAGTTGTTATATGTTTCCTAGACCTCTCATGGAGCTATTTGACCCATGTGTGGTTGACCAGGGCTACGATGTGACAGATTGGATGCATACTCGAGGCCTATTCTTGTGGTTTCTTCTGTTTTTGAGGCATTTGAATCACATGTTGTGCTGTCGTAGACCATTGTAAATCATCATCTGCACACACTTTCATTCCTGTTTCCACGGAAAAAGGAATGCTGTCCAAAAGGGCATTGTTGTGAAAGAGAATACAAAAGCATAATGAAAGTACAAAAGAAATGCTAATGAATAGCTTTGTGTGCATGTAAAGATGACATTCTCTTTCCAAACTGAACACGTGTGTGTGAGAGACAGAGAAAGTGAAAGTGTTAAGATAAGGCAATGCATGGTTTACAGGGTGGAGATTCAGGATAAGGTAAATAGAAACCTGGCACTGACTAAGAGTTCAACGTTTTGTCACATACATAATGGCGCCAAAGTATTGAAATGTTTTGTCCCCTCTAAGTGCTGTGCTATTTTATAAATAAGAAAAAAAGGAGAAAATGTATGTATAAAATACACTGTGTGCAAAATAAATGAGTCATTCTCAGTTGTTAGCCAACTGTAGCTTTGGCTTGGAAGTGCTAGTAATGATCTGTAGTGATTCCTAGTGTTTACATTTAGATTTGTGGTCTTTGAATCGCATTACCTGTTCTGTGAGTTCTTGAATGAATCTTTACAGAGAAATGCCTCCACTTATTTCTCTACATTTTAGATTGAATCAAGATATTTTTTTCTCTCTCTCTCTCTTTCATTTCTCTCTGCTTGATCATGTCTGCTCTTGTTTATTTTTGTTTAGTTTTTTTTTCTCCCAAAGAAATCCAGGCCAAGTTCACATTTTTGTGTGTGCATAATGGCATGGTGGAATTATAGTTCTACCCCAGAATGGAAAATCACCACAAATTACAAACTTTTTCCCAACTGTTCATCATTGTAACATTGTTAACTATTCATAAGCTATGTTTTAAAAGTTAATCTAGTCGCACCATTGTGAATAGAATAACACTGACCAACTTCCTCAGTTTTAATAGCTAATGTCAATCAATATGTTCTTTGTAAGAGCTGATGAAAGCAGAAATATAGTTGTTTAATTTGTGAAACAAACAAACAAACTTCAAGGCACAATATGTAAGATTTTTGGATTCAAATATCCCAAAACTACTAGAACATTGATTCTGACTTGTGTATTTACATGATCCCAGATGTTTCCAAGAATGTTTAAATCCAGAGAAATAAGCAATTTTAACCAGGACATGGATGTGTCCGACTGTCCATGCGTCACCTATTAGTGACGTCACACCCGCTTTACCCTCAATTTCCGTGGAAACACCAAAAATGCTTTAATATGTTATGTATTATTAGACAAGGGAACAACTGTTTGGATACATTTATAGACAAAACTCATTGTTATATAGCTCAACACATTTAGTCTTATTGTTGGAATCTCGTTTTCTTGATTATATTAATTGATCTAACTTACTGCAGTGTGCAACAAGTGTCTCATAGCAGCTGCCGAGCGAACGCACAGAGTAACATTATAACATAATTTTCCACACAAATGTATCTAATATGATCAAACAGCGCTGCTGAAGAAGCGCTTGACTGGAAGAAGCGGAAGCGGCAACTGTGGCATAATAAAAGCTCCACTGCTCTCGAGACGTGTGTCGTGCTCGTCTCTCATTAGCAATCGCTCCAGCGGCCTCGTTCAGCTCCAACATCGATCTGTTTCATACTACAGTAGCTTTAATAATAATCTCATCCATGAACATGATGTCTGCCCGAGTCCTGTCAAGGTTCTTTTCCACCGGCTATGAGGTGAAGACGACATCTACCATGACTCCGCACTCAATCTTGGTGTCATCAAGCTATTTCTTTGTATTGAATAGGCGACCTCTAGCGGTGAAAAGTTACATTTTGTGCCTTTTAAATGTAATATAGAACAGACAAGGATAATATTCATCAACAGACTGTATCAGTTATGTTCTTTCCCTTTTGCAGCCTGCAGATATCAAACATCTTAAAACTTGGAATGATTTTTGCTGGTCTAGCACTTTATAAAAGGAGTATATTCATTTAAAAACGCTTTCAAAAGGAAATCCTCCAATTGTTCTGCCACAGAGATGTTTCCGTGATATTGTACATGCACACATACTGAAACACCCTTAATGGTGAGAGCTAAATCCCTCTTGTGTATTTATTACCCCTCTCATTCATTTATTTTTTTTTTTATTTTTAACCAGGCTTTTGAGGTGGCAGAGAAGGAGTTGGGTATACCTGCCCTGCTGGATGCCGAAGACATGGTGGCTCTAAAAGTGCCTGATCGGCTCAGCATTCTGACCTATGTGTCCCAGTACTACAATTATTTCCATGGACGTTCTCCCAGTAAGACATGCGCGCATACACATACACACAAATTTCAGTACTTTCGCTGCAAAGCTGTTACCCACCCAATTTACAGAAGTTATAATTGTTTTCAGATGTACAGATATCCACAGAAGTTACTGTACATTGTTACTGCACCTGTCTTCCCAGTCTGTCAGTAATGCTCTGGGCTGCGTTTCTCAAGCATTGTGAGCCAAGTTGATTATAAAGAGCACTGGTGGCAATATGATATTTTCGGAAGCGCAGCCCAGTTTAGTTCCTGTCTTTATGAAGCCACTCCTTCCGAAAAGCGCAATGTGCTCTGATTGGTCGGCTAGACCAGTGTGTTGTGATTGGACAACATCTTCAAGCATGTTTGGGGAAATCTCACTCCACTTTCCATTACTTCAAATTTCAACACACTGCTAACCCAACTCAAATAGGAAAACTCAAGAGTACAATCAAGACATTTCAGGGAGTTCAGAAACAGTGCGCATTGATATAGAGAATAACTCTCTTTGGAGTGACTTTGTGATTTTGCAGACATTTTTCATGCTCAAACAGCAACATTACAACATCAAAGTTAAAATTGTAAAAAAAAAAGAGGTCCTCTTTTTAAAAACAACATGTTTACCATGTGGTCATTTTCAGCATTGCTAAAACATTTCACTCTTTGGATGCGCAGTTGGAGGTATGGCGGGGATTAAAAGACCAGCTGAAGAGTCTAATGAAGCACCATCTGAGAAGAAGAACCAACCTGTCACAGCTAAAGTTTTTGCCTCTCCTAAACCAGCCACAGAGAATAAGACACCTAAACCGGCAAATGAAAATAAGGTACAATATGTAACTCATCTGACATCTGTTAACTCGTATAGGAACTTTAAACTGTTTTACAGTTCTGTATTTTAGTGGAGTGTGTAACGGGACACTGCTCTTGTCTTAGGTTACATTATTCTGAGATAACTGATGTCAATATTGTTATAATTATTGATTACTTGATTGATTAATATATACATTATATTGAGGTGTTTGCACAGTGACTAATTTTTTGTTTTGTTTTTGTCATTTCCAGAGAGAAGTTTTGACTGAACGTGCCAATAAATCAGGATCTCTGAGCAGCAGCTGTAGCGTGTGTAACCAACATGTTCACCTTGTTCAGCGCCACCTAGTAGATGGGAAACTGTACCACAGGAACTGCTTTAAGTAAGTCACTTCTATTTTTTTGAGCCATTGTTCCTTTTATTAATTTATTTTTAACTTTAAGGGTAAAAATAGCACATCTGTGCAAATGCATCCACCTCACATAACTAGTGAATCATGCTTGAATTGACATCACAATGATTTCATGTGTGCAGTATAATGTGGGAAACATTTTTGTAATAGCTGCCTGTCAGTAATAGCTTGCTGTTCGTCAACTATCATAGTTCATTGTGATTTGTCACCTGATCATTTAGTACAATAGCAGTACAATGTTTTTGCCATGACTAAAAGGGAGTGAATATAGATATCTGTTGGACTAATATACTAGAAATCATTCACCTCCTGATGTCTTGGAAAGCATTTACACTTTTTTTTTTTTTTTCCCAATGATCAGATAGCCATCCAATGCAAATGGGGGTGAGCAGGGCACAACCTAATGCGGGGCTAATTGTAACCAGCATGACAAAACTTAACTATATAGAAAAAATTCAAAAATCTTTGGAATATATCACATTGAGGCATGTTATCACATTTCATTTCCATTCTTTCGGGGTAAATAAAGAAAAGTATACAATGTATTAATGAAACAAAACCACATAACTTTACTAGACGTGTGAAATTAATTTGGGAAAAAATAAAGACTCTGAACCTTAAGTGGATTTACACAAACTGAGAAAGTCAAAAAATATTAGGTTGTGCCCTGCTCTCCCCTACCCCTTTAAAGCTGATAAAAATAGTTACGTTTAAAGTCGATTTTTAAAAATCAAAATAGAAGGGGCAGTTCTAATGTGAATCGGGAGACTGTTCCAGAGTTTGGAACCGGCAATTGCAAATGCACGGTTTCTTCCGTGTTTAAGTCTGGATTGTTTTGTTCATTTCAACCTCCCTTGTCAACAGATGCAGAGAGTGTACCACTATTCTTCTCTCTGGCACCTACAAGGCTGGAAAAGAACCAGGCACTTTCATCTGCAAGACGCACACAAGCACAGAGAGGCCTCTAACCCCACCGACCACACACATCACAGTGCCTCCACCGAAGACGCAGTCTACCTTTATAACCAAGACTGACCAGAATGCATCAGGTGGAGGTACTGGAAAAGCTGGTTTAACACCTAACACATCTAAACCGGGTTGGCTGGCCAATAAAACTGACCGTACACCCACCCGTGGGTTAGATGTGACACCTACTCCAGCAGTTCAGCTCACGCCAGCACCAAAAACAACTCCGAAAACCTCCTTTAACCCCAGAACACCCACGGAGCCTCTTAAAGCTGTAAGCAACAGCGCACAGAAGAGCCAAGAAGCCAGAAAGAGGTGAATGTCTTTCGATTCAGTATTCTGATATTCTCTTTGTGAAAAATTTTAGATTTGGGATAAAAAATAGTTTGACCAGTACTGACTGACAGTGTAAGTGTGTTTCTCTTGCATTTCGGATCAGTGTTGTTAATGTAAAATAAAACTATTAAAAATCATTTTCGTTTGAAATAAATTATAAATATTAGATTAAAAACGTGAATGAAAATAGAAATGTTGCCTTGTCAGTTAACTTAAATATGTTTGTTGAAGTACCAAAATAACAAACTAAAATAAAAATAAATGAAAGCTGTATAAAATAAAAAAAATTGAAAAACAAGATAATAAAAATCACTAAACGCATAACAAAATGACAAAAATGTAAGCTAAATCTATTACTTATACCTTAATGGCACTAAATTACATAAAATATGGGTGGTTTAAGAATTTATCATATATCAGATTGTTGAATTGTATTTAGGGATGCGTGATATGTGACATCAGTGTCATGTCTGCTAATATTACAACTTTTAATTTATTGGTATCGATCAGAATTAGACGTATATTGGCCAGTATTGGATATTTAATTGTGCATTCTCATTTCCCCAATTTTCACATTTTTAGATTTCCCTTTACTGTCATGCAACGCTGATTTAAAGTTAATCTTTAGAAACTCTAATAATTTAACATTGTAAATCTCAAAATAAATATAAAATTTTCATACTGTACATTATAAAGTTCTGATGCCTAAACTCTCTTTAGCATTTAGGGGGCATTTACACGACAGTTTTCAACTAAAATGAAAAACTTTTTATGCGTTTTGGCTGTTCATTTACACGACAACAGCGATTTGGGGCCTGAAAATGCAAACTTTTAAAAACTGGTTTCAAAGTGCAAGTTTTTGAAAACAATACCGTTATCGTCTCCATGTAAATGAAAAAAATGCACATTTGTGAAAACTAAGCACAGTGTTTCTTTACAAAGTGATGTCGCCATCTACTGGCCTGGCAGTGTAATACAGCCTTTTTAATCATTTTAATTCCGTTCAATCATCTGTGAGAACGGGGATCGTTTTGTACATGAAACCTTTCAAAAATGCAAAGGAAAAACATTTCTGTTTTTAGTACATCGTTGTCATGTAAATGTACCCTTAAAGGGATAGTTCACCCAAAAATTGAAATTCTGTCATTTACTCACCGTCAGGTTGTTCCAAACCTATATGAGTTTCTTTGCTCTGCTGAACACAAAAGAAGATATTTTGAAGAATGTTTGTGACCAAACAGTTGTGGGTGCCAGTAAGAGTGACTGACTTCCATAGTATGGAGAGAGAAAAAATTAAAAATAATAACTTTGGAATTTAATGGTGGCCCACAACTGTTTGGTTACCAACATTCCAAATATATAATATTTNGACTCTCATTTCACTGCTGGTTATATATGCTCTATATAATTGTGCATGTGACAAATAAAACTCTTGAATCTTGAATCTTGAATCTACTCACCGTCAGGTTGTTCCAAACCTATATGAGTTTCTTTGCTCTGCTGAACACAAAAGAAGATATTTTGAAGATTGTTTGTGACCAAACAGTTGTGGGTGCCAGTAAGAGTGACTGACTTCCATAGTATGGAGAGAGAAAAAATTAAAAATAATAACTTTGGAATTTAATGGTGGCCCACAACTGTTTGGTTACCAACATTCCAAATATATAATATTTTAATATTAATATTTTTTTTATAATATTTGACATCGTATTTTTTGTTCAGCAGAATAAAAAATTCATACAGGTTTGGAACAACTTGCGTGTGAGTAAATGATGACAGAATTTTCATTTTTGGGTGAACTATCCCTTTAAGCCTATTAATTTTAGTGGGGTTCTTTTGGGGGGGGGGATTTTAATGTTGGGCATTTATCGGTTATAGACCATAACTTGGTTAAATGTTTAACTAATTGTACTGACCAGAACCTTAATATTGTTTTTGTTTTCTTGGTTAGATTCTTTGAGTCCAGCAGCAGTCCCAGCAGTAGTCCCAGCAGTACTGTGCCTGCCAGTAAGAGCACCTCATCATACACCTCAACTACATCTGTGAGCCCAGCAAGTCTTAAAACTCCTACAACAGAGAGTACAACGCCTAAAATCACTGCAGGAGCCGGAGCAGGTAAAAACAGAGTTCTGCTACGGGTGGGAGACTGGGCAAAAACACAGGACACAGAAAAGAAGGAGAATGAAAAAGAGAAAGCCAAGGCTGTGATCGGAAAGATGGTGACGGTAGTAAATAACAACTCGTCTCCGAGTCCAGTTGGGCTGAAAGCAAGTGTCAGGTGAGCTACATTCACCTACATAGTTGGCCTTTATCACTTGTTTTCATAGGGTGGAAGTATACAAGGATCATGATAAAACAGAATTGTACCCTCTATATGTACTCGAGTATTGTTTAAATCCATGTTGAAGTGTTTGTTGACGTGTTAGTGTACAAATACACATCCATTAACACATTCTCCTCTCACTTTGGTTTCCATAGTAATGTTTCCCCTGTGGAATCGGGTGCTAAAGGCACCTTTAGTAGGCTGCATCTCAAAGCACTGGATACCGACGTGAAACCTACTGCCCCCGCTGCTACAGCACCATTCTGGATCAAAGATACAACCTTATCCAGGCCTGTGAGCACGCTGTCATCCAACAGCAAGGGTGAGGAAGACGAACTCACCAATACACTGTCACTTCTAGATTGATAATTTACAGAGCTTGGTCTTATTGGTTGTTTGCAGAGATAGTTTTGCTTGACGGATTTGATTTTTCTGTACCTTTTTGATACGTTATTTAATATAGATGCTTAAAATCCTCACTTTACAGTGACTTTAAACTAGGATATGTTCAAAATCATTATCAAAAGCTTTTGTTGGTTTTTGATCAACACATTCCTGTGAAAGAGAAAAAAAACCCTCAACCTCAAATGAAAACATGACATGACATTTTATATTATTATAATTTAAAAAACAAATATAAAGTTTTTAAAATTATATTAATTAACTATATTAACATAAAATGTCATGTCACGTTTCCATTTGAGGTTTATACGATTTCGAGGTATAAAATACACTATTGTTAAAAAGTTTGGGTTGGTAAAAATATGTATGTAAACTTTATAAGCTGTTTAGCTATAATTCAAATCTTTTGATGTAATTTCAGAAAATGATACAGCTCCATCTGGGTGGAGGTCCATGCTCAAGCCTGTGAAGTAAGTTTGCTCATTTCCATCGTCTCTCCAAATGAAACCAGCTTCTGATCTTTGTACTAATGCTGCCTTGTTCTTTAGTGTACAGTGAATAGATGAATCATTTTATGTCATGTTCTTTCTCAGTAAAATTATCATCTTCTCTATATGATTTCCCTAACCAAATCATCCTTCTCTTCATTGATTAACTGCTTCGTTCTCCAGAAGGTCTGTCCCTCCCACTTCTTCATGCTCTATTGTGATTGGTTCTCTTGATGGGCGTGTAAACCCGCTGCGCCCAATAAGACCAGCGGTGGGTCGTATCTGATAGTGCCCCGTGCGATAGAGCTCATTGCACAAGCACTTCCCCCATGAGGATCTTTCACCTGTAACTAGCCCTTTAAATTCCTGCCCCACCCTCCCAAACTTTCACCTGTCAGAGGTGAGAGAAGGGATGCTAAACGTTTAGTGGCTCAGAAACACAGCAGAAAAGTTTAATATCTTTCTCTTGTTTCCTATTTATTAGAACTGCCAGNTTGGTTCTCTTGATGGGCGTGTAAACCCTCTGCGCCCAATAAGACCAGCGGTGGGTCGTATCTGATAGTGCCCCGAGCGATAGAGCTCATTGCACAAGCACTTCCCCCATGAGGATCTTTCACCTGTAACTAGCCCTTTAAATTCCTGCCCCACCCTCCCAAACTTTCACCTGTCAGAGGTGAGAGAAGGGATGCTAAACGTTTAGTGGCTCAGAAACACAGCAGAAAAGTTTAATATCTTTCTCTTGTTTCCTATTTATTAGAACTGCCAGTCCTATAGAAAACACCGGCTCACCCTCCAAAAAGCCGGAAGCAGCTTCTTCTCCAAGGACATCAGGTCTTGCAATCACCACGACATCCATTCCTGCTCCTTCTACCACCAGCATCTCCATTAGCATCAGCTCCCCCAAAACGCCCTCGCCTAGCCCGATGAAAAATGGGCCTAAACCTAGTGGTAAGACCTTAGGAAAATATGAGGAAATGGACTTGTCAAATATTTATTTTATAAGAAATATAATATAATAAAAAAAACTTTCTTTATTCAAAAGTGGAGGTCACACAACAAATACTTAGCAATGTATAATAAAGCAATGAATTTTATAAAAGGGGTTAAGCATAAGCTTGTAAGCATAAAATATGTGAGTTTATAACATAAACTTACCATATGTTATATGTTATTAACATAATAACATATAACATAGTTTATAACATATGGGCAGTCGTGGCCTAATGGATAGAGAGTCGGACTTGTAACCCAAAGGTCATGGGTTCGAGTCTCGGGTCCGGCAGGGATTGTCGGTGAGGGGAGTGAATGTCCAGCGCTCTCCCCACTCTCAATACCACGACTGAGGTGAGATCCTTGAGCAAGGCACTGTACCCCCAACTGCTCCCCGGGCGCCGCAGCAATGGCTGCCCACTGCTCCGGGTGTGTGTTCACGGTGTGTGTGTTCACTGCTGTGTGTGTGCGCACTTGGATGGGTTAAATGCAGAGCACAAATTCCGAGTATGGGTCACCATACCTGGCCACATGTCACTTCACTTTCACTTTAATATAAAAAAATTAAAACTGAGGGTTGTGCTTAACAAAATAATTAATTATATAGATTTATGCTTATAAAATACCACAGTTAAGATAAAATACTTAAAATAGGGAAAAAATAGATTTTTCCCTATAATTATATGCTATTATAGAATTTAATATTTGAAATTGGCCTTTTTAAAAGATGCTGTCCGTAACTTTTTTTTTGTTCAAAATTTACAAAAATTATATAATGAGAATGTACAACATGAATCCATTTTCCAAACCGTGTGTTTGTGTTACCCTGAATCATTATGGTACACTTATAATAAGTGATTATATTCAGACTATTTCAGACCGGACTGGTAGGACCCGCCGCAGAGTATCACACTGCGTGACTCGCCATAGACACACACGGAGAAAAGTAGCTCCGGCTACAATGTTCTTTCACAAGACGCGTGCAGTTCTGTTTATTAACCGCTAGAGGGCCAAAAATCACAGACTGCAGCTTTAATATTCATTTTAAAGTTTTTAGTAATCTTGGTATGGGATTTTGTCATTTTCATTCATTTTTTTTCTTAAATTTGTATTTCAGTTTTAGCTATTTTAGTACTCCAAATTGTTTATTTCCATTAATTGCCAATGCAGCATTTCAAATTTTCCTTTAAGGTTTTTAAGCTTAAGTTTTCATATAATATTTTTGTGTTATTTTATCTTTATTACACTCTAAAAAATGCTGGGTTAAAAACAACAAAGTTGGGTTGAAAATGGACAAACCCAGCGGTTGGGTTAAATGTTTGCACAAAGTGCTGGGCAGTTTTATTTAACCCAACTATTGTTTAAAAACTACTGTATGTCTGGCTTAAAATGAAACCAATATGTTAGAAATTACAGATCAGACACATAATTACTAGAGGCAACAAAAATAATCAAAAGGTGAACATTTATTAATAAGCAATTTAACAAATGTTTGTTTAATTATTGTTCATTAAGCTTATTAATAAATGATCATTTATTAAACGCATTAATAAATGTATATTTTCCAACATACTTTGGGTTAATTTTAAGCAAGCAATACAGTCATTTTTAAACAATATTTGAGTTAGGCAAACATTTTAACCCAACCTGCTGGGTTTGTCCATTTCCAACCCAACTTGGGATATTTTTAACCCAGCAGTTTTTAGAGTGTACAATCACAAAAAAAACAATTTTTAATGATTTTAATTAACAATAACAACACTGCTGAAAACAGTACAATTTTGCTTCTTGGGTAAATGCATCTTGTTTGTGTGAAACAAGATCAAGATACTGATTTAAGGATATTTTTGCAGCGTATGATTACCATATATTCACACATCAGGATATACACACAGTCCTTCAAACTTATTTCAGAAAATATCAACTTGATGTAATTAACTTATATACATGGTACTGTGTCCAAAAACCAAGGTAATACCATGATACTTTCTGTAAGGGTGCCAGGTAAAGCCAAACTTGCATTAATATGTTAACGTTAATATTAATTGCATTAACCTGAATAAAGGATCACTGTTTGCAGTACTTTTTTTTTTTTTTTTTTCTCAATTTCTCTGTTCATTTGTCTGTTTTCCTCTCTCTTTCTTCCAGACTCCAGCAGTGGCAGCAGTGTATCTCCTGTTAGTCCCTCAGGGACTGAAACTCACAAATCGCACAAGGTGTGTGTCAAAACAATAATTACATGTGTTATCTGGTCTTTTGCATTTCTGTCTGCACTGATGTGTGTGAGTGTTGAGGGATTATTTTGTCTAGGGGCCTATTTTGGAGAGTCAAAAGGACCTTTGGGGCACAGTTATCTTTGAATAGACTGCTAGAATCAAAATAGAGTGACTTCATAGTAAGCCCAGACTCTATTCAGTTCCTCAGATAGACTAAAAAAAGCATTGAATAAATAAACCACTGAGGATCTGTACAGAGTAATTTGTGCAAAAGTTCACATTTGACACATTCTGTGTTTGTTTGCTTTAGCCGGGGTACATTCCGAAAGAAGACATTCAGAAAGAACTGAAGGAAATTGAGATGAATATGAACGAGTTGCAGAAAAGAGGAGTAGAGCTGGAAAAACAACTCAGACAATGTGATGAGGGTCTGTACAAAAACACACACACACTCTAAAAAACATCTCACTTTTTACTGTTAATCAAATAAAATGAAGGAATACATAGAGACTCGCATGACAAAGGAAGAATTATTTTCCTGAGAAGTGGATCTATTGGATCTAAAGCGGGCATCTATCAGCGGATCCGTCTATCAGCGTCTATCCGCTTTCAAACACTCCCGTGTATATCTGTATTAGTGCTCAGTGAAGAGTGTCAAAGATGTCTATTTACGACATGTTTTTGAAGCGTTGATCATTGTAGCCAATTACAGACATATCTGTTGAGTGCATGAACACAGTGGCCAATCAGAGGTGTTTAAGAATCCGCTCAACAGCGCTCAAATTGCTTGGGGGAAATGCTGGTATCATCACATTTTTAAAATTTCAGTAGCGACTTGTTGCAATTGTCTTTCCTTCCCTAATGTGACAAACGGCTTCTTGAACAAGAAAAAAAATAATTTAGGGAATTGCTTGGATTATTGTCATTTGGAATAGACACTTTTCTCAGACTGATGCATTTCCACAGTTATCAACATCGTAAATCTAGTTTTTCATATTTAAAAAATGTAATACTCATTTATAATGCTAAATATTGTCATATTACCTTGTCAGTAAATGACAAAAAAACAAGTGAATGCTGCTGCGAGGGTGTTTCTAATACAACGGCTGAGGGAGTGATGGCAAATTTGACAGTTTTGTCTCTGACCAACGTAATCAATCTCTCTATACATTTTCCTTCTTTTGGAAGGTTGTGGAAAGTCTAAATGTTTTCTTTTGCAATTGGACTTCCTCTTCTGAGAATGTGAAAAGGGTCCATTGCTGTGGACCTGTGTCATGTGAGTGACCGGTTGTCCCGCCCTCGCATCAGTAAACACCTCATCAGAGAAGAGAAGATGTTGCTGTTAGAGGGATTACAATGACTAATGAATTAAAAAAAAAAAAAAAAGTGCATGGACCAATTTATTATAATGCAATATTCAAAAAAAGATTTGTCAATTTTGATTTCATGGTGACTTTCATTAAACTTTTTTTTTTTACTTCATAACAGTGCCTATATGAAAGTGTTGATTCATCCTTATTCTGAAATAATGAACTCAGAAAAGAGGATCTATGTTTTAGAATGTTTTGGTGCTCTAAGCATTATTTAAACATGCCTATTGAAACGTAAGCATTCATAGACTGATGTTGTCCTCTGGTGCTCCAGCAGGTGGAGACAAATATTACAAATGTATATTGTCAGCTCTTAACATTTTCCCCCGGTTTAATAGATGAGGCTTTGTCCCAGACTAAAATGCATGTTTGAGCTGTTTTAACTAAAGCAACTTGCACTGACATATCTTAAAATATGTCAGTGTTATTGTTTTTTCTCAAGATGCACACCAGTAATGTATTTTTTTTTCTAGGGCACATTTATAAAAGCTACTTAAATGTCCTAATTGAACTAAGGCCTAATCCTGGCTTAATCTAAGCCCTGTAAATGAAACGATGTTTAAAGGAATCTTTCATTTTTTTTTTCAGAAGGACAAGAGGACACATTAATGAATGACTTAATGGTGGACTGGTTTACCCTCATCCGAAACAAACAGGTCTACATGAGACGCGAATCCGAGCTTGTGTACATGTATGTGCAAACTGTTGAAAGCTGATAGTGAATATCCTGTATTTCTGAGTTCTCTGTGTATTGAACAGTGTTATTGTCTGATTGCGTTTATGATAGTGCCAAGACGCAGGATCTAGAAGAAGAGCAGCCCAGTGTTGAGGCCGAGCTCAGGAGACTAATGGAGAAACCAGGTTGGTACGACACTGGAAAAAGTCTAGCATCATCCACTTGGTTTAATATTTTGTTTGTATAATGCTATGGCATTCATACTTTTTGGGGTCACTGCATCTCAGGATGCTGATGAAGCTTTGTGTAGACTATTGTAGTTAATGGAAACGGCTTGATTAGGTCTTATTCAAGAGGTCTAATTTGTTTAAAGACTTAACTGCTTCATATCACATTCGATGTAAAATCTAATCTAGCTACACAATTATTTTTTATCCTGTAGATAGTCTGAAGACCTTTCGTGATCGTAAACGAGAGGAGGAGCTGATGGCCAAACTTGTGGAGATAGTGAACGACCGGAACGCCATAGTAGAGGGGCTGGATGAGGACAGACTGAGGTGTGCAGGATGCAACATATATCATATATCTCATTTATCATATCATATCATATCTCTTTGTGCAAGTGAGATGAGTAAATGCATTCTCACATTTAGTCTAGAACTACTATAACCATCATGTTTACACACAACACCTCTGCACTTACTCCTGATTTCTCTCAACATGGGGACAGGAGAGCTGTCAGTCAATACATGGGAAAACAGAGGAACTTGCATTATTTATTTGAAAAAGTAATTTCTAGTTACTTGGGAAATGTAATCTGATTACGTACTTGGAATGCATTACCCCCAACACTGATCATATTATATAATATCATATATCATACGTCATATCATATATCATATTACTTTATCTTACCTAATCTTATCTTACTGCTTAATATCGCATAAATAAAGAAACAGAATACTTTCTTTCATTCAGTGATTCAAATGAATTTTTTCTTGCATATACATCCTTGTTTACATCAGCAGAAGAGTTGAAAATTACTACATTTTGATGAAAAAATTTAAAATTTTTTGCTTTATAATACTATGTACAATATTCATTTCTTTGTTTACACTTAAATATTGTTTATATTTAACCAGACTGCTATTGAATATCTAAAACCTTTACATAATGTGACATTTGTGGCTCTTTTTACACTTGCATCCACAGAGAGGAAGAGGAGGATGAGCAGCTGAATAAGATGATGCAGGATCTTGGTAAGTATGATTATGTAGCATCAAACCCTGAGAATAAAAATGTTTTACATATTTTTCCCCCATTGGGCTTTGAAAAAATATAGAGAAACTAGAGCAAAGGAAGTAAATATTTAACCTTTAACAATAAATAATATTGTAAGGAAATTTAACAGAAATTGCCACAGATTTCCCCAGCAGTTTTTGTACAATAGATTAGATTACATTTCCCTAGCTAGAAACCGATTACCGTGTACCAGCTGGCTCTGATTTTAAAGAGGCAGAAATGTGCAGCCAACTCTATTTATTATAGTCCATTCTGTTAGATGATTCAAAATGAACATCCCTTCCTGTTTGCAAATATTGAGAGGCTGGCAACAGAGAGACAATTGTTTATTGTCACCATTTGTTCAATGATGGCACAGAGGATTATTATTGCTAATGTTTAGTGTCTGTTTCTAGTCAACATAATAATATAAACGTATATATTTAGTGTGTAATCGTAAACCCTTTTAGTAAATCCTACTGCACAAGAGATTTTACTCAAGGCAAGGGCAACATTGTCATTTAAAGGCATTAGTATGCGATGTGCTAAATGTGGAAAGCTTGGAAAGTTTTCAGATCTAAAAACATGCATTAATTTCACAATATTGTTGGCACTTTTAACCCAGCTTTTTAATTTTTTTTTTTCTATCACTGATGCAAAAACTAAAGTTTGCTATTAGGAATAACTAGTACCTGTTCAACTCTCCACCCACCAACTCAAATTGCTATGAATCTTGAGAGTAATTACTCAGTGCATGTTTATATATGCCATGTTTTGCTACCAATTTTGATTTAATGATCACTAATGGAAACCATAGGTATCTAGCCTTGGCTAATGATCTGTCTGCATTTTCAATGCTAAAATGAGTTATTATAAAATTTATAATTTACCAACCCAATTAAACCAATGCATAAATGTGGGCAAAAGTCATAACCATTTGCAATTCATGACATAAAAATGGTCTGAAAGCCCTGGAAGCTGTTACTGATGATCTGTGGAATCAAATGAGACTGTGGTCACCATTAGTAAATGACCTCTTGAAATGAACTTTATGTACCTTACAGTTAAGTATGTGTTATGCTCTACCATTTGCAGATATAAAGAAAGAAAAAGTCAAGAAAAAACCTTCCATATCCCGGTGGTTTAGCATGAAAAGTAAACGGGCGTCTGCAGAAAACTGATCCTCATGGAGGGTGTGGCTGTGTGTGTTTTGTCTCAGACCGAATGTTTCTGCTGCAGTTTGAGGTCAGATCACAAAATGTAAATTGTAGATACACAGACTTTGGCAAATGGTATTTTTGTGAAATCACATCATTATGTATTGTCACACTGTTTATTTTTTTCACATACTTTTGCGCATTTTTCATCTCCTGTCTTTTGTGGGTGTGATTTGCGCATTTGTTCGAAAATGTTTTGCACTTGAATCCTTTGAATGATGTAGATTGTTTCTCTCAGTCAGTGTTTCATTAGGGAATTGGACAGTGTTGAGAGAAGAAAAGTCTTTACCTCTTATTGATTCATATTGGATTAAAGCTGAAATGGACAGGTTGAGGTCCGACTTTATTATATTCACACTCTGATGCTTGACTTTTTTTTTTTTTTTTTTTTTTTNTTTACATGTATTTGTTAAGAATATATTTCTTACCAATTTTAATCATTTTAATGGTCTCTTATCCTGACACGCTTATACACTATCTCAGCAGCAGGGGGCAGACAGTGACTGATTTCAGCAAGAACACTGTTTGCCATTTAATTTCTCAACAGACTGTGAGAGCACTGATTTAATATGGTCCTTTTTAAGAAATTATTTAGGATTGTTCATTTAAGATTCTGTAATGTTGCTACGGAACTAGGATTATGCTTTTAACCACTGTCCAGGCAGCTTTTTATTTTAATTTTTTCCATAAATATGAGTTGTCTGAGTCTGCGTATGGTCTGCTTTTCTCACTGTTTGATCAAAGGTACATCTTAAAATGTGTAACAGACTGTTTAAGTATTTCTACCAAAAACCAAACCAAATTCATTTTTTACTCTGTACTCAACATTTATTTCCAAACCTTTATACTGTACACAATAAATTTTAATAATCAACATGAATGGTTTTTCTTTTTAGTCCATCTGCAGTTATCAGAATATAATTACACCTTTTCTCTGATGCAGCACTTTTTTCATTATTTTAGTTACCCCTTCCATTAGCAAGACAAATTTGTTTGCATACTTTTAACCAGGATTGCTGTGCGAGCACTACAAATTTCCATTTTAAATTACTGCGTAATGAATGCAAAAAAAAATAAAAATAATTTGAAATTTAGGTATGGCCATTGTGATTTTACACCAGGAAGCTGCAAATCTGAGCCTGTTATTATTACAGCCTGTTACTATCTTAAAGCTGCAGTCCGTAAGTTTTGCCTCTTTGTCGCCTTCTCTGTTTGAAACCTGCAATTGCAGTTGTTTGAGGAATTATCATCTTTATGTGGGTTGTACATTTGGCTTGGCTCCTCAGGCTTGAATTAATCTAATGTTTTGAGTATATGTGGCTGTCAGTCACCACACTGGTGGATACAGTACTTTGAAATCAGATTCTAAATCTTGGAAGTATGACTAAAATAAGAATTTTTACAGGAAAATGTCATCTGAACAAGTAACATCTGCCACCTTTGTTCTGACCAACTGAGGGGGGAAAAAAGCATTACAATAAATCGCGCTGCCAACGGTGATTAAATCTAATGATCGCTTCGATCATATCACATAAAACTCTGCAAATTATTGTTATACTTTGTTCTCAAATTGTTAATGTTAAAAAAACATCAGCATTGGGTGACTGTGTATTTATTTAGTGTGTATTAGCATTACCTGTAGATTTCATTTTCTGTACAGTCTAATCTCTAATTGTCACACCATACAATCTGCCATCAGAATAAGTTTAATTTATCCAGCTGATATGAGAAAAGGCTATAAATGATCCGCCACCTTCAGCATCCTCATGTGATATAGCTGGGACTTCTCCTTTATGTAAACAGACGTGATGTAATGACGCAAAGACGAATGCATGGCGGGAAGCTCGGATTTCCCGCGGAAACCTACCAGTACCACTCAAATTAGAACATTATTACAAGCTTACCGTTGTGAATCGGGCAAAGGTAAGGACATAGTTTTGAACACTGGTTGCTCAAATTGATTTTGGATCATTTTTAACCAAGAGTTACTGACTGCAGCTTAAATATATTTTAAAATATTTATTTCTGTAATGGCAGAGCTGTAATTTTCACCATCATTACTCCAGTCCTCAGTGTCACATGATCCTTCAGAAATCATTCTAATAGGCTGATTTGGTGCTCAAGAAATATTTCATGTTCTCAATGTTGAGAACAGTTGTACTGCTTACTATTTTTGTGGATATTGTAATGCGTTTTAATTCAGTATTCTTTGAATAGAATGTTAAAAAGAACCAAATATTTTTTTTTTACCAATTTAATGAGTCCTTGCTGAATAAAAGTATTCATTTCTTTAAACCAAACTTTTGAACAGTAGTGTGTGGACACTGGGGGAAAAAAACACTGTTCCTTTAGGTAAAATAATGTGTAGCTGTTGGACTCCTTGTCTCCTGTATGAAAGATCCAGAATAGAATGCTTTAAACAACAAGTTAGGTATTTTCCAAGAGTGTTTACTCTAACAGTGCAGAAACGTATAATAAACTGAATGCTTGGTCTTATTTTGGGGAATCCCTATGAAACTGGCTAGGTACACTTTGTGTCTGTGTACACACTTACCTGACCAGGACTCATCTCAATAATGTATGTTAGCATTTGTCTTGCAGCATGTGTTTGTGGGCTTCTAATGCATACAAATTTATTCCGGTTCTGTCTCTGTTTGGCTTTGTCGTTCAATGAAGAAATCTGCTCCGACACAGATTATACAGCGTGTGAGACCACAAGAATGGGAATGCTAACATATGCTAATGTATGTGTTGATACTCTGTTAGCGCTGATATGGCGAGTGGATTACCTGTGTTTCCTTCCATCTGATCCACTGAAAGTGCCTACAACCGAGGACACCCCATTGAGCTTTACATGTGGCACTGCTTTGATATGCATTTATGCTAAGTGTGTTTGTTTGGTGCCGCTTGAATTGAGTGATGAATATATAGGTTTGTGATCTTGTTTAGTTTGCCTCATTTATTTCACTGTTAAAAATGAGAATTCAGCTAAAAAATTCCAAACCTTTCTAGTTCTTCTGTGGAACACAAAAAGAGATGTTTAACAATGTCCATGTTGCTGTTTTTGCAGCCTAGACTCATTGAAAAAAGCATGCCTCTATGCCTACATTTTTTGCAACTCCAAAAGTTTACCTATATAAATACACAACTCACTGAAGTTCTCAGCTGAAATGAACACTATGGCAGAACATGTCACACAAATTAATTACAGTGGCAAAATATTGATTAATAATCACAACACAATGCTGTATTTTGGGCTCAAAACACATTTACCATTTGCATGACTTCATACATGTTGACTTTAGTATCACATAATCAGTTTTATATGTATGGCTTTTCTGTCGTAGTCAACTTGCTTGGTATCTCACCTGGTACAGCATGCAATGCGGGGATCTTAAACAGTTAGTTCACCCAAAAATGAAATTTCTGTCATTAATTACTCACCCTCATGTCGTTCCAAACCCGTAAGTCCTTCGTTCATCTTCGGAACACAAATTAAGATATTTTTGATGAAATCCGAGAGGTTTCTGATCCCCAAAAGAAAGCAACGTAATTGCCACATTTAAGGCCCAGAAAGGTACTAAAGGCATCGTTAAAATAGTCCATGTGACTACAGTGGTTCAACCTTATTGTTGTGAAGAGCTCAAAGCAGCTAAAATGACATGTTGCTTCAGCAAATGTGTTTTTATCTCACGTTTGTTTTTGTTAGAACCTTCACTAAACCTAACCAATCATTTTATGTTATTTCAAATCCGATAGAGCATTAACCTTTTAGCACTAAACACCAGACATTTCTTTCCAGAACTGCCACAGTACGTACAACAACCAACATAGTAAAACATTGCCAGATTCACATATATTTGTTTTCAGATAAAACTGAATTCACTTTTCTTTTTTTTTTCACTGGACATTTCAAAGTGAAATACAGTAGAGGGCGCAGCTCAAACATGCTGCCATTCTGGATTACAGAAGTATAGGTAGCAGGGGGAGAAAGTTCAACACTTTTACTTCAACAATAAAAACAAATTAATTAAGTGATGTTTAACTAAAGTAATTTTTGCTTATTAGTATGGTTGAATTGGATCGTCGAAGGTCAGAAGCAAAGACGATTAATAAAGTGAGATTAAATACATAAAGTACATTTGAGGAATACTGAGTCTGTTTTTGTGCAAGTGAGATGAGTAAATGTATGCTCACATTTAATCTAGAACTACAATAACCATCATGTTTACACAGCACACACAACACCTGTTATTCCCAATTTCACTCAACATGGGGACAGGAGAGCTGTCAGTCAATACATAGGAAAGCAAAGTAACTTGCATTAGCTATTTGAAAAAGTACATTTTGTGGTAAATTTGAAAGTAATTCATTACTTTACTATAGTTACTTGAGTTATGTAATCAGATTACTTTTTTCATGTTACTTGTAATGCGTTACCCCCAACACTAAGCAACGTAATATCATTTTGCACAAATATTGCTATAGGCACGTTTTTCCAATGAGCCTGCATGTTTACATATAGTGAAACATTCACTTGTTCACAAGTTCCAAAAAGATCCAGTGAACATTCCATATTTTGAAAGCTTTGAGAGAGGAAGATTTTTAATTTATAACAAATATGTATATAACATTAATATAACCAATATGAGTCATACCACATTTGTCACTTTTGTGCTGTATTTTTTATTTTTTTTCCCTCCTCCAGGTACCTATACTGTACCTGGAAACAGAAAATTGTGATTTGTGAGAGAAATATGCAATTTTTTGAAGGCTATTTAAACAATATTATTGTGGCTTGTGATTTTAGAAACAATTTTATCTTGGAGGGTTTTTTTTTTGTTTTTGTGAAAGACATAATAGAGAATTTCTCTGCAGGTGCTTAATCTCTGAATGTGTATAATTGTTTTCTTTCAGTTGGTTCACTGTGCTGAGTAGTGTAATTTATTGTCATAAATGCTCTGGGTTACATGTGTATGTGTGTGTGTGCTTAAATTCATTTAAGGCAGAATATAAGCCCCTCATTGTGTGTGAGGAGATTTCTGGGAAAGACATTAGAGATGGAAAAGCTATCTACACTGACCTGGAGAGATTGTCCATGTCAGACTCAGCAAGCATGTGCAGAGTTCTACACACACACACACACACAGCTTCATGAGTGCACACATTAGTACACTCAAGTATTTGAGCCCAAAACTATCAATTACACAAATGCACATGTTGTATTTGATGGCTCAATAAAACGGTAAACACCCATGAAGGGTCGTGAGCATAGAGAAAGTTTCCTATTTTATGTGAACATTAAATTTTTCAATTTGTGAAAAGATAAAGTTTTTCAAGTCTGCAGAGACAGAAATAAGAGAAATGACTAGTTTTGTATAGGGTTTCATGGCTTATATTGATTCCATATTATTTATATTGATTATATTGAGCAGAGT
>RJVU01042553.1:1431146-1453508 GCA_003731715.1 Anabarilius grahami
TGACTGCACATTCTATATTAATGCCGAAACTTGCTGTTGCTTGGAGAATTAACTATTTACTGGACATAATTCTTATATTAAATACAATTATATAAATGTAATTCATACTGTAATTATAAATATATTTAACTGTGGTAAAATCACTGTAAAACATGACCTTTCGTAGCTTGTTGTTTGCCATATTGAAAAATATTCAGTAAAAATATGCAAATTGATAATTTGCTACAAATATACAAATGTTTATTATTATCCATTAATAAAGCTGTGAAGATTTTTAAAGTATGAAAAAAGTACCTTTCTTTTAAGTCTTTACAAGCTGTTGTTTTAGTAAAAGACTGTAATAGAAAATTACGACTGGCCTGAAGTCTCTCCATACTGAAAACAAAGTTAAAAATCATTACAGGAAACAAACAAATCAAATACATTGTATTGTGTATTTTATCAGATTACACCTCTCTTTACCGTTATTGAATGTTTATCATGATAGAATGTTTATAGTTCTGTATGACGTGCACATTCTCTATTTGAATTCATTCTCTGGTTTGATTTACCTCAATGTAATTGCTTCTGACTTGGTATTCGAACTAGTTAGGGTTTGGCAAAAACTTTTAAAAAATGTACTATGTAGTGATGCTGATTTCATTATTGCACGTTTTAGTTGTTTATTGGACAACCTAGATGCATGGACATTCTAATCTGTTTCATGTCTGTTTGTTGAGAAATTGTTGAGGTGGCGTCTTGCCAATGTGTTTTGAAACAAATCATATAAAAAAACGACTGAAGAAAAAAACAACCACTGTCTTGTCAGAGATGTGGCCTATAGAGCACAAGCTTTTACTTGTTGAACCATTTTCATTTCCAATTTTCCCTGCTTATCTTTCCTGAAAAGGCTAAAAATTTACTAAAAACTACATTTTCTGTAGTAAATTAGTGTGGTGCTTGCAAAAGTTGGCTGCATGATTCTAGGGAGTTCTGGGTGGTTTCTTTGGCATTACTAGGTAGTTGCCAGTAGGGCTGCATGATCAAAATAAAACCAAAATTGCAATATGGCTTAGTGTGATTTAATAAAATTTATGTGAGTCAAGCACGGCATTGTTCTTCTTCTAACACATGACAGCTTATTATCAACCGCTGGTGTTTACAGTGTCTCAGAGCGGCTCGGTTCACAGTAAGTGCTGCTGCACACAAACTCCATCTCTGAATCTGAGTTTGGGTTGCTTTAATGTACATTTGGGAACACAACATGTATCTTCTCATAGGAAGTGTATATAAACAAAAGAGAAGCTTTAAAACAACAATATGTAAATTTTTCACTGCTAGAGGGGACTCTGGCAGAAATCATGTTCATGGATGAGATTATTAACGTTACTGTAGTATGAAGCAGAGCAGGACGGAGTGTTGTGGGAGCAGAAACGAGGCCGCTGGAGCGATTGCTAACGAGAGACGAGCACAACACGTATCTCGAGAGTAGCGGAACTTTTATTATACCGCAGTCGCCGTTTACGCTTTTTCCGGTCATTCGTATGTGGGGTAAAGCAGCACTGTTGTGTTGAAAGTTATGTGCGTTCATTCGGCGGCTACTATGAGACTCTTGTTGCACACTGCAGTAAGCTAGATCGATATTAGGCATGGTAACCTGGTACTCACCGTAAATGAAGAAAACGAGATTAAAACAATACGACTTACTGTGTTTAGCTATATAACATGATTAGTTTTCTGTCGATGAATGTATTCACCCAAACAGTTGTCTAATAAAACACATAATATATTAAAGCGTCTTTGGTGTTTCCATGGTTTCTACAAAATAAAACCGGAAACCGAGGGTAACGCGGGTATGATGTCATTGATAAGCGACGCACAGAAACGTCCCGAGTCCTGGTTAAAATAGCTTATTTCTCTGGATTTAAACATTCTTGGAAGCATTTGGTATAATGTAAGTGCACAAGTCAACAAAATAACATTGTTCTCTTTTTGGATATTTGAATCCAAAAATGTTACATATTGTGCCTTTTAAGGACTCGTTGCGGCTTTCCGTCAAAGTAAAAGTTTGATGGTTTAACATTTGAAAATGAAGAAATTAAATGATTAGTTCACTTTCAAATGAAAATTAGCCCATGATTTACTCACCCTCAAGCTACTCTGGGTGTATATGACTTTCTTGTTTCTGACGAAGACAGTCGAAGAAATATTAATAAATCCTGACGCATCGGAGCTTTATATTGGCAGTATGCGTTACCGAATGAGTATGAGCTGAAGAAAGTGTCTCCATCCACATCCATCCATCATAAACGCACTCCACACGGCTCCGGAGGGTTAATAAAGGCCGCCTGAAGTGAAGCGATGCGTTTGTGTAAGAAAAATATCCATATTTAACAAGTTTTGAAGTAAAATATGTAGCTTCAGCCAGACCACCTTCCGCCAAATAATGGGAAAAAATGGAACTGGCGTCGTGTCAGTTTCGCAAGTTGAATAGGACGTAGGCGTAACAGCATAATCTTTTTGAAGAATACGGAAGGCGGTCTGATCATTCGGAGCCGTGTGGAATATGTTTATGATGGATGGATGTGGATGGAGACACTTTCTTCAGCTCATACTCATTTGGTAACGCATACTGCCAATATAAAGCTTGGATGCGTCAGGATATTTATTCATATTTCTCAGATTGTCTTCACCAGAAGTCATATACACCTAGGATGGCTTGAGAGTGAGTAAAGTTTGGGGTAATTTTCATTTGAAAGTGAACTAATCCTTTAAGATTAGCATTGGTATTGTCAGTTTACAGTGTACTGTACAATAAAATTATTATATTTTTTCTTAAATATTGTGAAATATTAAATAAGTGAAATATTACAATAATAATATCTTATTTTTATTTAGTATTTTTTTTATTATTTAAAAGTACAGTAGGTGTTCTGGGAAATGCTAACATTAGCATGCTTGCATTGAAAGAATACGATCCCACCCTCCTTGCAAATTGCAGTCCAAAGCCACGCCTCCTCCAAAACACATGAACGCGCACACACTCGGCTGCTCTCTGCAAAGCATCACAAAATTTACTCCTAAAAGAAAGAAATAGAAAACAACACTAATGTTATAGTATAAACGAATTCTCTTGTTGTTATCAATGAAGTTATCTACACTCAAGCACTTAAAGTGTGTGCTGTCACTGTTCTCAGGGTTGATGGGGTGAATGGCTGTGTTGATTAAAGTTATTTTCTTGATGTGTGTCGCACAGCTTCACTTGATCTCTGAGGCAGCTGAGAGAGTGAGACAAGTTAAATTATCTCACCTTTTCTCTTGTTTTCTGTTTTTTTTGCCCTTACTTTTCCACTCTTATTAGATGTGTGTGTTCTGTTGTGTAATTCACAGCGGTTCTGCTTTTTCGATCTAAAAGGTTGTGAATCACCCCCATTGACGCGAGTGTCAGAGAGCATGAACAATTTATCATTGGTGTCTCTCTGTCACTCACACGTATATAGACTCTCCAAAGCGATAATTCAAAATCATGGTGAAGAAGGACCGGTTGCCAAGCCTAACATGGTGCTGGCATAATTATCGCCTTAAAGACGTGTGTTTGTGCACAAACTGACGTCAGTAGCAAGTGAAGTTTCTCTCTTGGTATTTTTGTTTTGTGTGCGATTGAATGTTGTGGCTCATGTGCGGTTTCGTCGAGCACTTTGCAGTTTGTCTGTCTGAACGCAGGCGACTGTGACCCAACATGTGAAGCAGGGTCTGATTTTGGCCCTGTCCATCATCGTGACTATGATTCTCTGCTGACGTTTATTACTTTATGACTAACCATCTCCCAAAAACACACACTGGCGTCACCACACCAACAAGACCAGGCCCAAAATGTGACAACTTATTCAAGAGTTATTCCATCCTGTATTATTCCAGTTTATGATGTATTGTCCCATAAGTCTGTTAAATATTGAGAAGAAATGAGAATACGTCAGGGTTTTTCCAGTAGGCATATTAATTTAGCAAAATGAAGCTGATTGTCCTGCTTTTGGGAGTTATAACAAATTCGCAGCAGAGTAAATAAGTGGAAGAAAGTTAAAATTAGCCTAGTAGCTAGCTATACTAAAAGCTACTAAGAAAAAGTATACATTGAAGAGATAATTTACCCAAAAATGTTTATGAAGTGTGTATGCGGGACACAAAAGAATATATTTTGAAAATTTTTTGTAACCAAACAGTTTTGGTGACCATAGTATGGACAAACAACAACAACAACAAAAAACATACAAACAAACTTACCATATATTTCATGTCACACGAGAAAGAAAGTCACATGTTTGGAATGATATGAGGGTGAGTAAATGATGACAGAACTTTCATTTTTGGTTGAACTATCCCTTTAAGGGCGATATAGTTTGAGCTTTAGGTTTCTGTCAAAACATCAAACTTACTGATAAATTTACACCAGTTATAACTACAATTCATCCTTATTTATATAAGTGAGTTAAAAAATTATGAACTAAATATTCGGTTATAAAGAAGACAAAATGCTAGGGAATAGGGAATGCGTGGAATGCGGTTGTTTGGAATGCGATTTGGACTGTGATTTGGCAGGTTTTGAATGGCAACTGGGCTGGATTTACGCAAACCTGGCAACCCTGACTTGCACGTTATCATCACGCAGTGAAAAGTTCACTGAGCAAAGAGGACAACGCGGCGGCAGACAGTCAAGACAGAGCTGGTCAAATTGTGTCATTTGAATTTCTTAAACGATAAATACCATTTTGTGGCTCTTTAATGTGTGGTGACAGATTGCTGTAGCGCCTCAGTTCAAGCCCCATGTGATCTGATCATCTCTTCCTACTAGTTACAAATCAACATGAATGAACATGTTTCAACCACCGAAAGTCAATACACACCATTTTTCAAGTTTACGTCCACCGACGTTAATATACTAATTAACTCTCTTGTCTGGTTTGTTCATAATAGTTTTGTATGGGAGGAGTCGAGACTTTGAGACACAGTTTGAACAAATGTGAGTATTTGGGACATATGATTACTTTATTCAAATTCTATATCCGAAAACTACTGTTAGACCTACATGGAAAAACCTTAAAAGCACTGATTATTTCATTTGTATCATTGTTCTATTTTATTTATTTGTGCTATTGCTTGTAGTTTAATTATTTGTTCTTTTTTTATTTACTTTCCTTGTCTTTAATAATCTTTGAAATTTATATTAGTAGTTTTAGCTGTGGTATTGACAATGGAATTGATCAATTTCACTGATATCTAAAATATTGGGTGTCATATCCTTATTCATTACAATACAATTATACAACTATTTTATTCATTTATCACTTTTTTGTGGTGGGGCCAGTGAAAATTTAATCATTTAATCCATTAAATCAAATTGAAAATCGAGAATAGATTCGAAATCGAATCGAATTGAGATCTTGTGAATCGAATCGAATCGTGACATCTGAATCGATACCCAACCCTAGTGAGTAGCTGAATTTTATGCTTTAGAAAATGGCAGCAATGTAGTATAGGCTATTCACTTGCTTATTTATTAATATGCATGTGTTAGGAGCAGAAACAGACAGACAGAAACAGACAGTATCGATTCAGATGTCACAATTCGATTCGATTCGATTCACAAGATCTCGATTCGATTTCGATTCTATTCTCGATTCTCGGGGCAGTCGTGGCCTAATGGATAGAGAGTCAGACTTGTAACCCAAAGGTCATGGGTTCGAGTCTCAGGTCCGGGAGGGATTGTCGGTGAGGGGAGTGAATGTCCAGCGCTCTCCCCACCCTCAATACCACGACTGAGGTGAGACCCTTGAGCAAGGCACCGTACCCCCAACTGCTCCCCGGGCGCCGCAGCAATGGCTGCCCACTTCTCCGGGTGTGTGTTCACGGTGTGTGTTCACTGCTGTGTATGTGCACTTGGATGGGTTAAATGCAGAGCACAAATTCCGAGTATGGGTCGCCATACTTGGCCTCATGTCACTTCACTTTCACTTTCACTTTCATAAAAAAAACATTTGAAGACAAGCTTTTAAAAGTACGAGATGCAGCATTTCATGTTGATCTTAAGTCGTGATTTTAAAAGTGAAACTTGTCACAGCGTTTTGATAACGTGGCCCTCATGCGCAAAACACCGAAAAGCAGAGACACAACTGCCAAACATGTCCATCTAAGGAATGTTTACTTAGAAAAAAAATTAAAAAGCACCGCAATGTAATATGGAAAAAGATTATGAATTGATGGAATGATTGGTTCTAATTTTACTACATCTTTGATATCTAATCAATAAAAGTAGTAGTAGGCCAAAAGAATATTTACAGACATACACACATCGAATTCTGCCCATTCATTTCTCATATATCCCCATCTATCCTCTTCATTACACTATTTTCCCCATTACCACCTCTCTCATTTCTACCCCTTTATTTTTTTCGTCTCATTACAAGTCCTCTCCTCTTTCTCCTTTTGCGTTCCATCGTCTTGTTTCTAAGCTAACCTGATTTCAGCCCATGTAGTCTGCACAGATAAAGACAGATCCTACTCCGTTTAGTGGATTAGATAGTTAATCACAGTATATTACAACCTCTCTGTTGGCTTGCCATTGAAGAAGAGACACCTCTCTCAGCCAAAGCACATTAGACAGCCTAATCAGATCTCCCCTCCCTCTATTACAAATTGAATGATATAATATTCCTCAGTTTTCAATATTAAAAAAGCCCCCGACCTTTTAGTTTTGCCTTTCCAACGGGCGTGTAGAACTTCATCATGCCCCTATGATAGAATTAGCTGATATCTGAGCTTCCCATTCCAGCATGTCTTCATGGCATGTAAGCTTCCTCTAAGGCTGGCTGATTGAATTTGAGGGAGGCTACACCAACCACTTAAGGATTTCTGCACGCTCCTGATTGATTATGCCCTTATCGTATCATCTTGCCTGGAGTCGTTTGATAGGTCTGCTCTCTATGCGTCTCGCACTCTCTCCCTCTCTTTGCAAGTAATTTCGCATCTTTTTTAATGCCTTCCAGGCATGTTTCGAACCTATTTCTCATGGTCTGTGCGAGAGAGTCAGATAGCAATGGATAGCTTGTATCTTCTCATATACTGTAGAAGAGTTAACTTGTAACTGAGTTATGAATGGGCTATAGTTAGTTATGAAAGGATGATTAGAGATTGAATCATAAGATACTGCATATCTTTGGGGTGTACTATCTCTTGTAGTTTAGATCTGGCAATAAAATGTCCCAGTTTCTAACAACACCCAGATAGTCATGTTGATTATTAGAAAATGAGAAGGACTTCAGAGTTTCATACATTGATGAAGCTAACATAGGAGTATTTAAGGGATAGTTCTCCCAAAAATGAAAATTGTCCCATGATTTACTCACCCTCAAGCCATCCTATGTGTATTTTACTATCTTCTTTCAGACAAACACTATCGGAGATATATTTAAAAATATCCTGGCTCTTCCAAGCTTTATAATGGCAGTGAATGGGGGGGCCCGATTTTGAAGCAAAAAAAAGTCCATCCATCGTAAAAGTACTCCACGCGTCTCCGGGGGTTAATAAAGGCGTTCTGAAGTGAAACAATGGGTTTTTGTAAAAAAAATAAATAAAAAAAAATCCATATTTAAAACATTATTAACTATAATAACTAGCTTCGCATCGTTTTGCGGTGGAAGAGTAACCTCTGACCCGACGCATGAAGTAATGACGCAAAACAAAACACCGGTCACAAATTAGAAGTCTAAAATGAGAAATTTTAAAGAGAAATGTCAGAGGATTTCGATATAAGAAAAGAGGAGCTTGAGTTTGTTCCACAGCCCTATTTGTTTAGATCGCGAGAGGCGTCTAAGCTTACAATATTCCTACATCCACGTCATACATCGCGTCACGGGTTACTCTTTCCAAACAGGAAAACTTGCTACTGCCAATACATACGCCGATGTGAGTATGTAAGACATACATACACAAATAGCACATATATCAGTTACCCATAGCAGATCTATACTGTTGGAGCTGGGGAAAGTGGAGGGTTCCAGAGAAACTCTGAAAGTGTGCTGCAAACTGCTATAGGGAATGCTAAACAGCCATTTAAATGTTGAGCAGCAAGCTCATTGGCTGCAGATGCGACACGAACCAATCAACTTGTGCCAAGTAGTTAATGCTAAGAATATCATCAGTTTGCATTAAGGACCCATCAGCTTGCGCTATCTAGAGTTTAGAGTTTAGATGTTAGAGATGAGGAAACTCTGCATTTTTCATGTAGCCAAAACCGAAAAATAAATTGGGTAATTAAATTTGTGTAATTTTATAATAGTTCTGCTGTAGTACAATAAAGTTCTTCAGCAACAAACTTCTTCTTGACATTTCAGGGGATAACATTTTATGTATTGCTACTTTAGCATTCTTTTTGGTGACTGTGAAGTGTGTCCACACTGCTAACATGTTTACCTGTGGTAGCTTATCTATATGTGTGCACAAATTGGGTACTGACACATCATTGGAGAAGCGCTAATTAAACATCATTGGTTTGGTCAATGATTTTGGACATCCAAAACTATTTCGAATTTTATATGAATTTTGGTACATCATTACCTGTTATTTTGTGTGACGTATTGAGGAAAGGTGCTATATAGCTATATATATATATATATTTATTTATTTATATATATTTTAACAGTCNTTTATTTATATATTATTTAACAGTCCAACAACTGACAGAGCATAAAATGCACCAAAAAAATCACATAGACGTCCATTGAAGGACGGAACATTTTGACTTTTTGACAGGGGCTTTTTGACTATTACATAACCCCCTAGAAACCAACATGCTAACAACCACTCAGAAAACTTTGCAAACAAATATCCTAGAGAACATGGCAGCGAGTTTTGCGTTAAAAACATTGACGTTTTCTTCAGTAAAAAGTAAAAATCTTGTTAATCAAATTCAGGGAGCTTTACATTCATGCCAGCCTTGAGGACATGTGTGTGTTTGGTTATGCTCTCATCAGTGACCGATGTGTCTAATTTGGTGTACATTTTGCATGTACCTGCATGTGCATGCATGTGTGCATTTCATGGGGTTGAGACAGACCCTCTCTCCTCGTCTCGGCCCGGGCGTTAATTAGTACACAGATAATCCAAAACCCACTCAGCATGTGAACAGACCGATTTGGAGCCTACCACTACAAGCACACTAATACACACAGGTGCACACCTTAAACACACACATACTGTACATGCAGGCTTAAAAACACATTTCCAGTCTGACACTTTCTAATCTAATAACACTTTCCCTGGTTTGAGTACAGCACTTATTGTGAAAAGATCACCACCTTTCTGTCTGGTCAGGTTATAGCTGAAAGTCAACATGAAAATAACATTCATATCCCATTTTACTTTTGTAATATGTATTTCAGAGTGAAATAGGACTGATGCCCACTTTTGAGGAGGGTTTTTAACCAGTTTGTGGAGGATGAAGGTCAGTTTATTTAAAATAACTGTATTCTATGGAGCCCCTAAAGGGAAGAAAAATTATTTCAATGCTTTTGCATTCTCTCGCAAATCTTTTTCGTTCCCCAAGAAACTTTGCGTTCACTCGCAAAATGTTTTGCAAAGTTTCTTGGGGGAACGCAAAACATTTGCGAGAGAATGCAAAAGCATTGACAAATAATTTTTCCTCCCATCCCATATTTTTTCCCCTTCTCCATGTCCTTTTAGGGGGTCCTTATTTTTCTATTTTAATAAATGTAATTAATTTTTTTAATGTAAATTATTCCTGTGACGGCAGAGTTTATCATCATTCCTCCAGTCTTCAGTGTCACATGATCCCACAGAAATCACTGTAATATGCTGATTTGCTGCTCAAGAAACATTTCTTATTATCATCATCAATTTTAATACAGTTGTACAACAGTTGTGAACAATGTAATGCATCCTTGCTAAATAAAAATATTAATTTCTTTATAAAAAGTCAATGACCCTCAACTTTTAGTGAGTAAAATGAGTTTTGAATGCCTGAATAGCTATTTGGCTATTGGTCAACAGTATATTTGGCCTAGACATCAGCTGAAAAGAAAAGTTGTTTCAGAGGGCAAAGCAAGTAATTACATTTACAGGACAACCTTTTTTGTGCATGAATGAATCCTGCATGATAAGACCAGGACTATGTATTGACAAAGTAAATTGGGTCAATTTTTTCTTCATAATGACTTTAATAAGACGTGGCAGGATGGTGGAGAGTGAGCGGAGAGAGGTCAGAGCAGAATAAGAAAACAGTAGTGAATTATAGGACCTTTCATACTCACCGGCCAAGTTACACACAGTGATTCGCATGCATAATGAATGAATGAGGCATAATTCATTCCACCGTTTGGACAGTGATTATTATAGCAGATAGACTAAAACTGCTTTAGCTAAAATAGCATCCTCTTCTAAATGGGTCTTTTAGTCCACTCTCACTGCCAGAGTTTTCATTAAACAGACTCCAAAACGTAGTGAGCAGATGTCTCTTATTCTTACCAAGGCTGCATTTATTTGATTGAAAATACAGTATTCAAAAAATTTGTGAAAATTAATACAATTTTAAGTCCCCCTGTAGTCAATAATTTTATCCCTTAAAACTCATCTTTGATCACCAAAATTACACATTTAAACGTTTTTTCCTGTGAAAAAAAAAATCATCATGCCTTAAAATAACTTGAATGTAACTCTACACCCTTGCTTCATTTAGTATACACGGATCTATGAATATGCAAATTAGCCCCGCCTCCACTCACTCGCACGAGCTCAGAGATCCACTCGGTCAACTTACTGAGGTAAACGCAGCAAAATTATAGCATTTTTACAACGTCGGACACATAACGGTAATTAATATGATTAGCCTTTTGCTTGACTGTTATCAAACAGCTGCTAATAATGTGTTGCTAATGTTACACAAACCATGCTCCCGTTCACCACCTCAGAGTCACTAGCTGCCTTCTGAAAATCAGTATCCCTAGAAACGCTTTGAACAACTCAGAACGTCAGTGGAGAAAGGCATAGTTCATCATAACATCGTAATATACACCCGCTATATTGTTAAATCTACCCAATTTTTCATATCAGCAGAAAAAATACTGGGATAACCTGGATTCTCTTGAGACTCCCCTGCTTCATGGCATAGTAATGATATGTTAAAGCCCGTCGGCACATTGACATGATTGGTTACAAGGTAGTTTGTGAAGCCAGAAACACCAGCGATTTCAAACCGCGTTTTTGTGACTGTCTTTATATCACTGCAGTTTCACAGAGAAAATACTCAGCAATGGTGTTTACTTATGAATTTGCACATGGTTTGTCTTAAAAAACCCTTCGCAAAGACCCGCCCCCTTTAGTTACTGTTGCAACGGTCCGACAAGCCATGGCGCTCTCACGCCACACATGTTCACACGCGGTGAAAAATATATCACGGAGCAAAGAGGACACTGACAACACGCCAACAGACAAGACTTTTGGTATGAAACAAAGTCAAATTTTGTCATTATTTTTTAAGAAATTCAAACAATAAATACCGTTTTGCTTTCCTGTATGCTTTCCTGTAGCTCAGTGGTTAGAGCATGGCATTAGCAATGCCAAGGTCATGGGTTCGATCCCAGGGATTGCACGTACTCAGATACAAATGTATAGTATAATGCAATGTAAGTCGCTTTGGATAAAAGCGTCTGCCAAATGCATAAATGTAAATGTAAATGTTTTGTGGCTCTTTAATGTGTCGTGACAGATCGCTGTAACACCTCAGTTCAAGCGGCACGTGAACCGATCATCTCTTCCTACTATAGCACGAAATAAACATGAATTGACATCAGAAGGTTTCAACCGCGGAAAGTCGTCAATACACCATTTTTTTAAGTTCAAGTCCACTGACGTTAAACTACTAACTCTCCTGTCTAGTTTGTTTGTCGGACAGAATGGCGGATTCTGCATTATGATTGGTCAGATCGCCTGTCAATCAAACTCCAGGCGAAGGGTGAATTGGGTTTCTGTTAGGATTCTACCTAACAAGGAAGCTGCCTATGTAGACAAACAATTTGAGCCCATTGCACTATGGGATACAGTATTGCACGCAGTGTTTTGTACATTTAGACAGTATACTGAAAAATGTCATTACTGTGCACATACATACTGAATACTAATTAATCATATGTTGTATGCCAGTCTACTCAAAAGCTCTGTATCAATTAGACTGGTGAGTTGAAGATCAAATAAGGAATGTTATTAAAGCCCTGCTGAAAATGCAATCTTAGCAAAATGCCCTCTCATAGTTTACATAACCAGACCATGGGGTCAAAAGTTGCCCTTTGAAAGGATACAAAAATAACAATAGCCTATTGATGCATGTGTAGTAAGCTCCTTATCTGTGCACATCTTTATCGCCGCCACAGATCTAATGACAAAAACAATTACCCACCCAGCCGCTATTCACAACCAAATTATGTCACACACACGCACACACCCAGTCTCTGACACACATTTGCTGACACTCATGATGTATACACACACACACACGAGTCACGGTGCCATCCCGGCCTTAATGAAGTCCTCTGAGTTTAATTAAGTAGCTAAATTATCAGCAGTAATGTTAGCATTAATTATGCCAAATTACAGCACCGGAGAGGCGGAGGGTGAGAGAAAACAGGGGAGGAAAATGTCAATTCAGCTCAGCTCAGCTCACCTGCAGGGTGAACATGAGATGGATGGAGGGAAGAGAGGGGAGGTGAGTGTGGAAAGGAAATGTTGGCGTAGTAACGTCATTTTTAATACAGGTACGGATATTGAAGAAATATCATGGCTGGATCATCTTTTCTCAAATATTCAGGTTTATTTCTATAGCGTTTTTCATGTTTCAAAGCAGCTTTACAGAAAATCCTTGTTTCAGTGTTACACTTTAGAATTATTCTGTTATCAGCCAGAGATGAGTGTAACAAAGCAATGTCCATATGGCAGTAATATATAGCTATAATAGTGTATGTTGTTAGTTAACTACATTTATTTAGTTAAGCTAACACAATGAACATGTCAGGCAGCAGTTACAACTTGTACTCATAATGATTACAATATAAGGATAATATTTGAAAGTTTTGCGTGTCAATCCAAAGTTGCCATCATCTGAAATCTTCACAATTGTTGGCATCGCCTGAAAGCATCGAAATACTTCACGCTTCAGCATAGCCTTCTTGAACACCTCTGATTGGCTATTGTTCACGCACTCAACAGATATGTCTGTGATTGGCTACAATGATCAATGCTTCAAAAACATGTTGTAAATAGACATCTTTGATGCTCTTCACTGAGCTCTTACACAGATACACACAGGAGCACGTGAAAGCAGGCGTATATCAGCAGATCCCTAAACGGATTCGCTGATAGACGGATCCACTGATAGATGCATGCTTACAAATGAGAATCCGCTCAACAGAGCTCAAAATGCCAGGGAAAATGCTGGAATTGTCACATTTTTTAAATTTCAGTACCGAAGTCAGTACTTTGACAACCCTAGTTACACACAAAAAACATAACTTATCATGGTTTTTGGACATTTACCATGGTACTACTATGGTATTTTCTACATGTACATGTAGAAGTGCCTTACAAAAACCATGATACATGATTTTCAGTTACAAACAGAAATTACTGTGGCAGTAGTACAGTAATGGTATTGGATGATAATACCTTAATACGGAACTGATTACCATAAATACCAAGTTATTTACATGATTTCCCAAATATATTGCGGTACTTCCACAGTACATGTAAAAACAAGGAATACAAAAACCCTTGCAAAATCGCATAGTGATAGTATCACATTGTAATGCTATGGTACGTTTTAATACCATGGTATATGAATATCATTCAGTACCATAGCATATATTTCCACTTGATACTGTTATGCAACATGGTCCTGCCATAGTAAATCATAATTTTACATAAGTGTTTTTATAAGGGTATGCATACTTATGAATATACTTCGCTACTAAAAATCTAAACAACAGCTTTATGTAAATATAATGAATGATTGTCTAAATAAATTATCAACACAGGCTTTGTGTGAACAGACCGTGTGTGTGTGTGTTTCTGCCCGCCCTGTCTATGAATGTCACAGTTCTTTATCTCATAAATGCTCCCTCTGCGGACAGCCTCAAATGCGGCGTTATTAAATTATGAATATTAATAAAAATCAGACATGAAAAAGGTAATAATTCTGCTGGCGCACAGAAATAATGAACCTAATTTTGATAAATGGGGTGATAGCACAGCAGCTGAATATGGAGGCGAATTTATCTTAATTAATATCGCAGACCTGAACACTGTACTAGGTAAATGGGACCGCTGGGGCTGGGAGCAGTCGATGGAGCACACACATACTCGTCTGTCAACATACATTTTTCATTCTTGCCCTGCACAGTACATAGAAACGATAAGGGTGCTAAACTTAAAAGACTGGTTTGCATATATTTGTTGGTACTGTATGTGTCTGGCAATATGAATGCAATGCTTGTGTTTTAAAGGGATAATTCACCCAAAAATGAAAAGTTTGTTATTGTTTACTCAGCCTTATGATGTTCAAACCTGTATGGCTTTCTTTGTTCTGAGGAACACAAAAGAAGAGATTTTGAAGAATGTACTGGCTGCCTGAGTTTTGAATGGGGTCTAAAGCATTCAAGCTTCGAAAAGGACAGAAAAGCATCATAAGAGCATCATAAAATAGTCCATAACTGTAAATCAAGCCTGTTGAAGTCATATGATAACTTTGTGAGAGAAACACAATAAAATTGTTGCATTCATGATGAGAGTTCATGAAATAGAAGTATAGCGTTACCTGATTCATGAAATCTTTTGAGTCACATCTTTTCAATAAATTACTTCATCTAATTCATAAAGCCAGTCTGAATGATTCTCTTATGAATCAGACTGATCTGGTTCTCAGGTTCAATTCAACAATTCTGTTGCAACAATTAACAGCCCACTGAACAAAAACAAAAGCAGCTTATTATGGTCATTTTGCCTCTTGTTTTGAAGCACAAATGCTTCAGTTTCCAATAGCTGTAGTTCAAAATCGGTAGTATAAAATGTCTAATTTTTGTTTGACAAAAGAAAGAAAATCATATAAGTTTGGAATAAGTAAATGATGACAGATTTTTTTTTTTTTTTTTTTTTTTTGCTTTAATATTGTGTCAGTATGTTTGTGTGTATTTCACCAAGTACAACATCATATTTGTTGATCCTGGAACAACATTCCACTCAACCAATCAGGTTTGAGGGATAAGTGTACAGTCTATGTCAAATTTAGGCTTACAGTCAGGGTTTGGTGCTTCTACATCAGTGTTATTAATCTATTATTTTCCTCTGATTTTAGAGAAAAGTTATGTTAGGTTTAGGGGTAGGGATATGGTTAGGACTACATTTTCCGACAGGAATGGCTTGCTTGGGAAAATCACGGTGACTGTATGTTAACCATGTTAAATCAATGGTATCAAAGCACTGGGTGTGTATTTAAACTCTCTCTCTCTTTCTCTTTAAAGCACTTGCCTCGAGCAGCCTCAATTTAACACAACTTAAAAGAGAAAATAGTGCAACAGAAAAAATGTAAATGACATGGATTTGCCCTGTGGTCAATATTACGAAGAACAACAAAGAGGTTAGAAAAAAAGATAAATGAGGCTAAAGTGAAATGGCTACAAAGTATCCATTTATTAGAAAGTGGGACAAATGTAGTCAGAATAAATTAATTAATCAGATGCTTTTAATTGATTCGTTTGGAGTCCTGGCGCGCTGTGATTATGCTCAAGTGTTTAATTACGAATATAGATGAGATGATGCTGTTTAATTAGTCTGGCCGGCGAATGAGCTTTCACACTCTTCATCGTAATTAGCATTTTGAGTATGCATGTGCACATGCGTGTACGCGTTTGCACTGCTGCAAGTCTGTGGTTTGCATGTATATCAGTTCGTTTATTTCAGTGTGTTTTTTTTTGTGTTTGTAGCCTGATAAAGGAAGTGGTGTTGTTTTGTTGGGTTTTTTTTTGCATGAAACCTGAAGGTGGAGGTGGTGGTCTCACTTTCACTTTTCACTTCATACAGTAAATGTATTATGCATATACAAAAAAAAAAAACTTTCACTATTCAACAGTTTACCATGTTACCACCACAGTACTTTTGTTTTAAGAGAAATAAAGTAAAAAACAACACTGTACCACACGCTACTATAGGACTACCAGTACCATGTTTGGTAAATACCCTGGTATATACATTTTTGTACCATATTATCCTGCATTTCAAAGTACCATGGTATTTTATGTACTACCATGTTTTTTGGAAATAATACCATGGTATTCTTAGAAGCATTTAGAGTATATGTAAAAATGTAAAAATACAATGGTACATGAATTTCAGTATCATTAACATACTATGGTACTTTTTAATAACAGAATTTACATATACAGTGGTATTTTTTCAAAACTTTCGGGTCAGTATGATTTTATTAAAATAAATTAATAGTTACAGTATATTCTGCAATGATGCATTAAATTGACAGTAAAGACTTTTTGACTGCATTTGAAAATTCAGCTTTGCCATCATAGGTAAAAAATACATTTTTATATTAAATTAGAAACATATTTTAAATAAAAAAATAATTAACCATATTTCACAATATCACTGTTTTACTGTGTTTTAGATCAAATAAATGTAGCCTTGTTGAACATAAGAGACAAAGAATACCAGGGTATTATGAACATGATATTTATTTTTTCAAAAACCATGGTATTACTATATTAGCCTATGTCTAAAAAAATGTGGTAATATGGTTCTTCATAGTTCTTGTAATTTCTTAAAAAGGATTAATTCACTTCAGAATTAAAATTTCCTAATAATTTACTCACCCCCATGTCATCCAAAATGTTTGTCTTTCTTCAGTCGAAAAGAAATTATGGTTTTTGAGGAAAATATTCCAGGATTTTTCCCCATATAGTGGACTTCAACAGTTACCAACGGGTTGAAAGTCCAAATTGCAGTTTAAATGCAGCTTCAAAGCGCTCTACACGATCCCAGGCGAGGAATAAGTGTCTTGTCTAGTGAAACGATCTGTCATTTTCTGAAAAAAAAATGTTTTATATACTTTTTAACCAAAAATGCTCATCTTGCACTAGCTCTACGATCCGCCACGCATGATGTAATTACATTGGAAAGGTCACGTGTGACGTAGGCGGAAGTACCGCGGTAGGGTGAAGAATTTAATTTTCTCATTTTCTTGTCCAACTTTAAAATTGCCCGACATCGTTGTTTTACCTTTATTTTGTAAAGGCTGTTTGACTTAAGTCTTTGCATGTTCGCTTTGTAAACACTTGCTCGGTACTTCCGTCTACATCACGCGTGACCTTTCCAACGTGAGACATCGCAGAGCTAGTGCAACACGAGCATTTGTCGTTAAAAAGTATATATATTTTAATTGTTTTTAGAAAATGACCAATTGTTTCGCAAGATAAGCCCTTTGAAGCTGCACTGAAACTGCAATTTGGACCTTCAACCTTTTGGTAACTGTTGAAGTCCTCTATATGGCGCAAAATCCTGGAATGTTTTCCTCAAAAACCTTAATTTCTTTTCGACTGAAGAAAAAAAGACATAAACATGATGACATGGGGGTGAGTAAATTATCAGGAAATTTCAATTCTGAAGTGAACTAATACTTCAAATAATTTTATTGTGAAAACATCATTATATATATGATCTTCAACAACTTCAGAACCTTCAGGCGTGTCTACCTTAAAAGGTTTCACCCTCTACTTTGCTGTCTGTCACAGCCTGCAGTGGAATCGAGCCCCGCAGTGAGGGGCCTCTAAGCCAATCATCCGAAGTGCTTTCTATTCCATGCCTTTCAATGCAGAGAAAATGTGTAAAACACACCATTCAAACATCCTTTGAGTGAGGCCTACTTGAAAAACATCCTGAGCATGTTCTGAGAGAATCAATTCTGTTTGTGTGTGTGTGTGTGTGTGTGTGTTTGTCGCATGTGCATTGTAATCTGGTGTGTCTGGTTCTCTTGTGATCCTAAAATGCGACACTGTCTTGTTGGTCGATTTTATTTACAATTATACGATGTGTTGTGTATTCATTCAGAATTTTTTTATGGAACTCAAAGCAATGGAAAAATGACTTTTATTCATTCTCAGTTTGGCAAACACAAAGCATTTCATGCTTTCCGCAAAACACATTTTCTGTGTTTACAAGCAGATCAGGTTCGGACATCCTCGATTTGATAAGAGTGCTTACACCAGAGCCGCGGAAATGTGCAGGTACTTCTTTTCAAATGTTGTACAGCAGCATTCAATGGAGCAAATTATATCCATATGGGAGATTTTCAGGCCCTGGAAGGCATTTAATGTATCTGAAAGTTTTTCTGGAGTTTTCGGAAACCCTGCGTTTGTATCTTTGGTAAACGGATTAGAGTTTGGGCCTGGGGGGATTACAGGACGACAAAAGAGTGCTTGAAGACGAGAAGAATGAGAAGAAAAGCCATCATCAGACTGATTTAATTTAAGTCCCCTTTTAAAGAGATTCAGAAACAATGCTCCCAGTATAGCAATTGTATGCTAATGATGAGCTGCTTGGCTGTGGCGCTCGTGTGTGTGTTTGCGCAAGACACTCTTGTCGAACATGAAACATCTTGTTGAATAACCTCAGTGTTGTGATAACCTCATTATATCCGTTTAATACATCCTCTGAAAGCATTCTGGTTTCAAAAGCATCAGAATTAGGGTGACTAATATCACTCTTGTTGCACAGAAACAAAGTGTAATTGTTTGGAAATCCTCGCTTCGGCTCGGAAATGGAGGGCTGCGTCAATCTCCGTTCTTTCTTTTGCACCTTGAAAGGTTCTTTTATAGGTTCCACAAGGGAATGTTTCTTCAGAAGATTATCATGATTTATTTCTTTCCTGGCCAAAAAACAGGATGAAGTAATTAACAAGCAATAAGAGACAAACTCCTGGCCAGGGAAAAGCGTAAGCCTGCTATTGTACGTATGGTATTTTACAGCGATTTTCTGTATGAATATTGCAAGATGAGTGTGTGTTAAATTTGTCCATTTTCTTCACATTGTTCTTCCAAACTTTCCAATTTTGTAGCATCCGTTCAAAAAGCTTTTTCTATTTAAACAAATTTTCATGCAGTCCAGCTTAACTACAAGCCTTTCACAGCATTAGCGTTTGCTGTGTTGAATGATGGTTGTAAGGATGAAGAGCCACAGAACAACTTTCATACAAACGACACAACTTATAAAAGACATTTTGTAGCCGACTTATATGAAAATAGTAGCAGATTAATGTTACGTTTCACAAGACAAAGAACTTTTTGTTCTGTTTATTAACTTATTTTATGTTTTTATCTAATTTTGCTAGCTGTTTATTAGGGGTGTGAATCATCACTGAACTCTCGATTCTATTACGATTACGACTATCATGTCAACAATTCGATTCGATTCCACGATGCATCCTCAATTTTCAATATTACTGCATGGCTACATTTTAGTCAATGCATACAAGCAGTCAGATATATGAACTCCCTTTTTATTTGATCTACTCCAAGAAAGTAGCTACTCTTCCTGAATGTAGCAAACATCACTTCTGTCTGAGCACAGCATAAGACAGGAGTATTTAGAACTAATAAACACTAGTAAATACTAAAAGTGCATAAAACTGTCAAGTAGGCCTAGTGTAGCCTACTTAAGTTACAATAACGCTCGCACACGCTCGCTTGCACATAGGCTACACACGCTCACACGTACGCTCAGTCTCTCACTCACACACACACACACACAGGCTCGCATGCTGTAAATGTTAAAATGGTGCATTTTTGTATTACTTCCTTTTGTGTTTCCCCTCCCTACCCTAGCGCGAGAAGCGCCTATGCGACGAATAACGTCAGAGAAACGTTTACCGCATGTCGATGCATCGTAGAAACGATTAATTGCATGCCAGCTCCACTTTTCCCAGCTTCCATAACTTTAATAAGTTGGTTATACTTCTTAATAAAATGAATAAGTATAACACATTATATATACAGTAGCTTAAAGAATAGTTTTTGTGTAAAAAAAAGGTTAATTTAAAAAAAAAAAAATCTTTCATGCTCACAATGGCTGTTATTAATGTAATATTTTTTTGTTAACGTTATTAGTTGAAGTTATAATGTGTGTGTGTTTCTTGAACTCTGTTCTTACAGTAATGACTTTGCTACTCAATGACAGGCAGGTATGTATTTGTGTGTGTGTGTTTGTTGGTTAAATGTTTGCTAGCAGGTGATCCTGTAGTTAGCAGATGGTGTTTGCAACTAATGCTAGCTCCCAGCAGAGAGAGACACCAGGAACACACACACACACATACACACACAATTAGTCTGTGACTTTGTCCCTTCGTGAATTGAGAAGGTAAAAGTGATGTGCAAAATAAGTGGCTGGCAGATTTTATGAATAAAATGGAAAAACAATGAAGACAATTCAACACTTTGGAATAACGGAAAACATAAAAAAGAGTGTTTCTTCAGTATGTGGTATCTGGCTGTATTCCAAAGCAATCTCGGCAAAGAGACATTTCTTTTCCTTGCCTCCTTTGCACGTCCCACCATTTTATTTCTGTAATTTTTTAAAATTCGTTAGCTGCATACCAATTCTCATTCTATTTGTCCTAAATATTATGCAAGAACAGAGTGCCACAGGAATAAGTCCTAAAACCTGGAAACAAGTTAGCATTTTTTTTAAGTATAGAAGTTTATTATTATGAAAAATTTATAAAAATGCTATTTGTAAATTTTATATGAAATATATATATTTTCCAAAACATGTTTTACTCTAAAACTGAGAAAATCAAAGCCATGAATCTAAACGAGATGTGTTCCAAATTTGAGGTTTCTTTAAGATTTTGTTTGGGCGCAGTACCAAACGTTTCCACTAGATGAAATTCGCTTCCCATTCATTTCCAGTCATTTTTGACCGCGAACTGTACAAGTGTTACTTTTTTTTCAGGACCATTTAACCTTTTCAAATCAAATCCATGATTTTCGTGTGTGTGTGTGTTCACATAGCAAGTGCCCAAACCTTAAAAAAAAAAATTAAATAAAAAAGTAAAATTTTTCAGTCTAAAATAACTGAACAACACCAGAGGGTTAAGCTACTATATTGATCAACCATGCCGACCATGCTAACCAGCCAAACCTTATCCCTTTGGTACGGAGACCTGCACATGACATGCAAGAAAAACTTTTTAATTGTGCGCACAATTTACTATTTCGTTCCCTCAATTTACTAAATCATGCCAAGGGAACGAAATAGTAAATCGTGCGCACGTTTTAATAAATCGAGGGAACGAATTAGTAAATCGTGCGCACAATTTAGCCTACTATTTATTTTTTTCCTGCATGTCATGCCCGGGGCTCCGTACTTTGGAACACTGTAAAAATTTTTTTAAAAAAATCTGTCATTTTTACAGAAAAAAATGGGCAGCTGTGATTGCCAGAATAATTCTGTAAAAATACAGTAAAACATACTTACAGAACTACCTGTAAATTTTACAATTTAAAACTGTAATTTACAACAACAACAAAAAATAAATAAATACTGCAATAAATTTACTGTAAATGATAAGGTGATTTGTTCTTTTTTTACATCCAAAAATTATGCATTAACCAGTATTTTACTGCAAAATGAAATGTAAAGATCTATACCAGTTTTTTCCATAATTTAACTTTTCCCAATTTACTGTTAACCAGTTTTTACTGTACCAGGTTTTTACTGTAGCATTTTAATCTTTTACAGTTAAAAAATGACAATTTTTTAAAATCAAATTTGGTGTACTATACGTCAAAAATTTTGACCATTTGGTATCTCCACCAAAATAGGCACATCATTCAAATAGTAGAAGTATGTGATGCAGTGATTGAGGGGCCGTTTACACGACACCGTTTTCAACTAAAAACAAAAAACATTTTATTCATTTTGGTCATTCATTTTCATGACATCTGCATTTTGGGGGCCTGAAAACGCAAACTTTTGAAAACTACAAAAACACGAATTTGTGAAACTGGTGACATCATGCGCATAAGTTATTACATATTTTAGTCTGTAGGCGCATAGTGTTTCTTTACAAAGTGACATCGCCAACTATTGGCCTGGCAGCATAACAGCGATTTTGGTCATTTTCACAGATCCTTGTGAACGTGGATTGTTTTGACAATGTTGTCGTCTGTACGCAAAAAACGCAAAGGAAAAACGTTTCAGTTTTTAATACATCGTTGTCGTGTAAACATACCCTGAGACTTCTCAAATTCATTGAAACCATCTATG
>RJVU01042553.1:1453560-1466886 GCA_003731715.1 Anabarilius grahami
AAATTTAATTAAGCTTTTAATTGCAAAGTGTCTCTTGATTAGCTTTGGGGGATGGAGACAGCCTGGGCTTTGTGTACATTTTAGATCCATTTACAGCAGATGACACACACACACACACTCTCTCAAGAATCGTTTTGAGAAGTTGAAGCTAATTCTCTCTGTCTGAACCCATTACAGCATTAATTTAATTTAGAGTGAGCTGCCATTAGCTCATTAACACGTCTAATTAATTCATTGACAGCACTATTAAGATGTCTCTTTTGAAATTGGCATCTGGTGTGTGCGTCTGTGTACTGCGTGTGTGTGTGTGTGTGTGTCTAAATTTGTGTCTGACGCTTGGCAGAAGAGGTTAAAATGACAGATCAGGTGACAAAATATGGAGAGTGAGGAAGAGGGATTGAAAAATGTAATTGACGAATCTAATTGTCTGTCATTAATATGAAGCAGAAACACTTACCAATAATAACGATATTTCATGTCCATTTATTTATTAGGTAATTAGATTTTTCATACTGTACATCTCACTTATTTTACATGTGGACATTTGCTTCACTACACACACTGAGAGCCGTGTTTAACTGGATTAACTTCCTGTACTGGCAGGAAGCTCATACGCTCGGGGAACAGGTGTCACTCACAGAGAAGCATCTGTAGGAAGCATGTGTGTGTATCTGCCTCTCTCCGGCTGTGTGTTGTGCTCCATCACTGTGGGTATCCGCCATAGTGATAGCAGGAGCGATGTCACCATGGCGATATCAGTGCACATCACTATAGCTACTCATGTCCCTGTTCAGTGTGACTGTGATACCGTTCTGCCCCATGTGTGCGAGTGCCAAAATCTTGCTGGGTGCAGCAGTGTTTTCAGTTATTGATACTGTGTGGAGGAAACATTTTATTGGTCCAAGTCAGAGGAGACTCACAGTTATGAGATGTTTCATTTGAGTGTCAACTTTCTGTTTGTGTTAAAAAATTGGCGATTCATCAAAGAATCCTAAAAAAAAAATGATTGCTGTTTCCACAAAAAATATTTAGTATTAAAGGGGACCGATAATGCCCCTTTTATAAGATGTAATATAAGTCTCTGGTGTCCCCAGAATGTGTCTGTGAAGTTTCAGCTCAAAATACCCCACAGATAATTTATTATAGCTTGGCAAATTTGCCACTATTTGAGTGTGAGCAAAAACATGCAGTTTTTGTGTGTGTCCCTTTAAATGCAAATGAGCTGCTGCTCCCGGCCCCCTTTACAGAAGAGGGCAGAGCTTTAACAGCTCACGCTTCGGTTGCTCAACAACAACAAAGCTGGACAATCTCACACAGCCAAAATGACGATCATCAGTAACGGTGTTCAGCCTTACATTGTTCAAACCAGAGTCAGACACTGATGAAGAGACTCAGGAAGAAGTTACAACTTTTAGAATGAAACTGGACATTTCTGAATGGTTAGTGTATAAATTTATGTAGCTGCTGTGAAGTTGATTCAACTCATCGACTAGCATGTGCCGTCATGTTAATCTTTTGTGCAAATCCAGCGTTGAATTGAACCTCGTTTGTGAAGCAGTCCGGCTGAAATGACAGTATGGTAACAAAACTCTACTACAACAACTCTTTCTCTTCTTTAAAGCAGCCCAACATGGCCTCACCCCCTTTGTTGTGTGTTGCCGGGGGCAGGTTTTATGTAAATTTTAGGGTTTGTGACGTCACTAACCCGGGAAGAAGCTCGTTGTAGTCCCTACCAGCCGCTTGTTGTAGTCCTTAAAAAGCGATTTCTGTAAAAGAAAATATCTCCCTTTGTATTGAACTTTGAGTTTTGTAACTTTGCAGATGTTGTTTATACTCAAACAGCAACATTACACACTCACTAAAGTTAAAAAAGTAAAATCATAAGCACAGCTGTTTTCAACATTGATCCTAATAAGAAATGTGTTTTGAGCATCAAATCAGCATATTAGAATGATTTCTGAAGGATCATGTGACTCTGAAGACTGGAGTAATGATGCTGAAAATTTAGAATACATTTTAAAATATATTTAAATGGGAATATTAAATAGTTTATTGTCAAATTGAGTAATTTGAAATTGTAATAATATTTCAGTATTTCACAATTTTAATGTTTAAATGTATTTTTGACCATAGAAATGCAAACTTGGTGAGCGCAAGAGACTGTTCAAAAATTGAACAAAAATTTAAAAATTGAACATGGATGGATGGATGGATGGATGGATGGATGGATTGGATGGATGGATGGATGGATGGATGGATGGATGGATGGATGGATAGATGGATGGAAAGATGGATGGATGGATGGATGGATGGATTGGATGGATGGATTGGATGGATGGATGGATGGATTTTTGTAACTGCAATAGCTCCAACTGGACATTTCATGTAATTGTACAGTAAAATACTTTGGAAGAAAACCAGTTGTATAATTTTCAGAAATCAAACTTGTCTAGCTAGAAACATTTGCATTTTTGTGGTTGCTTAGAGTATGTTTTGAGTCCTAAACAAATGTCTCTGTCTCTGCATTTAATTTCATTGCTGGCTAGGAGAAACATCTACTTTTTTTCTTTTCTGTGCTGTTACTATAATTTATACATATTTTGTAATTATCTGATTTATTTATGCATATTTTGGTAAATATCATCTGTTAATTGCTTTGTGTGATAACAGCATAATTTGACTCAGTGCCATTTATCATATAATTTGATATTAGCACATAGATACATGACATCATCTTGATAAAAGATTTGATTAATGTCTTGTGCGCTTCTTGGATGTGTTTTCACATTCACCTCATCTCATTCTCCGCTCTCACTCTTACCAGCTTTAGCTGTTTGCTTTTTCCTGCAACACCGTGCATTTCTCAAACATCTGCCAATCGTGAAAAACAGAGCTTTGACTAATAGGTGCCAATTTGTTTTTAAACATGCAATAAAAAAAACTGCTAATCAACTTTCCAAATGTTTTATCAAACATTTGGGCCGAGATGTGTAAATTATGTAAACTGGGTGTGTTGAACACCGAATAAAAATGTGCAAATTGACAAAATACCACCCAAGCCTGTGTCTGGGTTTGTGTTTAGACTTAACACAATAAGTTTTCATCACTCTTTTTTCAAATGTTTGACTTTCTTCCATATTCCATATGAACGCAACACTGATATTTATATTTTCATAGAACACAGAAGAATGCATTAGAAATACTTTTATAATGGATTATATATAAAGTGTTACCCATTTTGTATATGTACATGCCATTTAGGGATTGATTTATCTGAAACTATTGATTTTTGATACCACAATAATAATCAAAATGGAAAACAACGAATTCAGAAAACAGTAGAAATTAGTAGGAATGCGTTTATATCTTGTGTAAAAAAAAAATGGTACAGTATTTAACTATAGTAATCATGGTGTTTATCAAAATACAATGGTACAAAATAGAGTTATACTAACAAAAAGTATCAAAAGCTCTATTTACATGCAGCATCATGGTCTTCTTCGAAGTACATTACCATCTAAATTCCATGGTACATGAATATGGTGGTAATTCCATACCATATATATAAGAGCACCATTGTATTACTATATACCATAGTACTAGCACTGTACACATGTGTAAAGCTCATATGACATTAAAATCCATTGTTCCCGGTCTAATTTTATCTGCTTTATTAGTATGAATACTAACTTATAGTGTGGCATCAGCTTGTGTAAACATACGGCGGGTGAAAAGCACACCCTTGATCAGTGGTATCAGTGGTGTCATGCCAGATACCAGACCAAAGAAGAACAAATAACGAATAAAGGTGCGAACATTGGTGCATATGTATATATGTGTATGTTCGGACTGTTCTGCCTGTTTAGCACTTCATTAAACATCTCCTTGAGAGAGACATGAAGACTCCGGGGAACATCTCTCTCTCTTTCACTCACTTCTCTCTCGCTGCTGCAGCTGTAGTAATTAACCCCTCTCCCTCTTGGGTCTCATTAGTGGAAAGAAGCGCCTGTTAAAGCTGCATATGGCAGCAATTAAATCAGACATACACTGAATCAACATCTCTGTCTGTCTCTCTGCCTTATACCAGCAAATGTCGTGACGGGTTTGGAAATTCCCACTTTGATGCCCATTGATCTGATTTGTGTTCCATATTTTTTTTCCCCCTTCTGTTTCATTAGAGGCCAGTCATGATTATGTCCCTTAAGCATCAATAATGAGGAGATGAATATTTAGCCCCACATGTCAGAAGCCAAGACATGCAATATCTGGTTACAGAATGTTTTACTCCAATTATCTAATTCCAAATTTCTGATGGGTTATACAGCAAAGTACTTTGTGGCCTTTTATCATTGTCAGGTCCTTAGTTGTTATTAGATAAAACATACTTTAGTTACCTTACAAGAGGGTCAGATTTATTCCCAAAGCTCAGCACTGAGAGGGTTTCAAATCTTAAGTAATGAAACTGGAATAAAAATGATGTCTAAATTACATTTCAAGTATTTGGTCGCATAAGTTACAGGGATAGTTAAAGGGAAAGTTCACCCAAAAATCAAAATTCTGTCACCATTTACCTGTAAGACTTTCGTTCATCTTCGGAACACAAATTAAGATATTTTTAATCAAAACTGAGCAATTTCTGTCCCTCCATAGACAGCTACGCAAATGAATCTTTGACGCTTCAATAAGTTCATAAAGAGATAGTAAAACGAATCCATATGAATTGAGTGGTCTAGTCCACAATTTCTGAAGAGACACGATTGCTTAATATGACGAACAGATTTAATTTAGGCTTTTATTCACATATAAACATTGATCAGCAAACATAAACAGAAGTTCAACCGAACCTGCGTGACGTGCGAGAACAAACCTCATTCGTTCTTGCGGAAGCTCAGGCAATGTTTACACTAGTGCGTTTTCATTTTAAAACACATAAGTATTGCTATGGTTATACCTGTCGTTTACATTACGCCAGCGTTTTCGAACCTTGAAAACGGAGACTTTCGAAAATGCTGCAGACCCTGTTTTAGTTTGAAAACACTGGGGTTGCATTTCGGACCAAAACGGAGACTTTTGAAAATGATGGCATGGCTGCCTACGTTCGCTCTGCGTATCCTTGACGACCATGTAAACAATAACATGGAGACTGAACTCCAGTCTTTGCTGGCTTTGTTGTCATTTTTAGCAGACATTGTGCAGTTAAACTCTGCATTTTTTTTTTAATACTGCAGCATTTTTTAACCTACATGCGCAAGAGGCAACTGTTTACACTTGTACGCGCATGCCCAGTGTGCATGAATGGTCATGTGACATGCGTTTTCGGTCGTGTAGTGTAGACCGAGATTGTTTCTGAAACGCTGTGGAAATGCCAGTGTAGACGAGGATCGTTTTCATTTTAAAACGCCGTTTTAAAACTAAAACGGACTAGTGTAAACGGGGCCTCAAACGTGCTGCGGAACCCAAGAATGAACCTCATTGGTTCTCGCATGGCAAGCGAACATGCTTGAGCCACCGTTTACCACAACTGATGTGTGTTAATGAATGTTTATGTGAATAAAAGCCTAAATTCAGCATATAAAGCAATTGTCTCTTCAGAAAATTTGGACTAAACTGCTCAATTCATATTGATTAGTTTTATGATCTATTTATGAACTTTTCGAAGAGTCAAAGTGTAACTCTCAGATTTCATCAAAAATATCCTCATTTGTGTTCCGAAGATGAACAAAAGTCTTATGGGTGTTGAACGACATGAGGGTGAGTAATAAATGACAGAATTTTAATTTTTGGGTGAACTAACCCTTTAATATATAGCTTAGAAGTAAAAAAAAAAGTAATTGTTGACTTATCATATGGAGACAAAAAATGGCTTGATTTAGTTTGTGTGATATCTAAAAATGTTCACAGTTGAAGTCCAGTCATTTCAATCCACGCAATCAGGAATTTCCACACGCAGATTTTTAACAGGTTAAATTGGGTCACACTAATTTGCTGTGTTGACCAACAAAAAGCTGCTTGGTTTGAAAGTGACTTCTGTGTGAGCACTGAGTGCTTTATTCATTGCTACGCTATTGACCTTTTTTGCCCTTAAAGTTTTGCTAATGTGACCGCATCATATAGTAACGGCATCAACAATCATATACATAATGGAGTCTATCAAGAGAAGTCAAGTCTTGGAGTGGTTACAAATACTCAAAGGGGAGCAAATGATGCGCAAAGAAAACACTGGGAATTTGAATAATTTCCTTTCCCAGGTATTAAGCAATTAAACGTGGTTTAAAATACAGCTCTGATCCACAGAGAGGATTTTAAGTCCAAAACGGCGCTCTGAGACTCAGAAAACCCTTTAGACTAATGAGCTTGTTTTCACATGTGTATTTGGGTGCCTGGATACAAACAGCAACAAATCTAACAAACTCTGCTCATCACAGCATCTTGAGGTGCCTGTAAATGTTTTTATGATTAGAATTTCTCCAAGGAAATGGTCTCTGCACTCTTTGATATCTCTTCTTGATTCTTTTTTGGAAATAACAGAAATAAATAAAATATACATGTACATCCAATGAAAGCAACATTAAACAAAATTTTTAATGATTATTTTATAATTAATGTCTAAAATGAAGGCTGTTCTAAGCTATTTATAAACTTTGTTGATTTTAAGTTAGTTATAAAGTAATTGGTTTGAAATGAATGCATCGACATAAATACATATGCTTAATTTACTTTATTACAGTACTTAATAGTTTAATCCTCTCTGTTTGTCTTCCCAGTTTTTGACATGATATTGTGAACGCAGGGATTGCGTTCTACTTAATCCAGCTTTGTGTAATTTGTCATGTGACCATATATACAGTATGCCATTCAAAAACTGCGTTCATTTGATCAAATAATACAGTAAAAACAGTAATAATAGCGATATGTATAAGTGACAGTGGATAAACTCCCTCCCATTTAATCCAGCAAACTTTGTGTAATTTGTCATGTGATCATATATACAGTAACACCATTCAAAAGCCGTGTCACATGATCCTTCAGAAATCATTCTAATATGCTGATTTGCTGTTTAAGAAACATTTCTTATTATCATCTATGTATTATCGATTTGTAATTTTTTTTTGCCTCTTATTTGTGGAAACCGTGATGCATTTTTATCAGGATTCTTTGATAAATATTTGAAATAGAAATCTTTTGTAACAAAAAAATCTTTTGAATGGTATTTAGAAATGGCCCAATGATTATGCCTGTGGTTGAGATCAACATGAGAAGAGTGAAAAACATTTTTGCTTAATGTAAATTTATGCCTATGTAAATTTATACAGATATATCCAAATATAAATCATACATATTGGTGAATTGAAAATATATAAAACCATGCATATTATTTAACTTAAAGAAGCCACTAATTATTAAATAAAGCCATACTGAAAAATGTTACACCGTTGTTTGACTATAAAATATGAAGTCTAATATTCTGATTTTTAAACCTTTTCCTTTCTGATTTGAATAATTTGTCAATAATGTTCAGCAAAACATGACTTTGAATGGGATAAATGTGAATTTTATTCCATTTATGTTCATATTTCTATTTGCTTGTATGTATGTGACAAGCAAAGCACTGTCGTTTTTGTTTTGCATTCATGTATGAGCTGTTTTCTGAGATTGTTCTAACTAAATCCCACTGGCAAACCTCTGACTCAAAGGCCCATGGGTAATAATGTTACCACACACGGCTTCCATGGTAGCGGCACAGGGGTCACAGCAGAGTGTGATGTCTAGAGGTGTGCTTATGGGGCACATGATCATTAGGAAAGACCATATTATCAACAGTGTTTTGTCTAAGATGGCTTTTCTTTTGAGATACATCTCTTTTTAGATATTGATTTTACTGCTAAATAGACAATCTTCACTGACACACTCGAGCACAAAGCATAACAATTTTTGAAATACTCCTAAAGTGACCATAAAACCATATTATCAGTCATATTAGACTGTTAATTCAACTGTTGGTTTGTATATATTAGCATGTAGGTATTGATCTTCCGCTGTCCACTACATCTGAAACATGGCTATATGAAAATAAAAAAAGTCCAATCGCTCATGTTTAAAACACATACATCAAAAGGTTTCCAGTGCTGCTAACTTTTTCTGATTTCCATATTGCATAGTGGAAAGCCAAATGAAAATAAACACTGGCCAGAAAGAGAGAGAGCGAGAAATAGAGATGGATGTGTAGGGAAACCTCAGACTGAAATATCCCTGTCAGATTCATGCCAACCCAAATGAACCACTGAGGACTCATGCCAAAATGCTGAACGGGATCTTTTAGCGTGTCTGTTCTATTACTTGATGTGCTTTTTACCCATGATTTGAAATCAGCAGATCATCCATTCTCATAGATGAGCATTCCATGTCAAGCTGACTTATTCTGGCAGTGCGGATATCTTCTGTAAATTTGTTTAAAGATAAGTTCACTGATGGTATGGACATGGACCCTGCAATCTGATATTTTAGGGTTCATTCACATTCATTAATTAGGATAATTAATACCCCAAGGTAGGGGCGTTAAATGCACCATTTTTGAAAGGGCACCAGTTGCAGTCTTTGGTGTTCTAAATAAGACGTAATATAATAGGCTATAATACGCACTCTAAAAAGTAGTTCCGGGGACCTGTTACCACAACTTAAATAAATGCATGGTTGCAAGTTAAAAAATTCTAATTTATTGTTTTTTTATGTTGCAAACATTATTTTGTTGAGTTCTGTTGACATAATAATGTTGATAATTACATCAACTTAATATCATTTGTAATTTAAACTCAAATTTCTGTAAAAAAATTTTATTAAGTTGTAGTAACTTCATGAAATTATCTTGATAACTTTGGAAATTAGGCAGTGGATTTCTAGTTCCCAGCATGCTTTGCATAGGACTGGATAAGGAGAATAAATGTTGGAATTAAGTGTTAATTTATTTGTTTTTAGTGAAGGGAATGACCTGTTAGTGTTCAATTCACATTTAAAAGAGTTTCTGTAATGATGAAGTTTTTGAGGTCAACATTGTGCTGAAGAGTAGATACATGAAAGTAAACACTACTGATAAGCAATGACTGTATAAGCAACTCTATAAGCAGACTCTATAATCTGCGCTAATGCCAGTGACAAGTAATATCTTACTTGTTCATTAAATATACATGTTAAATAAGTTATGTTAGCATGTGATATGATAGCTGTTGATTTGAAAGATAGTTAAGATTAATTTGTTCCAGGGCTACAAGTCTGGTAGTTGGAGCAACTTCATTTTTGTAATCAACTTAAAAACGTGTTTATGCTACAAATTATTAAGCTCCTCTAACTCAATGTAGCTTGTTGGTTGAATGTAAATTCACTCAACGTTGTCATAACTCAAAAAAAATGTATGCAAACTGTTGCGTTAATTTTTGTTGTTGTTGTTGTTTGTAGAGCCAACACATTATCTTTTAGAGTGTATAATATAATATAATATAATTAATATAATATAACAGGCCTAGGGTCTGTCTAATTTGCAACTTCTATATTTGTACACCTTATCATTTACACTGAGCTGGTCTCTACCTAATACTTTTGCACTTTTTTTCATAGAACATAATATTTTGTATAGGCTAGGCTATTTGCATATTTTCACAATAACAATCAAGTTCAATCTAATCTAAATATTTAGTTAATTATAGTAAGTGCCGAAAGAACACTGGGATTTTTCAACGTTTTATGTTTGAACGTTCCACGCAGACTGACAATTTGTGCATTAGTGGTGAGGATAGTCACGCTTTCTTATAAGCGAGTCATTCAACCGGTTCAATCAAAAATATTGATTCGTTCAGTAATGAAACACTTCACTCAGTTATAATGTCTGGTGGTGCCACTAACCCACTTTTATAAATTATGTAATAAAAGATCTTATGGTTAGGCCTAGTGTAATTTTCAAATGGAATAATGGTTTCAGAAATTAGGGGACAAGTACATTTAGTGTAGAACATTTTTGAAAATTATTTTTTGACGTATATATTAAGATAGGTAGGCTATTGGATGTTGAGGTGGAACATGTGAAGGCCTTGTTTGGCCATGATTTGCTATTGTCATTGGCAGGTGCAATTTTTTTATTTAGTGGAATGGGACGTTTTCATGCTATAAACCATTTTATTGGACAGAGAACTTTTTTCCGCCACAATATACAAGATCTTTAATAGTTTTGGTCCATTGTCCCAGAAGGAAAAATTCTGTACATTTGTAATGTGCATATCTGCTAAAGGTTTATTTTGTCAACTTTTCAGAGTACGCTCTTCAAGTAGCATCTTTATAGATTATGAAGTATAACTTGGAGTCTCCGAACATCTTCTGCAAGGCTGTTATTGGGATCACAGTCGCAACTAACCTTGAAACTCATTAAGCAATGTCTATACCCTAAAATAGATGTGGGGCATCTAAAATACACAGTTATGAGTATGTTTCATTCTTTTTGTCTCTCTCTCTGTCTCTCTCTCTCTCTGTGTGCTCATCTGTCAGTACCATTTCCTGCTGAGTTATTGGCTCAGCACCGCTCTGTGTGGCATATGTGCTTCAGTGCAGTCCACACACCTCCAATTAGCCTTGCATCCATAGACAAACACATTGATTTTACAATATTCTCCTTCACACACTCACACACACACAAGGCTATTCAAATACAGGCTCTTTCAGTTTCTCCTCTGTAGGATAGTCAAATCCTTGTGTATCTGTTTCCTCATGCCGATTGCTATGTTTTTCTCATTATACCCTTTGGCATGCTGCAAACATATAGCTAATTAAAAGAATTACACAGCAAAACAATTAACTAATCACTCTTAAAGTGATCACTGCATTTGTGAATAATACTTTTCATGGCATAAATTATCAGTATCGAGCAGATTAAAACTATAATAAATTAAAAATACATATAGTCTTTTGATTGGAAAAAATTTTCAACAAAAAGTACTTTGTTTTTTCAAAAAATAATGAAAACTTTATTAAATTAAAACAATATAAAGCAATTTAATTGGAATTATTTGTTGTTCTGTAGTATTTTTAAATCAGAGGATATATGATGTACACAACCAAAACTATGTAATTTATTCCTATTTTTAAAAACTTAAAAATACTTAATTGAAAATGTATACAGCCATGTAATTGAAATGTTTGAATTAATATAAATATTTAGAATTAATATAAAAACTTTTCAATATGTATATGGATCAGTGACATGACAGGCCTTTTTTTTAAAGGCCTTAATAATAATAAAAAACAAGGATGTAAGGTAGTACAAGATCTCTTTTATTGAATCCAGAAGGTTTTAATTATATGATGCTATAAAGGTATTTTAAAGATTTTGAAGTGTCAAAAGGTCATTCATTCATTTTAACCATCCAAAGGCCAATACAGCCATTTCATTTGTGATTAAAATATCTTAAAATGTAATAAATGTATATATTTTTTATTCTGGCATGATTTTATAACATTATATATCACCATAGTGCAAAATGGTATTGAAATTATGTAAAAGTCGAAATTATGAAAGTCGTTGCTTTATGAGAAAGAATGTCCAGAAAAATGAATTTTGATGTCATTCGGAGTAACCAATATAAAGGGACCATTTTGGATCAAGTCATGCAGTCAATATCATGTGACAGGATGTGACGTCATTCAGACACCTGCAAAGGACCACATGGTCGTGAACTCTCTCTTAACTATTTGAAAAATTCATGTTTTCACTTGCTCATACGCTTGTCCCGAAACATCAGGTCATTCGGTACAACCGCTATAAAACATGGAAAATGTTGTAATATTTTAAAAACTTTAATATACAATTTTGATTGTCCTTTTGCTAGCTAACTAGCAAGCTGACTAGCTAGATATCAGCCTGTTAGCATTGTTTGAAAATATTGTCATTCGGTAAAACCGAATTTTTGGTAAAACAGAATGACTTTTTTGGTGACAAATTTTGTCCATCTTGTGAAAAATTACAAAAGCAGTGTTAATTGGTTATAAAAACCACATAATCTCATTAACACTTAATAAACCTTTAAAATTAATTCTATCTCCATTATGTTTTTTTTACACTTTTAATCATCAATGACCCATATATATATATATATATATTATAAAATATCAATATATCTTAAAATTGCATTAAATTAGAACTATATGCAGACATTTAATATAAATATACAATTATATAAAATATTACAATTCCAATGATGTACAGAACTAGGAAAAGATAGACTTTCTTATTATTTTATTTTAGTGATCATTTGTTCTCATTAATTATATATATAATTTTTTTATTTATTTTGTTAATTATGACAATGACCATTGAAAAAAGTATGATTTTACCGACTAATATTTTGTGTTTGTGCTGATGACGTCACAAATTTGGGACACATCAGGATTGGTCGCCTGCTCCGCTCCCCTTCATTTCTCTTCATGACATCATATAGCCTGGAGCTTCAGGCTAGGTTAAGCCAGGCAATTACCTACCGTTTGATTTTAAAGGCTCAGTCTCTCATTTCTCACACGCACGCTTGTCTCATTGACTTTAATGACCCTGGGGCTTTGCTAGTTCTCGTTTCAAATCAGTTCTCCCTTTCTTACTCTCACTTTCTCCCTCCCCCCATCTCTCCTCTACTCTTTAACCCCTCTCCCCCTTCTTTTGTGTTTCTCTCCCTTTCCCCTTCTCATTTTTATCATTAATTATTAGTCACTCTCTTTTCTCTGTGGTGCTGAGCTGATGACAGCTAATTAAGTGTTGGCTGGTGCCTCCCTCTCTCTCTCTCTCTCTCTCCCTTTCTCTCTCCTTCTCTCTCTTGTTTCTTTCTTTTCTCTTATTTGTTTCTTTCTTTTTCTCTTTGCATCGCATTGTCTTTAGCTGTGCTCGCTGTCTTTATTTATTCCAAATGAAATCTCTGTCCATCTGTCTTTTGCTTCTAGAGATCACCAGTTGTGCACGGCTCCGTCTCATGGTTAATTACATCTCCTAATATGCTCATTCACTGCTGCAGGCGTTGTCAGACAATCTCATATTAACTCTCACTGACAGTAGTGTGTGTTATGCTATCAAAGCCATTTGTCATGCTAACATTATGTCGCCATATTACTGATGATGGTGCTGCTGATGTTGTCATAGTTCTTCAAAGAGGTTGTAGATCCTTCAGTTCAGCGTGGCTGTTACACAAATGTCATTGCAATGCTTTCACGATAGTTTATTTTTAAAAATGACTAGTTTATGAGCAATTTTCAAGCTGTTGTAGCAGTGTCCTGTGCTAAACTGTATCTATTACCCATCTATTA
>RJVU01042553.1:1468439-1513763 GCA_003731715.1 Anabarilius grahami
TCGCCTGTTGCAACGCACTCAAATTCGCCTGTTGCAACGCACTCAAATTCGCCTGTTGCAACGCACTCAAATTCGCCTGTTGCAACGCACTCAAATTCGCCTGTTGCAACGCACTCAAATTCGCCTGTTGCAACGCACTCAAGCGCCCTGGACGCGATGGACAAGATGGCTGCTTTGCCAGTGCCCACGGGCAAGACGGCCGCCCCTTCGGTGCTTACGGAGGTAAGGGGCGTTCCAGCCATTGCGTCCGCTCCAGAACCCGCTTCAGCCAGTGAGTCTGCTCCAGAACCCGCTTTAGCCAGTGAGTCTGCTCCAGAACCCGCTCCAACCGGTGAACCATCGCCTCACCCTCGGAAGAGGAGGAGGAGGAGGAAGAAGGCTTCTTCCATTCTTCGAGGCTCAGAAGCCTTTAAAGAGGCCGCTGGGGGTCCGGAGACTACTCCAGAGGTCTCTCCAACTCCGCCCAGGCGTCTCGCTCTGCTGGCGCCACCTGAGCTCCTTGCCCTGCCAGCGCCGCCCAGGCCCCTTGCCCTGCCAGCGCCGCCAAGGCGTCTTGCCCTGCCAGCGCTACCTGAGCTCCTTGCCCTGACAGCGCCGCCCAGGCTCCTTGCCCTGCCTGCGCCATCCAAGCTCTTTGCTCTACCAGCACCACCCGAGCTCCTCGCCCTGCCGGCGTCACCCAAGCGCCTCGCTCTGCCGGCGCCGCCCGAGCTCCTTGCCCTGCCTGCGCCGCCCAAGCACCTCGCTTTGCCGGCGCCATTCGAACTCTTCGCCCACGAACCCGCCACGGCTCCCGTTGAATTCCCCAATAACTTTTTTTGGGGGGGCAGTATACTTGAGGGTGGGGAGCTTGTGGGTGGGGACCCTGCACGGCCACAACCATCAGCGGTCTCCGAACTGCTAGGGTCGTCAATGGACTATAAACCCCTATGGCCATTTACGGACTCTACCTTGCCAGGGCTGGCCACTCCACCTGACCTGCCGTGGTTGCCGGAATCACCTGACCCGCCGTGTCTGCCCGAGCCACCTGACCCGCCGTGGCTGCCCGAGCCACCTGACCCGCCGTGGCTGCCCGTGGCACCTGACCACCCCCCCCCCCCCAGCTGTTCCGTTTACGCCGCGAGGACGCGCCTTCCGGGAGGGGGGCGTTATGTCACGATCACCGTCTGTTCCTGTCATGTTCCTGTCACTTCCCGGACTACATTCCCCATAATCCTCTCTGCCATTCACCTGCACTCACTCCACCAATCACTACACTAATCACCACACCCAGCTGCCACGCATTACCTGGACTGTAAAAGACTCACACACACCACCTCACCGCGAAGTCTTGTTTTCCCTGTGATGGAATTCCGAGCGATTATACCCTGTCTGATTGTCTGTCACCGTACCTTTTGTCTTTCGTTTATGATCCTGTGCCGCCTGTCCTGACCTTTGCTTTGTATACTGTTCTGTGATTGATATCTGCCAGCCCTGATCCTCTGCTTGTTCCTGACTACGATTCTGCCTGTCCCTTGCTGTACCTGTCTGCTCCCGTTTTGGCCCCGCCTGTATGACTACGCTCACCTTTAATAAAAGCTTGCAAATGGATCTCAGCCTATGTCCAGCTTCGTTACACTTGGGTTGTTTTTACCCCAGTGTATATATGTGTATATAAATACAGTTGCAAGAAAAAGTATGTGAACCACTTGCAGAATCTGTGAAAATGTGAATAATTTTAATAAAATAAGAACATGCATTTTGTATGATCTCTATTTTTTAGTACTGTCCTGAGTAAGATATTTTACATAAAATATGTTTACATTTAGTTCACAAGACAAAACAATACCTGAATTTATTAAAATAACCCAATTCAAAAGTATGTGAACCATTGATTCTCAATACTGTGTGTGGTTACCTGGATGATCTATGACTGTTTTTTTTGTTTTGTGATGGTTGTTCATGAGTCCCTTGTTTGTTCTGAGCAGTTAAACTGAGCTCTGTTCTTCAGAAAAAATCTCCAGGTCCTGCAGATTCTTCAGTTTTCAAGCATTTTTTTGCATATTTGAACCCTTTCCAGCAGTGACTGAATGATTTTGAGATCCATCTTTTCACACTGAGGACAATTGAGGGACTCAAACACAACTTTTAAAAAAGGTTCAAACATTCACTGATGCTCCAGAAGGAAACACGGTGCATTAAGAGCCGGGGGGTGAAAATTTTGAATTCAATATCAAGGTAAATTGTACTTAATCTTTCTTCCGGGAAACATGCAAGTATCTTCTGTTGCTTCCGAAGAGCAGTACTAAATGAAAAACAATGATATTTAAACAAAATAAAAGAAATTGTGACATCTTCATCCTGTTCAAAGGTTTTCACCCCCCAACTCTTAATGCATCGTGTTTCCTTCTGGAACATCAGTGAATGTTTGAACCTTTTTTAATAGTTGTGTTTGAGTCCCTCAATTGTTCCCAGTGTGAAAAGATGAATCTCAATCATTCAGTCACTGCTGGAAAGGGTTCAAATATGCAAGAAATGCTTGAAAACTGAAGAATCTGCAGGACCTGGAGATTTTTTCTGAAGAACAGAGCTCAGTTTAACTGCTCAGGACAAACAAGGGACTCAAGAACAACCATCACAAAACAAAAAAACAGTCGTAGATCATCCAGGTAACCACACACAGTATTAAGAATCAATGGTTCACATACTTTTGAATGGGGTTATTTTAATAAATTCAGCTGTTGTTTTGTCTTGTGAACTAAATGTAAACATCTTTTATGTAAAATATCTTACTCAGGACAGTACTAAATAAAAAATAATATGCATTTTGTGTGATCTCTCTTATTTTATTAAAATTATTTACATTTTCACAGATTCTGCAAGTGGATCACATACTTTTTCTTGCAACTGTATATATATATATATATATGTATGTATGTATGCATTAGATTCTCAACCTAAAATCTTGATATTTAAATAAACATGTTGACGTTTTTAAAAAAAAAAATTGTTTGTTTTTTTTAATAAATACTAAAATTATTTTTTATTACTCATGAATATAAAACCAGGACTGTTTCGTTGAGATAAATTGGAAATGAGACTGGAAAACAGCTTAAATAAATTAAAATAACAGTGTGTCACATTAAGAGCCAACCAAGCATATGTACGTCAAAGCCAGCTGGACAAACATAGCTGGAGCACAAAACTGGTTTTGGTTAGTTTGGTTTCTGATGGGAGGTAAAAATTCCAAAGGTTGAAAAAAACAAAGTCAACTCTGGACCGTTGGCGGGGGAAAAGAACGGCATGTAATTTCTTAAAAAAAGGATTATGAAAGTTAACATGGAGACGAGACATATCAAAAACTGATTAAATTAAGGGCTGGATAAATGCAGTACAAGCTTAAGTTTGGTTTCCTATACAGAGAAGATCCAATAATAATAGGAGAGTTCATTATATTATGCTTCATTACATTTGTTAAACCGGTTCCTTTGCTGAGCACAAACAGAGTAACATGGAAATGAATGATCAGGAAAAGCATCTACATGTACTGTGAATTAGTTATGTGTATTACAAAGAAACAGAAGTTACTCTCATGAAAAGGCTCACACTGTATGCAATGTTTTGGATGGTTCTAATTGCACTTTCTAGCAATTTTTACTCTCATACTTGTATGTGTGTTTGCAAGTTGTTATTCTATTTTACCGGATCACTTTATTGGAGCCTACACTGCAAACTAACACGATCTGCAGTACTATTAACACCTTTGGATGTTCATTAAATGTGAGACAAAAAGAAAGAAGCTGAAGCTGAAGTGTAGTTTATAAACTCTTTGTTTGCCGGATTATTCTCTGTTGCTTCATACATATTTTTTTCTCTCTTTTACAGTTCTGCTTGTTCTGGTTTTTACTGGAATGTCTAATCCTGCAGTGCTGGCCTTGAAACAATTATGGAAATTTGCATTATTTATGGATTAAACTAGAAGCCAAATGAAGCATACTGACATTATGTCTCCAAAATAGCAAGTTCCACTATAATTATGCCTTAATTCTGTCAATTTTCTGTGGTAGAACATAAACACTGCTGAATTTCTTGATCTAAATGGCTAAAAGTGAATCATATTTGGATGGCTGTTTTTATAATTCATCCACCCAATGTTTTAGTGGCTCGAGTCATTTTTGTCACTACAATTTCAGCTTTGTAACTTAAAAAATATATACTGTTTTGTAATTTAATAAAGATTTTTAAAAATGCATTAACATAAACTGAACCTCATTAACATAGAATTGAGGTTAAAATTGAGGTAACATAAAATAACCTCATTAAATCTACAAGCTAAAGTTAGCCATTGCGCATCGAGGGACTGAGCTCACATGAAGGAATAAACTTGAAAATCATTTAGATTTTCTTTAAACAAACATTTACTATTTTACTGATTTTTTTTTTCTGTAATTTTATCAAACCAGATAAGATCATATTAATTGGTTTGCCTTTGCGTAATGCCACAAAACATCACAGAATTCATCAAATACATTGCCAGTACTAGTTAATATTTGTCCTGTTGTTTTCCCTTCAAAAAGATGTCACTTCCTGGAGGATGATGTCATTAAGGAATAGGCTTTTGTAGGAAAATTAGATTAATAAAAAGTGAGCACAGGAAAGAAAAAAAAACATAAAATTATTACCAATTAAGACAATATTCCCAAGAAAACGTGCTTTCTTTGAATAAAAATGTATTAGAGAAAGAAAAAAAAATGAAGAAACACCTGTAAATATTTCTTAAAGTTAAAATAGCAACATCCGTTGTTTGAAACAAAAATACTTAAATAATAAAATTTTTATATTTTATGAAATTATTTAAAATTCACCTAACTGTGGTGGTAGAAAAGTAACGTGATTTCCATTTTATAAAATGTGACTTTAATATTTTATCCAGTGTATTAAGACATATGTGATGAAGAAATTTATAAATTTTATAAAATTAGTTAAAAAGGATATTTCATATTTTTCCAGTATGTTGATACATATGTGATGTAGAAATGTATAATTATATAAAATTATTTAAAAAGAGATGTTTAATATTTTATCTAGTGTATATAAAGACATTTGTGATGTAGAAATGTATGAATTGTATACAATAATTTGAAAAGAGGTATTTAATATTTCATCCAGTATATAAAGACATATGAGATGTAGAAATGTGTGCTTCTGCGTAACAGTAATGCGTTGTGTTCACTGACCACAAGATGGCATGAACCTCTCTGCTCTGCAGCCCCGGGTGAGCGTGTGTCGCTGTGATCGTGTGCGAGAGCTTTTTCAACACCCACTGGTGTCCAGATGCTGCTGTCAGCACGCCCTTACAGCATGTTACCCACCACGCACTTTCTCTCAATGTACTCCACACACACACGCACACACTCGGAGACAATGGGAGGGGTGTGGACCGCGTGAACCGTGACTCCCCCATAATTACTATCCGCCCAGTCTCAAGCTGCTCCCACTCTGAGAGAGAGGGAGAGAGAGGGAGGGGTGAGGGGCAGAGGACGAGAGTCTGACCATTGCCCTGCTTCACCCTTTGTGTGTGAGTTTATGTGTTCATCTGACTCGAGTCTCGCCGTATCTCTGGTCTCTGTTAGAGCATGTTAAACATGCCCGGAGGCAATCAATTCCCCTTTAGCCCTCACACACGTGCACACACACACGCGCACACACACACACACACACACACACACACATACGCACGAGTCAAGCTGATATGCATGCAGCCTCTAAGCTGCCTTTAATAACCTGAGGCGTTGAATCACAGATCAGGAATTGTATACCATAAACTGTATCTTTATATCTCCTTTACTGAACAGCAGTGATAGTGTGTGTGTTTGGCGTTGTGTGCATACTGTTTTAAGATTCACTTTGAATACATTTCAACATTTACATTACATACATTTACAATTTTATTAGTGAGGATGTTCATGCTGACAGCGTTTTACAGCAGCAAAAAGTGACCTGAAGTCATTCATATTTTAATTTATTAAGTTGTCCAGCAAGCAGTGCTCAGCTTTTGCAAATGAGTTTGTTATTAGGGTTTGAATGTTTAGTTAAGGTTTTATTTCTATTTTATTTTTCTTAGTTTTCAGTATATTATTGTACGATTTTAGTTTTAGTTTTTATTTTAGTTTCAGTTTTAATATGCTCAGTCCACCAATGTTAATGCGTTAACTGGTATCATTTAAAAATGTTTAACATGTTACATTTTCCCAGCATCATCTAGTGTTATTTCTATCTAGAGACATTTTGATGTTTAATGCTCCAATCACACCATGTCGTAATTACTGTTATTTCGAGATGACGGCACTTGATGTTCTACTTGTAGCTGTTCACTTCCTTGGACTCGGAATTATGCATTTCTATAGCAACACTATCAACGGCAAAATGAAGGTGCTTATAGAACTTGTAGAGCTTGTAGAACTTGTAATTACAATGTGTAAACTTGTACCTGAACACTGCAGATTTAAGGTGTGTTCGACTTCAAGTGGCGCTGTGCCGACCGATTGGTGTTCGACACCAAGATACCGCGAGAGCAATTTGAAAGCATACAGAGCTTTATTTACGTAATTTCTAAATGGCGTGAACACAGCATGAATCTGAAGTGGTCTGGTGGTACAGAGGTCACATGGTACAAGTCGGAGCTCTCAGAAAATTCCCAGTTTACAAGTTGTAATTACGATTTCTATGAGAACGTGAAAGCTTTTTACAAGTTCTCAATGTTGTGGAAGATTCAATATAATGCGGATAAAATTGAATAAATATTTTTCCGTCAGGTTAGATACTGATTATTAATCACAAGTCAAACCCCTCTCTATTCAACCGTCAGTCTCGCACATCCGCCATGTTTGTAGAGTGTACATGTGTAACCGGTCCCCTACTCGACCCACTCAGAGTGGGATTCAAACCAGCGTCTCCAGCATGGGAGGCGGGCGCGCTAACAAGGACGCAAAAGACCGCAGTCTCTAACGTCAGCCACCAGTGCGCCTCTTGAGGCCAGGGGAGTGAGGTTTCCTCACACAACTCTTACTAGCTGGCCTCTGTTACACCCAACCCCTTAAACCTCACTCCCATCTGAGTCACGGCACCAAATATAACCGGTCATACTCAACCTGCTCCGAGCGAGATTCGAACCGGCATGGGAGGCGGGCATGCTAACAAGGACACTAAAGACCGCAGTATCTTGCATCAGTCACCAATGTGCCTCTTGAGGCAAGGGGAGTGAGGTTTTCTCACACAGCTCTTACTAGCTGGCCTCCGTTACACTCAACCCCTTAAACCTCACTCCCATCTGGGTCACGGCACCAAATATAACCGGTCACACTCAACCTGCTCCGAGCGAGATTCGAACCGGCATGGGAGGCGGGCGCGCTAACAAGGACTCTACAGACCGCAGTCTCTTGCGTCAGTCAACAATGTGCCTCTTGAGGCCAGGGGAGTGAGGTTTACTCACACAGCTCTTACTAGCTGGCCTATGTTAGGCTCACCCCCTGAAAACTCACTTCCATCCGGGTCACGGCACCAAATGTAACCGGTCCTACTCGACCTGTTTTGAGCGGGATTTGAACCAGCGTCTCAGGCATGGGAGGCGGGCACGCTAACAAGGACTTGAAGCCTGGAAAGTGAGGTTTACTCGCTCTTACTTGTGGAAAAAGTTATCTCTGGAATACTCACTTCAACATACTGTGATTTGGGACACTCTGATTTCGAATGCTATTTAGGACGGGTAATATGCGAATTGGGACGCAGCATAAAACTAAAATTAGTTTGTGGCCATTTTTATTTTAGTTTTTTGTTGTTTTTGGAGTCATACAAATGTATTTTAGTTTAGTTTTCCCTTTTATGTTAGTTTTTAATTTTAATTAACAAAAATGTTTTCATTTAGTTTTCACTGCTAGCAACCATCCAGAACACCCTATAGCAACCTCACAGCTGTGCAACACCTTAGCAACTCAGCAACGCTCATTTCCTTTATAAAATGTAAAAATCTATTTTATATTTAAGGCTTTATACATCAATTAAATAACTAATTCATCAGGCGTTTCATGCTAGTGCATATGAAAGATTTTCATTCCTTGCCCAGAGAAAGAAACCCAGTAGAGATTTTGAAATCTGATTTAGAAGTGATTTGCGGTAAATCTACAGTAAAGTACTGCAAACTGCATTTAAACACGAGGGGGTGTAATGCGTTCATGTTCAATTACAGTATTTGTTGGCTCATTGATTGCCTGAGCGCAAGACGTCTGGTTTTATGATGAGAGGCCTTCATCTAGGCCGATTATGGTAAGAGAAGGAGTTAAGTGTGTCAATTTGCCCAAGAAAAACTCGGCACCCAAATGGGGTCAAGGCCTGAGATGTGAGACGTTTCCCTCCACTCTACGCATAATTGAAAAATCTATTTTACTGAAATGAAGGGGAAGTGGTGGAGGCGAGGGGGAGGAAAAGAAAGAAAGGAAGAGACTTCAGCTGAGGTTTCTCAAGGGGGATGGGCCGAAGGATGGCAAGAAAAGGATGAGGGTGAGGTTATGTTGTTGTGGTTATCATAACCAATATAATATCAGTGACCGTCATATCTCTGAGTTATTGCTTTTAGAGGATTTCCTAAGAATCCGACATTTCTAATGAGAGCATGTAAGAAAAAGAGAGCGAGCAAGAAAGGGAAACACGGGGGGTTAAATACACCTGATCTCCAGCGGTCCCCAGGAAGCCAACCTCATTTGTGTCTTGAGTTATAGAAGCACAACCAATCCATTTATTAGAGAGATAAAAATTCTTTAAATAAATGTCTTTACCAAGAGTCTGTTCTCTCATCCTCTATTTCTGTTTTCAGCTTTATCTTCAGGATTTATGATGTGTTTACATTAAAATAAGAAGAATATTTTTACAACTGGTACATTTAGGCAGCATCAACAATCAGAAGTATTTCAATAAAAATGTCAAGCATTAATGATTTCATGACAGAAGAAAAGCATAAAAATACTAAATTGCAGCACAAATATTCATTTTTTTTGTTGTACTGTTTCTTTTTCGGTGAGGGAAAGAGGGGGAGGAGCTGGTCGCACCCTGGGCAGTGGAGATTAGTTAACACCTAATCACCGCTTTAACATGACTGGAGCGTGTGGAATAAGGAGGGAGGCTGGAGGAAATTATAGTGTCATTGTCTACTGATTCTAAGCAGATTTCAGAATGCTTTTAAATGATTTACTTACGTTTGATTAATCCGTGTTTTATTGTGTTTTCAGTCTTATTTATCTCGCAATTCCAATTAAATAATTCTTACATCTTGCAATTTACATTATTTATACATCATACTGTTAATGTGTTGCATTTGAATACATTTATTTATTTTGTAAATAATCTTTTATGAGCAACCCTGACATTTTAAGTAATCTATTGTTTATATTTACATTAATATAACAGCATGTACCACAGCTGTTAGAAAAGCACCACGTACCTATGTGTAAATACTACCACTGTTGTGTAAATAATAATTAGTTGGGGAGCTACAATTAAGTAGGTGGAAACGTTTAAACCTTTGTATTTCACTAAATAACTACATCGTCTCTGTCGAGCGGGAACCTTGTACTTCCATATTTTGTCATTTTTATTTTTTTCACAATTCATTACTATTGGTATTGGACCTTTCTGTCAGTGACTTGACTTGTCCAAGTGCATTATCTCCTGAATTTGATAAATTCATGACATATATCACTTTATTCTATAAAACCTATTTAGTTTGTATTCATTTTTAGTACATTTAAATAATACATTATTATATGTTTCATCTTAAACCCCCAAAAATGTCAGGTGGTGCAACTGTCCGAACAAATAAAAAGACTATGAAAACTATTTAAAATGGTGTCTTATTAATAAAAAATTTAAAACTAAATACTATGGCATCATTTTAGGTTTGAAACCTTTCATTTAAACAAATTTGATAAAGTTTATATAGTTTTAAAGCTGTTGAGATAATTGAAAAAAATTTGTCCAGCAATTTGTATATTCTCAAATGCCAGGGTGGCACAAAAAAAATGGCTCTTTTATTATAAATTGACAACAGTAAACATGATAATGCATTATCCAGAGGACCCCAAGTGATCCTTGTGGCAAAGTGAAAAGGTTTGTAGATCTCTCTCAAATACTGGTAAAAACCGCTCATTTCAATTTGGTACACTTTCCATGTCAGGTGGTACAACTAGCCTACTAGTTGGTTGTACCACCTGACATAAAAACGGTAAAAAAAAAAACTGAGCGCTCACATAGCTACAGTAAACTTTATAACCTGTAGATTGATGAAAACACACTTTGATGAACTTATCGTTTCAGATGCGGCCGTTCGAATGACGGACAAAACACGTACATACACTATATGTCAGAAATTCTCAGAATTGCTGGTCAAAAACCTCGTAACTCAATTTGAGCTTGATTTTGGTAAAATGTTAATAATATAATAACACATGCAATTGTCTTGACCACATATAAAGCCACAGTATCAACTTTGACAATGCTGTGTTTAATTATTTAAAGAATTGTGGTTTTTCCATTTCCTGAAAAGTAGCTATTTTGGAGTTATGAGGTTTCCACCCCACAGCGACGATATAATCATTTCATTAGTGTAACCTTATGTGTTCAGTCATATTATAATAATTTTCCTTGAACAAAATATGCTAATTTTGATTTTACTTCATGAAGCATGTTTTTTGGTTACCTGACAAAACAATTTTAATCTTTATCTCTTATTTTTGTTTCATCAACCAATCTTCATTTTACACCGATTGAACTACCAAGCAGATCAACTATCAAATTTAGTTTCTTTGCATGAGACATTGTGAATTAACTTTAATGTTAATTGAATACAAGCAGTATAGACTAATTTGATTGCTTAACTAAATTCTTCCTTCGTGATTCATCCTTTGATTTTAAGCCATTTTAAAGCAAAAAATTCCAGAAACTGTAAATTGTGGCCTGTGGTTTAGTAGACAGACAAAAATGTATGGTTCACCTGAGTTATTAAACAAAAAGGGATAAGCAAAGGTAAATGAAGGATTGTTTTTTCTGTTTGCCAGAGGCAGTTTGATTAGTGAGACAGATTTAGAAAACCAAGGAAATCAAATGATTGAAAAAACTAATATTGGTTCCTCTCATATGAGAGGTGATAAAACTTTAATGGAGAAGGGTCTCAGTGCCAATTTAGTAATGGACGATATTAAATTACACCTTGAATGTTGGTAATATCTCAATGTGAGGTAAAGGGCAGCATTTTTATTTAAAGGGCATCAAAAACTCAACAGATTCATTGGACAGTTAATCATATATGATACAACCATTTGCAATGTACAGACACTTTTAATTGTAAATGCAAGATGTAATTAATGTAACATGTAAATAATGTAATCTAATATGAGCATCAGTGTGAATTAAAACATTATCAAGTTTTGTACTGCTGTCATGAGAAATATCATATTTTTTGTTTTGTTATTTTAGAGTTCAGATTGGGAAGAAATGGCTCCTTAAGGTATCAACTGCACATTTTCACTTTTTTAGTGTGGTTATTGTTAGTATTAAAGCTGTCAAGCATTTAGATTTACAAATGATATGTCCGCCAGCAGCCACGTGTGGGCAAACGCAGTGGTGTCTGTCGACAATATTGTGCCTTAAGTAAACAACAGTTGTGTGTGAACCAGATTTGACCTCATTTGCCAAATCAATGGTTTTACCAGACACTAGTGCAGTCCATGATAAAAATGACTCAGGTCAATTACCACAGGTTTCAAAAGAACAATGAGAAAGAGAGAGAGAGAGTGTGTGTGTTTTGAGTGGCGCGGGGAGGTGTTGTTAGACTCCTGTGGAGAGAGTTTACAGCCCACGATGAGAAAAACACACTGAATGCTTTAGTGAGAAACACACACACTCACATTGCAACATATTTACAACCACATAAGCATTTTACACTAATGCATCTGATTATGTTGGACATCAAATCACATTTTACTGGATGAAATGATGTGTGCGTGTTTGTATTTACTGTTTGAGGTGGAAATGATTGCAGATTGACTTTGAATGTCGCTACTTCCACCTCTAAAATAAAGTACCCTGGTAATACCATGATATATTTTGGAGTACCATGTAAATACCATGGTAAAGTACTTTGTGTCATGAGCACCAAATTAATGTCTATTATTTATTATTCAAGCTGCTCATTACATTTGCACTCCTCTCCTGGTACAATATTGCATATCCTGCATGGGTATTGTACGTTATTCTGTGTTAACATTGTACATGTCTATGTGTAATGTTATATCATGCGTATTTTATTTGGCATATTTACTATGATCTTAGAAGCAAGTGGCGAGCAACCCTCCATTTTTTGTAAATAACTTGCTTGGTCAGTGAAACGTTTAGCTGAAATTAACTTTAGATTTGAATTTTAAAAAGTTAAACCACTGTAATTTACAAAATTTAAACTCATTTTATTTTACTTATACATATTTTTTTTCCACCAAAATAGTTTGAGATCAAACAGTAATTTACAGACTCCCTGTTGAAGACCCCAGGGTTTATCTAATTCAATACTGCACATACCGAAAAGGTTGTTTCTGTCATGGAATAAACAATAAAAAAAAGGTTATTGTGACTTTTTATCTCACAATTGTTACTTTTTTCCTCAGAATTGTGGGATATAAACTCGCAATTGCAAGTATTTTTCTCAGAATGGCTTGTCCCAGAATTCTTACTTTTTTTTCTCAAAATTGCTTGTTTGCCACACAACTCTGACTTTTTTCTCGGGATTGTGTGTTTACATCCCACAATTCTGACTTTTTTTCTCAGAATTGCTTGTTTACATCCAACAATTCAGAATTGTGATATAAATTGCAAGTTATAAAGTCTGAATTGTGAGATTTAAATGTGCAATTTTGAGAAAAAAAGGTCAGCTGATAAATCTGACTTTTTTCTCTTAATTATGAGTTGATATCATGGAATTCTGACTTTTTTTCCCCTCACAATTCTTAGACAAATATCAGAATTGTGAGATAAAAAGTCACAATTAGCTTTTTATTTTTTATTCTGTGGCGGAAACAAGCTTCCCTAGAAACTGGCTGAACATCACCAATTAGAAGAATTTGGATGCATCTAAAAGTAAAAGTGAGCTCATGTCTGTTGACGCGTGGTAATATTAAAATAACACCTTATAATAGTTTTACATTATAAAGCTCTACTTGTTTCTGTAGTTTTTTTTTTTTCCATGTCTGTGTACTTGCAAAAGAAAGGACTTAAGTTAATATGTGAAAATTTACTCTCTGAAAATGAGGGAGAGCTTCACTCATGTTTTTTCCCTTCGTTTATTCAGTGAATGGAGGAAAAGAGAGAGTGATTGATTAGTCAGAGCTGTCAGACTATCAGTCGAGTGGAACTCGCAAATCTCCGGTCGCTCTGTGTGTGTGTCTGTGAGTACAATTTTTTTCCTTTTTGTTTGTGTGTGTGCATTTCACTGCGTTTGATCGTGTAATCCATGAAGAATCGTCCCTTCCTCTTCCTCTAATGATCAAAGCACAAGCTGTCACCCTTCAAACACCACCTGACCCCCTAAACACCCTGCATAGAAACTGTTTTCTCCATTTCTCCCACACATTTACATAGCAAATGATTAGGACAACTTTGCGTGTGAACCATATGCAAAAGATACAGTGAACAATACTGTAAGTTTTGAAAAATTAGGCTACTTTTGATTAGGCTACTATTGATATATTGATTCATTCAAGGCATTTTAAAAGACACGAATATTGCATTTAGTTATTGCTATAAATAATGCACTGACCAAATCTTTTTAACAACATGTTTCGATTTAAACTGTTCTCTTATGTTTGCATTGCAAATGAAGTGTATTTTTTTTATAACATGATTGTAAATAAATGATGTTCTTTTGAACTTTCAATCATCAAGAAATAAAAAAAAAACAGTTTTCAATATATTTATACCTGATCTGACCTAATGTACTCTTGTTGAAACAATAATATTAAATATTTTTGTCTTGAACAAAACTACCTAATTTAGTACCTTTTTAGGCTACCTGACAAAACCATGTGAAAATGTGTTGAAAGGTTTGCTTGCACTAATGCACACTTTTTCAATTGAATTAAACATAAGGGTCTGTCAAATCTGAATATGTTGACACTTTTCCAAGGGTTTTATGATAATATAACATGCTCTTCCCAATCAGCACACGCTGACCTTCAAATCTAATTAAACCAGAGCGTTATTTAGTGGCAGGGGTTGAGTTTTTATGCATATAAATGATTCTTTAACCTGTGCGTACATCCAAAGAAATCCACTCTCTGCATCATAACAGGGTTGACCATGCAGCTAAAGTGGTCTAATATGTTACTTATTGGAGTCCCTCTCATTTTGTGGCTGTGAAATGAAATGGATGTTTTGTGGGGAGGGGGAGCTTTTAAAAGAGGGTCGTTTGCATTCATATACACACTGAAAAGCCATTACGGTAGGAACACACTCACACAGGTTGGCATCCTCTCTGCTGGGGCAGTTTTAATGGTGTAAAGCATTCAATTAGGCTCATTTACCTTGTCGAAAGAGTGTTCAACTAGAACCCCCAGTTAAAAGGATAGTTCAACCAAAAATGAAAATTCTCTTATCACTTACTCACCCTCATGTTGTTTCAAACTCATCTGACTTTTATCCATCAGTGTAACACAAAAAGAGGTATTTTGTAGAATGTTCATGCTATTCTAATTTCTTTTCTGTTCCACAAATGAAAGAAAGTCAAACAGGTTTGAAACAAGATGACAAAATTCGGTTGCTCAACAAAAACAAAGCTGGAGAATCTCGCGCAGCCAAAATGATGATCATCAGTAACGGTGTTCAGCCTTACATTGTTCAAACCGGAGTCGGACACTGATGGAGAGACGCAGAAAGAAGTTACAGCTTTTAGAGTGCAGCTGGACGTTTCTGAATGGTTAGTGGATACATTTATGTAGTTGCTGTGGAATTGATTCAACTCATCGACTAGCATGTGCCGTCATGTTAATCTTTTGTGCAAATCCAGCGTTGAATCGACCCTTCATTTGTGAAGCAGTCCGGCGTAAAATGACGGCATGGCAACAACACTCTACTACAACAACTCTTCCTCTTCTCTAAAGCAGCCCAACATGGCCTCGCCCCCTTTGTTGCGTGTTCCCGGGGGCAGGGTTTATGTAAATTTTGGGGTTAATGATGTCACTAACCGGGGAAGAAGCTTGTTGTAGTCCCTCCAGCCGTTTGTTGTAGTCCTTAAACAGAGAATTCTTTAAAAGAAAATGTCTGCCTTTGCATTGAACTTTGAGCGTCGGAACTTTGCAGATGTTGTTAGTGCTTAAACAACAACATTACACACTAACTAAAGTTAAAAAAGTGGACCCCTTTAATTAGCATTAACATTAGTTAACGGCATTAGTTAACATGAATTATTATTTATTATTCTTAGATCTTAGTTAAAGTTAATTTCAACATTTACTAATACATTATTAAAATCAAAAATAGTATCTGTTAATATTATTTAATGGACTTGAGCTAACATAAACAAATAATGAACAGTATTTTTATTAACTAATGTTAACAAAGATTAATAAATACTGTAACAAAATGTATACTCATTATTAGTTATTGTTAGTTAATTCATTAACTAGCATTTACTAATGTAACCTTATCGTAAAATATTTTACAATTTTTTTCTTAAAAATGCTCTTTTTTTTTCTTTTCTTTTTTTATGAATTGGACTATTACATGTTGAAATTAATATGAATTATTAATCATTGTTAGATCATGTTAACTAATGTACTTAAATTTTAACAAATGAGGCTGCTTTTGGTTGAAGGAAAGGTCATGTGCATGTGTTAATGTAAAGTTTTTTCTTAGTTTCATGCATGACAAAAGAGGCTTTGGGTTTTCAGAGGACCACCTGAAGTATCTTTCTGCTTTTTGCTCTCTCTCACTCTTCCGCATAGGTGAAAATGTATTATCCAGTGGAGGTATAATTTATTTGACGTCTCTGGCCCCATGGTCCCGTCATCCTCTTTTCCTCTTCCGACTGATCCCTCTCTCAGGTTCATCCCTCTCTCATGTTACACTGTCCAAAAACAATTAGTGTTTTAAGCTGAGGGGGTTACAGCTTCAGGTCTTTGCGGTTGTGTGAGTTTGTGTGCATGCGTGCACGGTTGACGGGATGAGAGACGCTGCGGTCTTCATTCCCACCCGGGTCGCTTCCGTCCAGAGATCTGACCCTTTGACCTTTCAATGGCATCACAGGGGTGAGGAGTCAAAAAGTCATGAAAAATATCCGGTCACCAAGACATTTGTCTGTATGTGTGTACATGAAGATCTAACATCTGGATTTATCCTTTGATTTCTGTCCTGGATTTGTACGTTAACAAAGAACATAGTACACTGTAAAAAAAAGAAAAAAAAGAAGATTTTTCAAAGTTTATAAAACAAAGATTATTGGAGTGTGTTAATGTGTTATATAAGAAAATACTGTTTCAGTCTTTCTACTTCAAAATTTCACATTCAATTCAATGTGTTACTTGACATTTCTTTGTACTTATTTGTGAAATGTACTAGCAATTTATGAAAATTTTGTTTTGTACATGTACCATGACAGTTTCATGGTATTCTAGGAAATATCATGGTATATTAACTTAAATACCATAATATACACCAAAATACCATGTTACCACCCTTACAAGCATCATAGTACAGTGATGGTATCTGGTGGTTATACTATGGTACTTTTAAAGTATACTGAAATTTACATAGGCTACTGCATGGTCAATTCTCAAAATAGCATGGTACCGTGTCCAGAAAATCATGGTAGCACATAGTACTGTTTTGGTACTTATCTGTAAACGTGTGCTCAAACAGCTATTTTGGAAAAGGTACTATGGAAATACAGTGGTATTTGGATATGTACCATGGTAATACCTTAGTATTCTTTGAAGTACATTGGACTAACCATGGAACTGTATGCGAGTATGGTATTTAAACAGTAAATTCAGCATTGACTTTGTCAAGAAGCACCATGGTAATACACCATACAGTGTTTTTTGGACATGTACCAAAATAATACCATGGTATTCTTTTAGTAATACCATTCTTTTCATTCTTTTAGTAATACCATGGTATTCAAGTACCTTGGAGTACCATATAACGGGGTGTAACGGTACATGTTTTTGTCCCGAATCGTCACGGTACGGACGTCACGGTTCAGTGCATACACTCAGACGATGAATACAGTCAGTCACAGGCGATCCACAGTCAAATCCAGAAGGGGGTGCATGCGGTAATGCAATGCTGTTTGCTAACCGTCACAACAGGAAAAAGAGCAGAAGAACAGGCAATTTATGCATAGATAAGTTCTCAACCAGTGTTTCAAACGTGGAAAGACATCAATAAAACAGCTTGAGAATAATATCGCATGTAGCATTACATTTACCTCAAGCAAGTCACTTAGTGTCCACAACATGCACTATATTTACCTATATATTAATTATATTTACTTTACTTGTTAGTAACATCTTATTTAATATATATTTAAATAAATTTAAGTTATGACAGCAACTGTGCAAATAATTATATTTCAAAAATGAATTGAAGTAGAAAAATTATTGAAAAATAATTTTATAATTAGATTTAGAAGTTAATGCAAAACCTGCATGTTGATTGTTATATCTAAAAATAAATAGAAACTGAATTTAATACTGGTAGTTTGGGCTCTGTTTTTAATTGTAACCTTTATTATTATAGTAATGTGTTACTATAACGTTATAGTATATTATAATAATTCTCAGAGTTCACACACATCATCATCATCATCAGGATGTCTTACAGCTTTTACCTTCATTAAGATGCAATTGTTGCATCATTACCCATGCTTAAAGTACCAGCTGTACAATAGCTATCTCTGAGACACTGTGTTTAGACCTAAAATATATGTATGCGTGCATAGTTATCAATTATCATTCACTTTATGTATATTCATTCAAACTAAAGTACACACATCACCAGTGCAAATGAATACCTCACCTAAAGACACACAATCACACATGCTGCGAGCGCAATCCTCCACCTCACTGAGATAATGCCATCTCAGAACGTGAGACAAGTGTACGAAATTTCAATTAGAAAAATGCAATTAAAATGACGGAATTAAACCCTGCTAATTACTCCTCCCCCTTTAACGAAGAGCTCTGATTAATTATGCTCTTTTAATTTGCATTCCATGTGGAACTAATTGACATGAATTGGTTTTAATTATTTGAGAGGGTGTTTTTTTTTCAATGGCAGCAGTTTGAAAATTTATCTGACACGCTCACCGTGGGAGTTACCTCGTCTTCTTGGTGCAACATATAGCATGCATATATGTGAGAGAGAGTTTTTGTGCACGTGGATATACTAGACAACAACCTCATCTCTTATTTTTCTTTACAAATTCCATTAACGGTATGCTTGGTGGCTTTCAATGTGCAGATGTTGAAAGTGTGTGTGATTTAATTGTCACCTTTTCTATGCAATTTCTCTCATTTTTGCCTGGATTGCTTGAACAGGGTTACATCAGTTACAGTTATCTCTGAAAAGATGGTCTTCTCCTCAGAAGCTCATTTGCCAGACATTAAACATTCATATAGACTAAGAGAGAGAGCGATAGACTGAGAAAAGATAAGTGTGGGTCTTTATTTTCTACTGATAGGCTTCCTCCATGTAATGCACAGCACAAACTCAGCCGGGCACTTCTGATAATCTTGTTAAGAGTGTAAAGGGTCCAGCTCTCTCTGTCAAAGTTCATAGGTCATATAAATAGTTCCTCTCTCTTGATTGAAAAGAAAAGGTTCCCATGAGCCTTATCAAGTGCAAGAAGAAGAGAGTGTGGGTAACACGGTGCGAGAATGCATGAGGGAGATGGAAACCAAACACATTCATAGAGGTTCATTAGTACATTAGGTGAAAACCGGAAGAAAGAGAGACACGGCATAAAGCAAGTGAGAAAGTGACATTTTCAGTTGAACTTTTTTAAAGCAGCTTAAGTTCAGCAAGGAAACCTCTTCATTGTGGGCTTTTGAGATCATGGTTCTTTGGAGATTAGTAAAGTTATTAATATTACATTTAAAGGTTTGTGTAGTGCAGGGCCCCAGACTGCCACAAAAATGGTCACAATTTTTTTTTTATCTGTTGTTGGCGATAATATAATGGGAATAATGAGAATAATGGGAAAACTTATGCATTTTCATTAGATGAGGTGGCATTAAGGTGATAATATACTTCAAGCGAAATAGAAGAACAAACTGGTGTGACGTAATTTCGAACAAAATCAGGCCAAGTTTCGGGAGCTTGAAACGGCTTGCCAAAGCAAACTTTCCGAAAAAAGTTTGATTCGGCTGGTAAACGCCTTCGAACTAACATTGGTCCATGGCGATTAAGTAATAGGTAGGTGCTGATCTGAGGCGCCGCCTTCTTTGACGTGGTAATAATCTCTGATTCATTTCTTCTGTTCAGTCCGTCGGGGTCAGAAGTCCATGAATAAAAACATGAACCCATTGGAGAGTCGCTTTATCAAATACTTTTTAAACTGTTTTCTCACTTCTGTCATTTTTGTTTTGCGTTTCTTTTGTTATTAAAGGGTTAGTTCACTCAAAAATGAAAATTCTGTCATTACTCACCTTCATGTCGTTTGTGACACCAGTGGTTTAACCTCAATTTTATGAAGCTACTCGAGTTCTTTATTTGTGCAAAAAAACATGTTACCACTTTATTTACAAAGTATGAATCAAAATATTAATATTAAATGTGTTAGAGATTAATGTTTTGTAAATAAAGTGGTAAAGAAAATTGCTCAAACAGCACTCACGTCTCTTCATAAAATTGAGGTTAAACCACTGGTGTCACACGGATTACTTTAATGATGTCTTTACTACCTTTCTGGGGCTTGAAAGTGTCCGTTGCATAGCTGTCAATGGTGAGACAGAAAGCTCTCAGATTTGATTAAAAAATTTCATCATGAGTATATAGAGGCAACAACAGACATGGCATGAGCCGTGATGTCCGAATCATGAACAAATGACTCTTATGAACCAGTTTGTTTTAATGAATCAGTCACAAGATTTACAAAACATATATACTCTCGGTTCCTGAAACTTAAAGGGATAGCACCCAAAAGTGAAAATTCTATCATCATTTACCTAAATCTCTGGAACACAAGATATTTTGAAGAATAACTAGCCAAATAACCAATAACCAAACAGTTTTAGTTACCAAGGACTTCCATTCTATGGACAAAAACAAACAAAAAAAACTGCAACATTCCTTGAAATATCTTCTTTTTTTTATGTTCCACAGAAAAAAATACAGGTTTGGAACAACATGAAGGTGAGTAAATGATGACAGAATTTCCTTTTTTTTTTTCAGTAACTATTCCCAATATTATGGGATGAACTATTGTAAATACAGCAAAGAAAAAAAGAAAAGAAAAGGTTTTTTGAAAAAACAAGCTTCTGCTATGTAACATTAGGATATAAAATTTGTCCGGTTGCAGAGAGGTTTTTAGAAAGCATCTGTGCTGAATTATTACATGTTTTACTTTCATTGACTGTAAATTTAAGTTGTTTGTCTGGTTTTATAAACAATCTACAATCTTCCGATTTGGCAGTATGCTGGTAGGAAACGTCCTGTAGCTGACATGGCTGGCTAATGCGTATGATTTAAGAGTGTGCATTAAATGCTAATTCATTTTTCACAACATCTTATGCAGACTTCAGCAAATGATCCACTAGTTGTTGCTCACTCACACACAGATGGCAGGTTGTAAAAAACGATTCCCCTTTGTACTGCCGTCATAATAGATCCTGTTAAATAGATAATTATAATACCATATGAGAAAACTCTCCAACACCCAGCTCATGATATACAGTAAGTGTGAGCAGATGACTCCATGAAGACATGAATAAGTGAAGCTATAAATCCAGTCGGATGGTTGGGGAGAGGGGAAATTTATCATTATGCCATAATTCCTAGTCCACTGGGAATGACGCTTCCGATGTTTGAACCTCCAACACCCTCCCCTTTTCTTCCGCCTTAGTTACACATTCACTTGTTTTAATTGCTTGCGTCAGCCCCTCATTGACATATAAGACCCTCATAGATTGTAAAACAAGAGACGTGTTCACATTGACTGGGATTAAATCATCTCTTATGCTCACCAAGACTGCATTTATTTGAATTTTAATATATTGTAAAATTTCATTTATTCGTGTGATGGCAAAGCTGAATGTTCAGCATTATTCCTTCAGTCTTCAGTGTCACATGATCCTTCAGAAATCATTCTAATATGCTGATTTGGTGCTCAAGAAACATTTCTTATTATTATCAATTCTGAAAACAGTTGTTCTGCTTAATATTTTTGTGGAAACTGTGATACTTTTTTCAGGACTATTTGATGAAGAGAAAATCCAAATGAACAGCATTTTATTAACTCTTGCAATCCTTGTTTAATAAAAGTATTAAAGATCACAATGGTCACAAACCTTAATGGTTGTCTTTGTTTGGGTGATTGTTTTGAACATGCTTTAGTATGATCTCATGAGGATTTGTGTGAGTGTCTATATGAGAGATTATCTGTGTTCATGAACATGCCAGTGCACTTTAAAGCCCAGCCAAGTTCCACCATATGGGGAGAAAAATTAATTAGACAGCTTAAACACTTCTGATAATGCAGATATGTGTGTGTATTTATGTCTGAGCGTGTGTGCATCCATGCGGCTGTTTGTTAGTTTTCTCTGACCTCCACTTCAGGATTAATATTTAATTAGTTTGCTCAGGCTAGGGAGAGGCACTTATTAACCCAATATGTCAATCTGACAGAGGCAGTGAGGGAGCATGAAGAGAGGGAGAGAGAGAGAGAGAGAGAGAGAGAGAGAGAGGAGAATGAGAAAGAGGCTGGAATATCACAAGGTGTAGTTGTTTACATGATCCACATAAACACCTCACAAATAATATTTAATCTTTCCACAAAGTGGAAGTATGTTTTCAAACCGGTTCCAAACGAAGACTGTACTGTTTTGGCAGGCAGATTCTGATGCAGTCTGAGAAGAAGTCTAAATAGCATTGTGTTCAGTGAAGTTCACTGTATCTGACTGTAATGGCTTTAAAATAATCTTGTTTTGTCACACTTACAGGTTAATTATATGTGATTTTAGAATAAAAAGAAGAAAATCTTCCCTAGTGAAAAAATATCTCTCAGAAGTCCCTCTTTTTGTCATTTTCGAGACTTACTACAACAATTAATCAATTGTTGACTTACAGTAAAGTAAATTGGATAATTTGGTCTTGGGAGAATTTAAGAAACTTCTGTGTTCATTTTGACATCTCTGATTTTTGATTGCAGACTTTGGTATCTTGGCAATTCTGATCATTCAAGATCATTATTAAGAGCTTATTTGAAACTCTAGAGGAGAAACAAGAGATTACTGGGCTCTTTTTGTCAGAACAATAATTTGAAAAACAAGAGATTTAAGCCAAAGTCTCCATTTGATCTGCATTTAATCACATTCCTTTCTAAGAAAAACAACTGAGATATTAAAGAGAATTGGGAAATATTCAGAATGGTTCTATTTCTGTGCTTTAAAATAAATCGTACATTATAATTGAAAAAATATTAACGACCCATTGTGTTTCCTTTAATTAGCATGGTTAATATTAATGCCTCACACATTATTAAGAATATTTTTAGACAATGTCAAGAACAACATTTTGTGTAAAGAATATTTTCTGTAAAAAAACTTTATTTTTTTCCACACAAGAGTTAAACTACTATGGAAGCTTGTTTCCGCCACTAAATAAAAAATAAAAAAGGTAATTGTGACTTTTTATCTCACAATTCTGACTTTTCTCACAATTGCAAGTTTACATCTCGCAATTCGGACTTTGTTTTCACAATTTGGAGTTATAAACTCGCAACTGCAAGTTATAGTCAGAATTGCGAGATATAAAGTCGTAATTGCGAGTTATAAAGTCAGAATTGCAAAATGGCTCGCAATTCTGAAAAAAAAAGTCAGTCTTTTTTTCCTCAGAATTGGACTTTATATCTCGCAATTCTGACTTTATTTCTCGCAATTCTGATTATATCTCGCAATTCTGATTATTTCTCGCAATTCCGATTATATCTCGCAATTGTGTTTATATCTTGCAATTCTGACTTTATTTCTCGCAATTGCGAGTTTATATTTCGCAATTCTGACTTTATTTCTCGCAATTGTGAGTTTATATCGTGCAATTCTGACTTTATTTCTCACAATCTTGACTTTATTTCTCACCAATGCGAGTTTATATTGCGCAATTATGACTTTATAACCTGTAATTGCAAGTTTATATCTCGCAATTCTGAGTAAAAAAGTAAAAAAATTGTTTTATTCCATGCTGGAAACAAGCTTCCATAAACTACTGATCTTGACAAAGCCAATATATTATGGCATGAAATTAAATATTACCTATATAAAGACAGTCAAAGAAATATATCTCTGTTTGAACCACAGTGATTTAAAACAACGGATAGATTAGAAAGATCAAATTGGTATTTTTAAGTAGGGAAGTATCACATAACATGGGTCAACAGAAAGTCAGAAACAAAGTAAAATTTTTATCATATCCACAATTTCTTTGTGTATCTGATTTTGTTTGATTGAATCCACAATATTTCTTTGAAAATATCTGCTTTGTTGACATTTAGTAGTCGTTTCTACAAATACGTAAACACAATATTACCCACAGTGGCCACATATCACTCACAGATACACAGATAGAGGTGTTTTATAGATCCCTGAGGGGAAATTCAGAAGGATCCTATCTGACATTCAGGAGTATCTGGTATCATAGTAAAACCACGTATGTCTTTGTTCATGTGTGTGCATGTTTGTGAGTGTGTGTGTAGAGGCTTATAATGGACTAAACAGATACGGCAGTATTAAAGCAGTGCAGTGTACACTCGTATATCCAAACCTGTGTTTTGACATTGACATAATCTTACTCCTCATAATCTCTAGCCTCCATCATGCTATTAGCAGATTTTTTTTCCCTTTCACCATCTGCTGACATGCATGCCTGTGTTTCACTTCCATGTCTAGGGTACAATTTAAGGATGTCACTCTCCTATCATATTTGACAGCATAAGATGTGCAAATTTTTGACATATGTAGTGAGATTTACATGCAAAATTCAGTTCCTGTGTGATCCTCACTTCGCAAAAAAAAAGCACACACTTCAAGTAAGCATCCGTCTCGAATGCTTAGAATATTACACTCTTTACCACCATATCTGTGACAAAGCTATTAAAAAGTTTATTTAAAACATGTATCTTATAAGCAGTTATGCTGAAAAAAAAAAACATTGTTTCATCAGCTAAACTGGGATTTTGTAATTATCTCTAAACTCACACCATATGTTTATGTATCTTGATGCTATTGCATTATAAGTACATTTTCTTTTATAATGTGTGCGAAAAGCCTTATTGGAACTCCAATGAACAGTCGGTATTACTCAGAGAACAAGCTACAGTCTCATAATTGTAATTCATTAGTGGTGCTGGATAAGGCTTTGATCAGACTTACCATTTTTATTGCCTGCTGGAGAATAAAATGAAAAAAGTCCAGACCTTACCTGAGTCAGTAAGTAACCACCCAAATCACCCTGGCAAACCCCTATATAGCACCACTCATATTTTCTTCAAAAATGTAAATATATCATTTATGCATGTTTATTCCTTATAAAGTGCAATAATAGAGTGTTAATGGATATTTAAATACCATATTAAAAATGTATGGCATATTTTGGTGCGAGTGCTTGTACAGGGATGCGTGTGTGTGTGTGTGTGTGTGTGTGAGAGAGTACACATCTGATAGCATTAGCTGATGATTACTCTCCGATGTTATGAGATTGATGACTGTTAATTATACACACAATTAGTCTCCTAATTAAACATTTATCACACAGTTCAGAGCAAGAGGGGGAGAGAGAGCTTGAGTTTATGATGCTTTCATGCGATATCTATCAAGTGTGTGTGTGTGTGTGTGTGCGTGCGTGTGTGTGCGTGCGTGCGTGTGTGTGTGTGTGTGAGAGAGAGAGGTTAAATTACTGCTCTATCCCCCCTGGTAGGGTTTCTTTTTTCCTTCCTGCAGGTTTCCAGTTTTGCTTTTCTTCTGTGATGTTTTTGTTTTTCAGGGATGAAACGACCCATCGGATGAATGCATGTCAGAGAAGTGTGACCCTCTCTCTTTCTCTCTCCTCTCCCCCTTTTTCTTTTTTTCTCACTCTCACTCGGTATCCGGAGTTTGCAGGCCTTTCTTTGTGATCCGTGGTGGATAATGGTCATTCCTGCTGCTCCAGTAAACAGTGGATCAGGAGAGCATTTCCAGGTGACCAGAAAGAGACCATGGGACAGAGTGAGGGCTAAATTGTGGAATTACATGGTACACAGTAAAATATTAAAATATTTGTTGTGCTGATTAACAACTGATTGTTATTTAAAGGTGCACTACTGAAATTATTATCAGGGAGATTTTTTGCAATTTATATGTTACCTGCAAAAAATGGATTTTGTCAGATTACACTGATAATACACAATCACTGTGCCCTGTAAACCCTGACGCCAAGTTTTTCATTCATGTTTCTGTCGTTTGTTATGTTTCTCTGCCTGTTTTCCTGAACTATTAATATAAAAGTGGTCTTGGACTTCATACTGACACCTATAGCGTACACACAGAAAAAATAGTTTTTATTTACTAATGCCAATATACTTTTTGTTGGCATATTTGTCGGCAGTTAAGTAAAAAAAAAAAAAAATCTAATAATTGGGGTGTTACTGAGTATTAAGCTGGTCATGTGATCTCAGCATGAGGGTAGACCACTCTTAAAGGGATAGTTCACCCAAAAATGAAAATTATCCCATGATTTACTCACCCTCAAGCCATCCTAGGACACAATCGGAGATATATTTAAAAATATGATGAATATGAAGATGAAGATGAAGATGAATGAAAGTCTTACGGGTGTGGAACGACATGAGGGTGAGTAATTAATGACAGAATTTTCATTTTAACCCTCTAAGTTAACCACATTCTGCCTCCATTGCAGTATGCGATGCTCATTTTTCACAACATAATCAACAACCAATGGATAAAATCAAGTCCCATCCTATGTTGTTTTTTGTTTTTTTCTTGTTCGGTGGTGATTTCATAATCTCGGTCGCAGCTTCCGTTTCATGCGGACTTTAGGTCTGAGTTACTAACTCTGATTAATTCATCTGAAGGTCTGGTGAATCATTTTCAGCCACCGGCTGTTTGCAGAGAATTCATGATCCAAAGCAGTACGTGTCTCTAAAGAAATGTTGGTAGGTACTACTTTTTCCTGTTCCCACAAAAAGACTGTAGTATCATGTACCCTTCAGTGGTGTACAAAATATATCTTCGGTCTCTTCAGCAGACCACCTTCTGCACCACCTGACAGATTTAAAGTGTGAGAACAGAGAGATGGCCTAACAAAAAATACTTTAGGATTATCATGGTACAGTCATGGTACTGTATCAGATGTAGTCAGATGGTAATACCATTGTACTTTGATATTTCTACCATGTTGCTGAATGATTACCATATTCATATGCTCTTTCATGTATAGAACTCAAAGGTACTTCAAAAAATACCATGGTATATTACCACGGAATATGTCTTATGGTATATATCAAATAAACCATCATAATAACTATGGTACCATGTCATAATACCATATTAATCACATAAAGGATGTATCAGACATACATATATGTGGAGTAAAGAAAGAAATATACTGTATACTTAAACTTTGCGATATTAAGCAGCTTTTCTTTGAAGCTTTTATTCTTTTCTACCTGTCTTCAAGTTTTTTTATGAAAGTCTTGAAAGGAAAAGTGTGTTTACACCAGGAAAAGAGAGGGGGAATGTGTATGTGGTGTGTGTGTTCATATCACTGACAGCCGAGCGAGGTTATGAAAACAGTCATTCTTCCCGTCATCGCTTCATAGCCGGTGATTTAGCGGCGAGCCGCCCCGGTGCAGCAGTAAAACGGCAGGCAGAGATTTACAGTGCACTCTGGGATATCACTCAGCCCAGGGGCCACCTTGCCGCATCGTCCCAGCTCACCTGCTACTGTGTTTTACCAGCCAAGCCTGAACACCCCCTATNCCCCCAGACCCCCCAGACCTCACACACCCCAAACCCACTGGACCCATTCAGAGAGTTAAGCTTCTGATTGATCAATACAAACACCAATCAGACCCGACTAATAATAACTTATTGAATGTGAATATAGACTTCAAAGATTTTCTGGGAAATGAACTGTTGAAATGTTTAAAAATCAAATACAAATGTCATTTTACGTATATATATATATATATATATATGGGTAATTCACTGTGAAATGAAATCTATTATCAAAAACTAAACTTGCAGGAGTTAAATTTCTTTGAATTTAATTCCATTTTAACACTTAAAGTACCACAAAAAACCTCAAACTAAACAAAAATCTAAAATTAAATTGAATAATACATATTAAAGGGTTAGTTCACCCTAAAATGAAAATTCTGTCATTAATTACTGACCCTCATGTTGTTCCAAACCCGTAAGACCTTCGTTCATCTTCGGAACACAAATTAAGATATTTTTGATAAAATCCGATGGCTCAGTGAGGCCTTTATTGCCAGCAAGATCATTAACACTTTCAAATGCCCAGAAAGCTACTAAAGACATATACAGTGGTTCAACCTTAATGTTATCTTATATATCTCAACCACAGCCTCTCACATGTTTTGAACCCATTTTAGGGTTAATTCTGCTTCCTTAAATTCACATTCTATTTACTTGCATGCAGACATGAGTGGGAGTGGGTCAAGTTATGAGATGAAAAAACAATTTAAGTATGTTTTTATACACTTTATAGAAAACCAATCACATCAAAACTAGTCAAACAGAAATAGCTATATAGAACTGGGCATCTGTAATCTAATTTACATTTAACAAAAATTGCTGCTTTTGTACAAACTACAAGATCAGCTTTTCAATATGTGATTTTCAGTTGTAATGAGGTTATTGTGTTCTATATGAATGTTATCATTGATATTTCAACAATGCCTAATCAACATGATTTATCTCTTGAAAATGACCAATTTCATTGCAGATTGTTTCATCTGTAAAATTGTAATATGGACATTCCCGTTCACTGCTGTCGTGAACTGCTTATGTAAGTTGCGTACCGTGACTAAAGAATCACTGCAAATGTGTCATGCATAACAAATATCTTTCCTCGTGATCTTTTTTATATCTGCTATTTCTATGCTAACAATAATTGATTATGTCATGCCTCAATGCATTGTCTGTCACATTTTCTTCAGGGGCAGCGTAATTGGTTTGCCATGCTCTCTCCTCATGAGCTGAATGCTTACTAGATGACATTAGCCTACTGGTGTTACTCTATCCACTGGTATCTCTGAATGTATTCTTTTTAGATGGCAGCTGCTATTTTATGTGTTCCATGACAGGGTCCCATAAAGATAACAGCATGCATGGAACAAAATTGATCTATATATTTGTAGATCCACAGTAAAACTTGTAGAAGATATGAGATCGGAAATTCTGCTGTATATGAAAACTGTATTAACTTATTTTTAAAGTGAAGTGACATGTGGCCAAGTATGGTGACCCATACTCGGAATTTGTGCTCTGTATTTAACACATCCAAGTGCACACACACAGCAGTGAACACACACACCGTGAACACACACCCGGAGCAGTGGGCAGCCATTGCTGCGGCGCCCGGGGAGCAGTTGGGGGTACGGTGCCTTGCTCAAGGGTCTCACCTCAGTCGTGGTATTGAAGGTGGGGAGAGCGCTGGACATTCACTCCCCTTACCGACAATCCCTGCCGGATCTGAGACTCGAACTCATGACCTTTGGGTTACAAGTCCGACTCTCTATCCATTAGGCCACGACTGCCCACAACTTATGGTAGATATTTGACACTTTTATCCAAAGCGTGAGGTTTTGTATGCACTTACCATAATGTTTTAAATATACAATTTAGGTTTTGTAAGGACAAACAGAATAGGTGCACAAAATGTCTGAAATATTAATAAACAGATATTAATAGCGTTTATAAAATTTGTTTTGTTAGGCTTATTACTCTCAAAACTCAGCATATTTACGTGCTGGAGTATCAAAATGTGTGAATGAGTCAACATACATGCACTCTTTAAAAAAATAATCAATTTTATTGGAATGGTGCAAAACTTGGTAAAGGTTTTGGCACTTGCTATGTGAACACACAAAACAAAAATCGTGGACATGATTCGAAAAGGTTAAATGGTCCTGAAAAAAAGTCTCACTTTTATTGTTTGTGGTCAAAAATGACTGCATTGGAAATGAATGGGAGACGAATTTCATCTGTTGGAAACGTTTGGTACTCCACACAAACAAATTATTATTTAAAGCTAATTTTTTGAGATATCAACCTCAAATTTGGAACACAGCTTGCAGATTTATGGCTTTGATTTTCTCACAGTTTTAGAGTAAAATGTGTTTTGGAAAATACATATTTCATATAAAAATTGAAAACATTTTCAAAACAATAAATGTAAAATTGTATAACTTTTTCAAGTTCACTTTTTTAAACTTTTTTCACTTCAGCAATAATCTGCCAAGTGTTGTCTTTAAAAAGAGACCAAACTTAAAGGGATAGTGAAAAAAATGAAAATTCTGTCATCATTTACTCACCCTCATGTAGTTCCAAACCTGTATGAATTTATTTGTTCTGCAGAACACAGGAAGATATTTGGAAGCAGAACAAAGACATTTTATACAAATTTGAAACAACTTGAGGGTGAGTAAATGATGACAGAACTTTTATTTGTGGGTGAACTATCCCTTTAAGTCTGTGCTCCAAAGCATTCAAGATTTATGACAGTTTAAGTTGGAAATTTCATTTTCAGATCTATAGTGGTGGACAGAATTATTGGCACCCTTGATAAATATGATCAAAGATGACTGTAAAAATAAATCTGCATCGTTTATCCTTTTGGTCTTTAATTCATAAAATTAGCAAAAATCTAACCTTTCATTGAAGGAAAAGAATTGAAAGTGGGGGGAAATCACATTATGAAATAAATGTTTTTTCTCCAAAACACATTGGCCACAATTATTGGCACCCCTAGAATTTTTGTGAGTAAAATGTCTCTGAATATATTCCCATTCATACACTATTACACATTATTTACTTAAAACACTTACTTATATTTCAAATTTGCACACATAACTGTACATACAATTGTCTATATTATATATTGTTTTTTTTTTTGTTTTGTTTTTTGCACTTTGTCTATCTTGTAAATTTGTATATTATTATTTTATTATTTTTATTATGTGTCGTGTCTTGTCGCTGTCACTCTGTTGCACTGTGGAGCTTCTGTCACTAAAACAAATTCCTAGTATGTGTAAACAACATACCTGGCAATAAAGCTCTTTCTGATTCTGATTCTGATATTTACATTTTTTGGCACACCAGGGTGATCTAGAACATGAAATTGTCCAGCCATGACTTCCTTTTCCACAGGAGTATAAACATGAGGAAACACAAAGGCCAAATTCCCTTAATCATTCATCACAATGAGAAAAAACAAAGAATATAGTTCTGATGTGCAGCAAAAGATTGTTGAGCTTCACAAAATAGAAAGTGGCTGTAAGAAAATACCTAAAGCATTGAAAATCCCCATTTCAACTATCAGGGCAATAATTAAGAAGTTCCAATCAACTAAAGATGTTACAAATCTGCCTGGAAGAGGACATGTGTCTGTATCATCCTAATTTGCATTGAGGAGAAAAGTTTGAGTGGCAAAAGACTCTCCAAGGATCACACCTGGAGAATTGCAGAGATTAGTTGAGTCTTGAGACTCAGAAAGCCTAAAAAAAATGATCAAATAGCACCTACATCCCCACAAGTTGTTAGGAGGCTTTCAAGAAAAATCCTCTGCTCTCATCCAGAAACAATCTCCAGCATACTCAGTTGTCAGACACGACTGGAACTTCAAACGGGACCGGCTTCTATGGTCAGATGAAACTAAAAAAAAAGAGCTTTTTGGCAGCTAACCCACCAGATGGATTTGGTGCACACATGGATAAAAAGTACCCATGCCCACAGTTAAATATACTGTTAGATCTTTAATGTTGTGGGCCTATTTTTCTGCTGGAGGTCCTGGACATCTTGTTCAGATACATGGTATCATTGATTCTATCAAATACCAACAGATAAAAAATCAAAACCTGACCGCTTCTGCTAGAAATCTTATAATGGGCTGTGGTTGGATCATCCGTCGGGACAATGATCCAAAACAAACATCAAAACCAGCACAAAAATGTGTCACTGAGCACAAAATGAAGCTTCTGCCATGGCCATCCCAGTCCCCTGACCTGAACCCTAAAGAAAATGAGTGGAGGGAACTGAAGAGAAGAAGCACCAACATGGAGCTGGGAATCTGAAGGATCTGGAGAGATTCTGTATGAAGGAATGGTCTCTGATCTCTTGTCAGGTGTTCTCCAAACTCATCAGGCATTATAGGTGAAGACTCAGAGCTGTTATCTTGGCAAAAGGAGGTTGCAAAAAGTATTGAATAAAAGGGTGCCAATAATTGTGGCCAACGTGTTTTGGAGAAAAACATTTATTTCATAATGTGATTTTCCCCCCACTTTCAATTCTTTCCTTCAATGAAAGGTTAGATTTTTGCTAATTTTATGAATGAAATATCAAAAGGATAAACAATGCAGATTTATTTTTACAGTCATCTTTGATCATATTTACCAAGGGTGCCAATAATTCTGACCACAACTGTATGTTCAAAAAGTGAATAAATGGATTATAACTGCTGCATAAATATAATGTAGTAGTCTACCATAAAATCCCCTAAAAATACAAAATATTAAATAAACACAAACAGCACCAGAAAAATAAAAGGTACTACCGTTCTTTAAAGAACCTTTGACGTTCATGGAACCTTTCAAATGCACAAAGCTTTTTTATATTGGAAAAGGGTTCTTTGGGGAACCAAAAATGGTTCTAAGCCTAAGGCATTGCTGTAAAAAAACCTTTTTGGAACCTTTATTTTTAAGTGTGTGATGTGAGTCAAAATCAAACATAAAAATAAGAAATATATTTAGTGTTGAAATCCAATTAATCTCATTAGTCTTCTGTTTAATTTGTGATTCTAAAGACAATGGTGGTTTTCCATGCTGTCCTGCTCTGACTGGTTAATGTTGTTTTGTTGTTGTTGTTGTCGTCGTCCATGTGACTAATGGAGAGAGCATGTGTTTACTTTCCTCACCATGTGTTTACCTCAAACTACAGGGCCTGTCGTAAATGTCGGCATGATCCCTGGGGGGGTGTGTGTGTGTGTAAAAGTGATCCTCACCAGGAGGGTGTGAACAGGAGCGGAGACATAACCCTTGATACCACCTGTTTCCTGTTTTCAGGTGATCAGTGCTAGATTTGTTGGACAGGGCCGAAGATCAATTGGTCACAGAAACCCCCATCTTCCCCCAGTGTAGAGCGTGGGAAAGTCTGATTGGGTGAGTGTGCATGTAACACTTCTTGTCTAGATGAGAACAGATGAAATACATATAGAATTAACAGTCATTCTGCCAACTGAATTATTAAGTGACTTTGTACATTGTTTGGGGTCTGTTTGTACCCCAACAGTTTGCATACAGTATGTATGTAGTATGTAATTGTATGCTATACTGTATATAATATATACTGTAATAATAAAGGCCCATTGAATGAAAAAAAATATATATATATTTAATAAATATATTAATACAAAATTAAATTAAATATATATACACTACAAAAGTTCATATCCCCTTTGATCTATGTTTCTATAGTTGTCTAAACCTATAATAAACTGTGATAAGATGTATTTTCTTTATGCTTTTCACAGGTCAAGAATTCCTTGTCTTGTCCTTGACACTTTTTTATCTCTCTTCCTAATATCTCTATTAATGTGACCTGTTGCAACAAACCACATTTTTCTGATAAAAGAACTAATTTATTCTCTTTATAGCTTTGCAAAGAGACAATTATGTTGTAAAATTTGGGATGTGTGCTCCTCATTCAAAGATGTTGTACCAATATGAAGATGTTAATGGAAGTATGATGTCATGCATTTTAACCTGTAGAACATGCCCAGACCTGTTCATTTTGTCTTTTCTTCTCCCATAATTACCTTTGCTTCAACTCAATTTCAAGCTGAACACTCAATTTACTGAAGCCAAATTCATTAATTTTGAAGAATGCATGCAGCACTTCAAGAATCATTCAATAATTTCAATATGTTAGTTTTGATTATATTGAAAATGTTCAAAGGCTCATAAATTGGACAGAATGGTGGATGGACGGACGGACGGACGGATCGATCAATGGACAGATAAGTGGATGTATAAATGGATGAACCCCATTGGCAGTACTATGGTACAGGGATGCTAATACCACGGTGCTTTGGTATATACTGTGAATGGCTACCATATTTACATACCAATGTCTTCTAAGGAATATCGAGGATTATTTGTCCAAAAAAGCTGGTATTCCATGGTACATGTACAACATGCATGACTTAAGAGGGATATTATATTTGAGTACACTCACACAGGTTGAGAAGCAGAAAGAAATATTAAGAATGAGATCTTTAATAAATTAAATTACTCAAAAGACTATATGTCAGTTTGGCAGCTGAGATTTAGTCAAAGTAGAGTGAATTGTCAGTATTTTGAGATGAATTTCTCATATTCCACACCAAACACACACACTCAGCAGGGTGATCGTTTCTCCCGGGTCAGGAGGTACATGGGAATTATCACTTTTGGAGACTCTCACCTGTTTTCTTTGTGACCATACAAATCTCTGTGTCCCACGTCCAGCATGTGAAACTGCTGTGTATGCGTGGACTCAAACATATGTCTTTCAGATGGTGTCTGTCACTGTGATTTAATGTTCTGGAGTGTGTGAATCCACACAAATATATCAATATATCAGATTGCAATTGATATTGGAATTTTATTTGCTGTTGGGCAGTTCAGTGTCATGTTTATAAAGGTCATCAAATTCCTTCTAATGTCTTAAATGGTAAAATACAATTTGAACCTATAGGATTACATCACTTTAGTCAGCACTAAAATTTCAAATTGAATTTCAAATTCAAGTTTAAATCAATTCAAATTCTGCCATAATTTACTTTATACTTCATACTTCATTTACTTCATCATTTCTGTGGAACACAAAATTCAAATTATTATTTTTTTTTCCAGAAATAATGGATTCAGAAATCAGTCATTATTAAAGAGAATGCAGTGAATTACATAAGCGTTATAAAGTCAACAAACAATTAGGTTGGCAGTGGGTTCACAACATGCTCTCTCACCTCGCACCTATTCCTAACATACTGTGATGCAACAGATGGGAAGTTATCATTAGAGAGCATTAATTTATTTTGCATTATCCTCAATAATTATGTGTGACAAAGACAACAGCGCAAACCCATTCAGCAACTACATACACAGGAACTACAAATGATTTCAGCATAGGATTACTGTATCTGAAGGGGTTTCTCTGCCTCATCTGTCCAATTAATTTTTGTTTGAGCATTTTTCCCTGTTGAATCACTTTATTTGTTATGAAATTAGGCCCTCTGTAGGGGCTCCCTTAAAGGGGATATATGTAAGAATTTCCCTTAATAAAATTGTTTTAATGTGTGAACAACTTTTAACAAAATCTAAAAAACAAGACTTCCTAGAAGCATGTAGACGGATTTTTATGTGATGGACTCGGACGTTTTTGTCTGTCGACATGATGAATTGCAGAGCTTGTGCAAACATCCACATCGCAGTGATCATATGCTTGCTTTCTCACCGCTGTTATTTTTGTGTTTATTTTTGTTATTTAGAGGAAAGCGCAGGACATATTCACATATTCATCTAACCATCGCGTGGACGGCGTCTGGATGTTACTTTAATGGTACTTTATGGTACCTCTGCAAAGGTATTTCTAACTTTTTACTTGTAAGCAAAAATAAATAAATTAATAAATAAAATTTGCAGTGAGTAGCCTATAGTTATGTGTGCACGTGCAATAAGTTACTGGCTGCAGTTCACTTAACGGCCACCAATGTCGCTAATATCAAGTGTTTCTGAATTCTACATATAGACCCTTCAAGTAATTATTCTTTTTAATTGAGGGTTTCCTGAATCTTTTGAATGCTTATTGCTCTTTTTTAAAAATGATTTGGGAATTTGGATCTTGTGTGCTGACAATGGCCTGGTATTGTCACTTATTGTATAATATTTTAGCTTCAGAACAAGAAACTAATGAAGTTGTTCATAAATCACAGATGTGGGGATAAATTATTAGTGCGACTGCTAAATTTATTTTCTCATTTGCACACACTAGCTATTTTTCCATCCAAAGTTGCGAAATTTAACTTGTGAGCAAATTTGGAATATTAGCCTATATTTCATAAAACATTTGCGAATAAAGCACAGTTTCCATCCAATGAGTCGAAGAGAACAAACTCGTCACTTCTTGATAAATTGCCGCTAAATATCACTAAGGAAAATGGAAATTGCTGCAGTAGAAGTCACTGTATACTATAATAATTTGAAAACTTGAGCCTCAGAGCACGCCAAAATAAACGCTGTCATGTTATCTTGCATTCAGATGCCTGGTGTTTGTGAACAGTCGTGTGGTGCATTACATTTGGTCAGATGTGACCAAAATATAAACACCAAAAGTGTTTCCATCGTAGTTTATGCACATGTTTTCGTATCACATTTTTTATGCACATTTTTAGAATTTATGGTGATTCCACCCTGCGGTTTTTTATGTGATATCCATAACAATAGGTGAATTGAAACAGCTACTGTCTGCATTTTTATAAAATAAAAGAAATCAGGGAATGACAAATATAGCCTCAAAATTCTAATTTGCACAGGGCAATTCCCGATCTATCAGTTCCAAGCACTTCCGTTCTATGGAAAGCAGGCGGTAAAACCATAACGATTATTGCAATCTATAATGAGCCCAATTTGCATAAAAAGGAGGGCGTGTTTGCATATTTAGCGCCTGGTTAAACTGGATTGGGTGGTTAGTGAATAAGACAAAGGTTTTGGCGCTGAAATAGGCATGCCACTGTTCACTGAATTCCCCACTGTATGTCTTACCATCCCTTTTTTATCTCTTTATTTACTCACCCTCTCTTTTTTATATAAATGTCAGTTGTACATTGTGCGAGTGATGATCTAAAAGCTTATAGAGAGAGAAAGGTCAGTCGTGATGGTTAATTGATTTTATAGTGACATTGTAGGAGAGTGGAAGGAAATTGCTGTCTCTTATGAGTCCCATTTTACCCAGGGCTAACATGACACTGTGACAGTATTATTTGGCTCAGCAGTCAGGGAAAGGCGGCTATCATATTGCTATTATATTGCCCATCCACAATCATTTAGATTACACACACAATTCTCTCACATCAATTATGTTATTATACCTCCAAAGACATTCGCAGACAAACTGAGGATTGTATTGCAAAGCCTATAGCGGGAGCGACGCACATTCACGCTAACACATCCACTGTTTAGGGGGAGATTGGGGTTTTATTGGCCGAGCCGGTGGAGCGGGACTGCAGGATAATGGGTAGTTATCCAGGCCGCCGTTTCGGCTTGCCAGAGCACCGAGTCTTTACGAATAAAGCACAAGAATCGCTGTAATCGGAAGCTAAACAGGAATTTTTCGAGGGCGCAGGGATGTTTAGCCCCCTGCTGATTGGCCTGGATACCAGGGGCCCGAGCAATCTCATTCCACTTTACAGAGAGAGAGCATTGTCAAGGTCAGCTGAATGTAAAGTCAGATTGAAAGGGAGATAGGAGGGAGATGCTGTTAGATTCACTATATCTTTCAGTTCTCTTTCCATTACAGTGACTCATATTCAGTCTGACACTAGACTTTAAACTCGGGGATGGTGGATAACGCGGGAACAGAGAAAGCTCACAGCTGTCACTCTTTGATTGGCAGGGGCATGTATGATGGTTCGATAGAGCTCATTTGATCTGAAGCGTCCCAGTTGTATGTTTATGAGTGTGTGCTTATGCATAAATGAATACATAGGAAATTACTTTAGACAGTATACCAGACTTTAAACAAGAGACCAGAAAAGAGTTTTTTATAGGGATAGTTCTTACGAAAAAGAGAAAATTTTGTCATTATTTATGCACCCTCATGTTGTTCCAAACCTGTATGAGTTTCTTTCTTCTGTTGAATGCATAAGAAGACATTTTGAAGAATGTGGGCATCCATACAGTTGACGGCACCCATTGACTTCCATAGTATTTTATTTACTATGGAAGTCAGTGGCCACTGTCAACTGTCTGGTTACCAACATTCTTTAAAATATCTTCTTTAGTGTTCAACAGAAGAATGAAACTCATACTTGAGGGTAAGTTTTGGGTGAACTATCCCTTTAAATTATCTATAGGTAGTTCATGTCAGAAAAATATAGAGTAAAGTAAAAGTTGATACATTTATGTTTATAGACCTTATGCGCCAGCAACAAGCACGCCGCCATCTTTATAAAATTGTCTTTGAACTTCTGTTTTTGCGGTAGTCCTGTTCATTTCTATGGCATCGCTGTCAAAGAATAATTAGCTGGTGAAGTGGATTTACTTGTTGTAGAATTAATGAAAGTTATCATGAGCATTGTAATGTTTAAAGCAGATGTCTTAACAAATGTCAGTAGACCGGGAAGATTTTAAAATGAGCAGTTCATTCATAAATACGTAAGATCGCTGTGGAAATACAAGCCGGAAGTCAAAAGACAACGAGCGCAGCGCTGAAAAGGGGCGGAGCTACATAAGGTCTATACATTAATAAATATGATTTAATCCCATAGAGCAGGGATTTTCAATCTTGGACCATGGCCCCCCCAAATATGATCATCCTCGTGTGAGGGACCACATCCTAAAATTCAAAAGGCATCTGTCTTTTATATACACCCAATTTATTCACTGAAAAAATTATATTATAAATATAAACTTTATATTAAGTTACAGTATTATATTTTTTGTACTCACTATAGTACTGTACTGTTAAATGTATTATTATTATTTTATTTTATTTTTAATTATTATTGATATTATTATTATTATGTTTTCTGCACGTTTTCTCCACTGCATGGTACGGTTCGTTACGGCTCACTTTTTGGTGCTTTTCCACTGCATGGGACGGCTCGGTATGGGACGGTACGGCTCGCTTAAATAGTACCACCTCGGTGGAGGTTCCAAGCGAGGCGTACCGATACTAATGCTGCGTTCCAGGCAACCCGTAACCCGTGTTTTTCCAACCTTCTACCCGTGAAAGTGCACTGGAACAGCAGTCAAACCTGTGACTTCCTACCCGTGAACTCCTACTAGATCAATGTACTCCCAGTTACACGCTCTGACGTCACATAGCCCACGAAACAACAATGGCAGCCCCCACGGATGGGGTGTTTATGCAAGTGACTGACTGATTGGTCAGAGAGAATCGTCACTACCAGCGTCATTGAATTTGAAACACGAGACACCAAATCTGCTCGACTTAAATAGTCAAGCAACAGCCACCGCGGTATCATTTGTTCGTGAAACGACTTGCTTTAAATGACTGTCGCACGCAACCTGAAATAGAAATGGCTGTATCTTGGACAGTAGACAAGGTGCAGACTCGTTGGTAGACGAGTAGTACCACGCAGTGGAAAAGCGGCAAAAGAGTATTTTTAGATTAAAGGGATATGCTGTAGCCTGACTTCGTCATACTCATATTCTAGGCAGAATGTGAGTCTGATACTGCTCCATTGAAATTGAATTATGGGGCGTGTCTTAACCGAACCAGTAAAAAAAAAAACTCTGCACTCAATTTGATAGACCTACAACCAATCAGAGCAACGCAGTAAGTGACGTATGTTGAGCGACGCATAGTTGTCAACAGAGTTCAACTGCACGCACGCACGCTGGAACTGGAAGAAGTAGGAAAGTAATGAGTGTAAACGATCTTTGTTCGTCTTTTAAAATTAATGCGCTTTCGATTTCTTTTATTACAGATGTGATAGCGGAATCTAAACATCTTACTTCTCCAGCTGCAGTCATCGATGGTGAAAACCAATTCAACCCAAGCGCTCTTTGATGACGTGGGTGGTTACGTAACCGCAGATAGCCTGTCCATCATCGATTAAAGCCCGCCCTGGCAATTTGATTGGCTCGGCCTTCTGGGAGCCGAGCATAATTACTCTACAATGGATCGAGTCCAGACCGAGCTTCCCGTCCAAAAAATGTTGTGGGCGGGGTTCGGCCTGGCACCCAGGCTAGATATGCTGCGTTCCAGGCAGGTTTTTGAGCCCGTAAGCCACGACTTCAAACCACTACTCACGACTTTGTAGCGTTCCAGGAAAGTCACGCCAAACTGCCTGAGTGTAAACAAACCAACATGGCGGACCATACGGGGCTTATACTCATTTACAATTATTTCTATTTCCAAAGGTGCTTACTCCTTGCTTATTTGAAGGAAACGAGGAGGAAAAATGGCAAATAAGGCAAGAGAAGCTGTTATACCTTTTATTTTACGTTATTTTACCGTGCACTTGCATAAACACCACATCCGTAGGGGCTACCATTGTTGTTTCGCGGGCTATGTGACGTCAGAGCGTGTAACTGGGAGTACGAGTTCACGGGTGGGAAGTCACGGCTTTGACTGCTGTTCCAGTGCACTTTCACGGGTAGAAGGTTGGAAAAACACGGGTTACGGGTTGCCCGGAACGTGGCATTAGTTCACCCAAAAATGAAAATGTTGTCATTACTTACTCACCCTCAAGTGGTTATAAATCTGTATTGAGTTTCTTTCTTCTGTTGAACACAAAAGAAGATATTTTAAATAATGTTGGTAACCAGACAGTTGATGGCACCCATTGACTTCCATAGAAAAAGAAAAATACTATGGAAGTCAATGGGTGCCATCAACTGTCTGGTTGCCAACATTCTTTAAAATATTTTCTTATGTGTTTTGTACGAGTTGTGAAACTCATACAGGTTTGGAACAACATGAGGGTGAGTAAATAATGACAAAATTTTAATGCCTTTAAGAAAAGCGTGTGCATTTTAGTGTGTTACGACATCACTCCATGATTCAACCAGCTAGCAGCCATTGTAATATCTGCAGTATTGTCATATCTGATCTTAAATGTGTTTTATGATTTAGATCTCAATGGGTTCACCTTCTGTGCTCTGAAATCAATAGGTGTCACTGTCTATCAGTAGAAGACATATGAGCTACACAAAGACACACACACACACACACACACACTAAAGTAATGATTAACTAAGATGCATGTTTTAATGTCATCACTGACAACTCGGGTAAATGTTATGCATCAAGATACCAAATGATAATTGCGATACCTCAAATGGCAGTAAATTTGAGACATTTGCATTTTAAACAGCATTAGTGTACTCAATTTGTTCTTGAAAGAGATATGCATTTTTTTATGTTAATGGATGTAACATTTAGCATTATTGCAACTGTATATAATTGAGCTAATGTGTTTTAGGGATATGTTTAATTTATCAGAGTCAGGCCCGGTTGAAATATGAAGCAGCCTCCAATCAGGGTGAGTAGACTATGCCAAAACAATAACTGTTTTGAATGCGCTTAGGCATCATTTAAGTCATTGCTATGGCAACATAATTCATCCCACAATATACAGGAAACAGGTGACTGCAACAATCCAACTTGAATTCCACAAATTAAGGCTGCAACAATCTTCATTTCTGACCAATGCCAATTTAGCTGGTCTAGGCTGTTTTCTTGTGGATTTCAGATACACGGCAGTTAAATTAAAGCTTGTTCGAAAGCCAAGTACCTACTTTGATTTTGAGGGAATTAACATTACCAAATGTGTTTCATAAATTAAACAGCGGATTAATTGATTCATTGATAAATGTAATGACGTTCTTTTCACATGCGACATCTCTGTGGCAGAGTCTGCGTAGTCTATTCATCTACTGGGATACGAGAACTGACAGTAATTACTGCAGATGAGGCGACTGACAAGCTTATCAAACGGGATTCAAAAACCAGCAAAAACATCAAAGAGGTGCAATTTATACACATCAAAAAACAGCTTTAGCCCTCGGTGCTTCACTTACACACTTACAGCGCATCAAACAACTTAAGTGCCTGTGCTTCACTCCAACAATACATCTGTCTCTCTTTCATGGCAATCACTCAAAGTACCAAAAATACCTTGTGAGACATATATCAAATAGTTGTTTTTAGGAAAAGTCCAAACAACGTGAACAAAGCTGAAATGTCTGCAGTGCTAATTATTCATCATTAATAATTTTGTAAATCACTGATCAGTCAAATGTGTCAGATTTTAATACTTTAATACTAAGCTAATCACGGGCAATAAGAATATAAATTACTAAAACCATTTTTTTATTTGCTCAAAGGTTTTAGAGATGGGTAATGATATAATCTTTGGCTTAATTAACATTTTTAATGAGGCAAATTGAGGTTTGGATTTAGGTGCCCCAGTGAAGGGTTTTGTTGAAGGTCCTGAAATGATCAATCTACTTTAGTCACACTGACCAAGACAGCATATTATATAGATTATCTTTTTGAAGTTTACTTTAACACTGCTACCTTAAAGGGAATGTTTACCCAAAAATAATCGTTCTTTCATCATCTACTCAACGTCATGTTGTTTCAAGTCTGATTTTTTTTTCCTTCTGTGGAACACATAAGAAAATCAGTGAGGTCCAAAACTGAAATTTTTTCAAAATATCTTCTTTTGTGTTTTGCAGAAGCAATTCGTGTTTGATAAATTAAAGTCAGCATGAAATGGAAGTTACTATTGTCTTTTCTTCTCTATTGTGACATATCCAAGTGAAACTGCTTCTCAAACAAGAAAAAATGTAGGACAGGACTTGATTTTGTCCATTGGGAATTGATTGGATAATTGGATGGTTGTGGTTTGGTATTGGTGGATCAACATTGGGCCCCATTGACATTCATTGAACAGACCAAAAAAACAAACAAACAAAAAACAGACATCTTTCAAAATATATTCTTTTGTGTTTTGCAGAAGACAGAAATTCATGCAGCTTTGAAATGACATGAGGGCAGAATTTTCATTTTTGGTAAACAATCCTTATATTTAAATTAATCTTGTTTTAATTTTTTAAAAGTACTAGATATTTTAATTTAAGCAATTAGTGTTTGATAAATTAAAGTCAGCATGAAACAGAATATTACGATCAGGGTTGCCAGGTCTGTGCAACAAAAGTAGCCCAAAAATAGCCCAATACGATTTTCTCCATCAGGTGGCCGAATTCTCCACTGAATTTGTATGTTTGGGGGTGTTGGAGCACCGGAATCGAACATACGGGAGTGGAAATTAACCCATGGAAAAAAAATTTCTTTAACATAACACATTCTAACCAGCAGTTGTCTTTCCCCTTTACCTCCTGTTTGCCTTGGAGTTAAGAGCAGGTTTAGAGTAATCTAATCTGGCAGTCTGTTTCAATGGACACTAACAAGTGAGTGTGAAAGGAAGGCAGCTCTAATGTCTCAATCATTTACTGCTCATTGGATTCAACCTGATCTATTCATGGGTCCACTGCTTAACAGAGGAAATGCATGAGTGTAACCATCCGGATCAACTCGTTCATGCATTTGAGCGCAGACACGTGTCCGTACATGATTGACGTTGTAAGTCTTCTTTTAATTTTACGCCAAGCCGATTTTCTTTGCACTACCCAGAATCCATATCTACATGGCAGCTATATTAGAGAGACTAGTTGCGTCGCAATTTGCATACTGTCCAACCATGTGCAAGATGAGAATTAGTGCGTCCCAAATCATATGAAAATCAAAAGCATGTTTAAAATAGTATGCCTGTAAAAGTGCTTGGATTGCATGACCTAGTATTTCTGATGGATTTTCAAAGTGTGTATTTATCATGCTTTTTTGGCTACAACACCTTGTGCAAATGAAGGGTTTATGAAGGTTCTTTTGCAGCTTTTTGAGTGAGAAATGTCAAGGAATGCAACCTCAGTCTGCTATACAGTGTTTTTGAAATGTATGAACTTTTGCAACATGAACTTGTAAGGAAATGAAATTAGCTTTTGGGCTAAAACAAACAGTATTTGACAAAGTGGTCTATGATATCACAATGCAATTTTATGACTACTTATGTCATAATATTGGCCCACAGAAATATTGTATATCACCAGAAATGTACATACTCAAAATTGGGATGCAGTGCATTTACCCCATGCCAAGATGTTTATGTCTTTCTTTCTTCAGTCGAAAAGAAATTATGTTTTTTGAGGAAAACATTCCAGGATTCTTCTCCATATAGTGGACTTCAACAGTTCAAATTCGCTCGACATCGTTGTTTTACCTTTTATTTGTAAAGGCTGTTTGAGTCTTTGCACATTCGCTTTGTAAACACTTGCTCGGTACTTAATTTCTTTTCGACTGAAGAAAGAAAGACATAAACATCTTGGATGACATGGGGGTGAGGAAATTATCAGGAAACTTTCATTCTTAAATGAACTAATCCTTTAACTTTAAAGGGATAGTTCACCCAAAAATGAAAATTCTGTCATCATTTACTCATCCTCATGTCATTCCAAACCCGTAAGACATCCGTTCATCTTCGAACACAACTGAAGATCTTTTTGATGAAATCAGAGCTTTCTGTCCCTCCATTGACAGTCTACACAACAGACACTTTCAAGCCCCAGTAAGGTAGTTTGCGCAGAAAAAAAAAAAACATAATTTACCACTTTATTTACAAAATTTTAATCTCCAACTTGCGTTCAAGCAATGTCTGCTCTCGCATCAAAACAAAGCACTCGTGTTGCTTCATAAAACTGAGGTTAAACCACTGGAGTCACATGGATTACTTTAATGATGTCTTTTCTATCTTTCTGGGGTTTGAAAGTGGTAGTTGCGTAGGCTGTCAATGGAGGGACAGAAAGCTCTCAGATTTCATTAAAAATATCTTTATTTGTGTTCCGAAGATGAACAAAAGTCTTATGGGTTTGGAACGACATGAGGGTGAGTAATTAATTACAGAATTTTCATTTTTGGGTGAATTATATCTTTAAGCAACCCATTTTACTTCCATAAACTTCCATAGACACATTTATGAGTGCAACAGTAAGAAGGAGGGCAAAAGTTTATTTGTTTTCCATCAGACATTTAATTTGATTAAAATATATATATATACATTATATATTTGATAAAAGAATACAAAGACATTTGTTTGGAATAACAAATTTTATTCTAATAAAAGTTCATTTTGTAAATATTTTGTTACCTTATTGTTATTTTAAAACCAAAAGAGATTCATTTGATAGCACAGCAGTGATTATAATTTCAGGGAGAATAGCATGAATACAAAACTTTTGTATATGGTTATTCAAAGGTCAACTATACAGTTTCAATGTAATCCAGTTTCAGAAAGTGACCAACTACAAGCAAACATAGAGACTTCTTTTAAGCCCCTCTCTCTCTGTGTGTTTGTGTCTGTCTCACCCTTTTCAGTCTCTGATAGCTGTTAGGTGGTAGATAAAGAGATTGGAGTGTTTTATTGATCTGAGCATCCAGACTACAGCAAGACCAATGACCTCCAATCAACACCTGCCAAGACAGTTTAGAGCTCACGTTCTGAGAACGCTCACGAGAGCACACACCTATAGATAAACACCCCCATCGGTTTCCTTCCGCATCGACAGATGCTCAATCAGCTAATCAGGGTTAACGAGGAAGTATGTACATTTAGAAATGAAGTTCAAGCAGCGATTGAAATTGAATAAAGAATTACCACTGGTTGCACTACTGAAACATGGTGTCCTACATTATCTCAGTTCCTTCCCCTCCTCCCTCTTTACACATTAGTTAGCCAATTACTGAGTGAGACTGGGGAAGAGGTCATATTCTCCAGAGGAGAGGGAAGTGTCAGACACCGCTAGACTTATATGCGTGCGCGCACACACACAAAAGTCAAACTAATAAATCCAAGGAGATCATATGTACCTGCATATGCATATTTGTTTTTGTAGTACATTTATTTATTACAATTATATTTTTAGACACTATAATATAATATAATAATATCAGC
>RJVU01042553.1:1513991-1527463 GCA_003731715.1 Anabarilius grahami
AGATTGACCAATCAGAATCAAGCATTCGATATATATATATATTACTCTTTATTGCTTTTGAAAATGCCTTATTGAACTATATATAAATATACAAAATAAATGTAACCTTATTTTTACACTTTTCATGAAACTCTTCTTTTTCTTTCCATTTTACACAAAATGCTTTTTCTGCTTGGTTCCAAAAATGCTAATTGTTCCATCAGGCCAGAGTTGGTCTTTTCTTGTATGTTGTAGCAGTGTGTGTGTGTGTGTGTGTGTGTGTGTGTGTGTGNGTGTCTTATTAGACAATCAGTTTCACCGCCTTGCCAGTCCACTACCCACAATTCCAGTGCTGCACTGGGACTTTCCTGATGAAAGAATGTGAGTATGTGGTTGTCTATTAAGATATGTAAATTTCTAATCTCTCAAAGCCCGCTTTCACACCATCCTCTCCCTCTTTCTCTCTCCCACACTCTTCCCTCGCTTCTTTTTCTCTGCCTCTCATGTCAACAGCAGTATTATAGTGATTTGTGTAGTGTATTTCAGAACTGTCTTTTGAGAGCACAGCTCATTGCTAATTAGAATCATAGAGGATGAACAAAGCTGGATGTCAGGCTTTAATTAGTACACGCACAAACGTATATTTCAGCACACGCTCTCTAGGCAGGTATTCACAAACACTTTATGCACATCAACACTCAAAATGCAATTATACTTCTGCCAATCACACATCGCTGTCGTCACTATCTATAACAGCTGCACTGGAGACACTGTAATACCTCAAATGTCCTGCTGAACGTTCCTGGACATCACAAGGTCTATGAGCGCAGAACATTCCCACAGGAACATCAGACTGTAAAAATTAAACAAGAGCCATGGAAAGACAAATGAGATTAAAAGGACATATAGGTGTGGACAGTATAGGACATGCATCATCAAGAATCAATGACGCATATGAAGTAAAGCCAAATATGGACTATACTGTAGGTTATGTACTGTCAGAAAATGATGCAAATTGATTTATGTTAATGTGGATGATGCTTTGTAAGGCTGTAGATGCGAAAACGCTACGGTTTGTGAAAGTGTTGTTCTGGTTGTACTTGTGCCCATCTTTAATAAATAAATATACAATTGCATGAAAAAGCATGGGAACCACTTGCAGAATCTGTGATAATGTGAATAATTTTAACAAAATAAGAGAGATCATACAAAATGCATGTTAACAGCTATTTGACATAAAAGATGTTTACATAAAGTCCACAAGACAAAAAATAAATAAAAATTGCTTATTTTATTAAAATGGCCCCGTTCAAAAGTTTGTGAACCATTGGTTCTTAATACTATGTGTGGTTACCTGGATGATCTACGACTGTTTTTTTGATAGTTGTTCATGAGTCCCTTGTTTGACCTGAGCAGTTAAACTGAGCTCTGTTCTTCAGAAAAATCCTCCAGGTCCTGCAGATTCTTCAGTTTTCAAGCGGTTTTTGCATATTTGAACCCTTTCCAGCAGTGACTGTATGATTTTGAGATCCATCTTTTCAGACTGAGGACAATTGAGGGACAACTATTAAAAAAGGTTCAAACATTCACTGATGCTCCAGAAGGAAACACGATGCAGACCCGGGGAGTCTGTGAAAACTTTTTGAATTTGCAGATAAAGGTAAATTGTACTTAATTAACTTAAACTTCCAGGAAACATGCAAGTATCTTCTGTTGCTTTCGAAGGGCAGTACTAAATGAAAAAAAAAGATATTTCAACAAAATTAGAAAAATTTGGACATCTTCATCCTGTTCAAAAGTTTTCACCCCCCGGGTCTTAATGCAACGTGTTTCATTTTGTTCTCAAGGGTGTTTTCATAAATGTCTTGTTTGTTTTATATGTTGTTTAATATGTTTAAAAATATATGTAACTTTATAATATTTCATTTTACAAGCTATTCTTTCAATTTTAAATAATTATATCAAAATTGATTGCAATTAAAGGTACACTGTAATTTCAAATTTATTGTTTATCAAAATGAATACAATTTATATGAGTCAATACATCATTAATCCTTCTTCCAAAATGTGTTTTTGTCTTACTCTGATTCACTATGGTGAGCCTGTTTATTTAAAATATGTATATTTTAAACCTGACCGGGATGGTTTTCATGGGAAATTGCATACTTTTGGCCCTATCATACACCCGGAACCAGGCGCGACACCAGGCGCGACGCAAGTGTTTTTTGTTAGTTTCAGTCTGANATTTGGGCATCTTCATCCTGTTCAAAAGTTTTCACCCCCCGGGTCTTAATGCAACGTGTTTCACTTTGTTCTCAAGGGTGTTTTCATAAATGTCTTGTTTGTTTTATATGTTGTTTAATATGTTTAAAAATATATGTAACTTTATAATATTTCATTTTACAAGCTATTCTTTCAATTTTAAATAATTATATCAAAATTGATTGCAATTAAAGGTACACTGTAATTTCAAATTTATTGTTTATCAAAATGAATACAATTTAAATGAGTCAATACATCATTAATCCTTCTTCCAAAATGTGTTTTTGTCTTACTCTGATTCACTATGGTGAGCCTGTTTATTTAAAATATGTATATTTTAAACCTGACCGGGATGGTTTTCATGGGAAATTGCATACTTTTGGCCCTATCATACACCCGGAACCAGGCGCGACACCAGGCGCGACGCAAGTGTTTTTTGTTAGTTTCAGTCTGACGCAGTTATCATTTTCACGTCCTGCGCCGCACGTTGTTTAAATAGCAAATGCACTCATGTCCATCTGTTCACCCATGGGCGTGCTGGTCTGAAAATGAGGTGTGTTCAGGGGCATTGTTGGCGTGTTGCTATTTAGAGGCAACTGAAAACGACTGCGCCATTGACCAACTGAAACCTGGTCTAAAGTCAATGGCGCAGTATTTGTTTATTTATTTTTTGTTAAAGGGCACATTAGTAATTTGCGCCTATAGGCGGGTGCACAATGTGCGTACTTTCTGCTTGTTACACACACAGGGACACCCAGCAGCACACAAACATGTCAAATATTAAAAATAAAAGGATTACAATGTAAAAGATTATTATTGTGTACATAAAGATAAAAATGCCTACATGTCATAATGGATATGCATGTACCAGAATTACCTATTTGCAGTAATGAACAATGAAATTGGCTAATTATTTGACCAATCATGGCAATACACACATGTATTTAAACTGACTCGTCAGGTTTAGGGTGTCTATAATCTGCCATGTAAACAGCAAATCTGCCATGGTGCAAGCGCACCTGGCTTTTAAAGGGAATGGGAGATGAGACTCTAATTGGTTTTTACCAATTTACTAACAACTTGCACCAGCGCAAACCCTCTTTTGGCATTACAAAACTACTGATTTACTAAAGACACGCAGTGCAAAATTAGCACTGAAAAGGCTTGGACTGACTTGTTTTTGCGGCTGAGCTTATTGCATATGCATTTGTAGGAGTTTCCCTTTCAGACGCAAAATTTATGGGAGGAGAGTATTTAAATGATTCACGCAATGGGATTTACTAATATTTGCGCTCTTCAATTTATTGGTATTTGCTCCAATATTTAACGCCCTAAAAAAACATGTCTTAACCCTTTTTGCGACATGGCTGCTGTTGCTGCTAGGAGGAGACACCGCAGAGAACAGAGAGCGTGAGGTAGAAGGGAGAAAATATTTTCCACTCGAAGGCTATTCATTTCTTTGAAATGCCAGAGGAAGATGTTATCCAAACATATTGTTTGCCAAGCCATGTTGGCCTGAATATCATTATATCGTTGGTCATTATGTAAATGATTTGACTGCGTCTGTGTTCTTTAATCTGCGTGTCATCGGCGCTTTTGTGGAATTTGCCCTGTTTAGTAAATCTGGACATAGGTACAGCCCTTTTAGACCATGCGCCTGGCATGCCGTCCATTTTTTCCGTCGTTAAACTATATCAAAAGTGGATTCGGATTCGCCCAAAATGCACCTGTGCCATGCGCTTCAGACCATGAGCTCAGATTGTTAAAATAGGGCCCCTAGTCTTTTCAAATATGTAAACAGAGAAAACTTGCTCCGGCTACTTTGGCGCGTGTATGGTGAGGGAGTGGCATCGGTTAGTCGAAAGGTTGCCATGGAGCTGCTAATTCTCGATCCTCTGGGGAATTACCCGTTTTTTGTTTTTTTTAAAAGGCGAACAGGGGAGAGTCTGCTGGCAAAAAGAGAATGCGACAGAGCTCGTAATATAACAAGAATCAACATTGCCTTTGCTGTTCAGTGGCGAGAACTGAGGGATTTGAAATATTGTGAAAGCAATGCAGAGATGGCGTTTTTATTACTCTGCAGGTGAGTACGTTATTTTATTAAGCAGATGATATGCATAGCTCTTTAACAGAGTTCATTGTAAAGCATTATCTATTGTGAAGGGTAATTTCATTGTGGTTGTTGTAGCACTGTCTGGAATTTATTTTCAAGGAAATACCATGTCTGTTAATGGGTAAAGCTTCAGTAACATCTTCAGCTAGTCAGCTTAAGCCTAGTAGTGAATGTTTTATGAGCAGTAGAATAAACATACGTATCTGCAAAGTCACGCAGAGCTGAAGAACAACCAAAACAATGTTCTTCCGCAAAATGCATGCAGTTTTGTTTTTTTAACCGCAAGAGGGCCAAAAGTTACACAGTGTACCATTAACTAATTAACAAATTAATATTTCTATTTCCCAAAACAAATTCTATGTTTATGCATGTTATCTTTCCTTTTTTGCTTTTTTGTTTCTTGTTTTAATTTTTGCTGATTTTCATGTTTAATGGCAGATCCTTTGTATCAACTTGTCCCATATATGTTCCCGCTGTTGGAGGTACAGTGGGTACGGAAAGTATTCAGACCCCCTTAAATTTTTCACTCTTTGTTATATTACAGCCATTTGCTAAAATCATTTAAGTTCATTTTTTTCCTCATTAATGTACACACAGCACCCCATATTGACAGAAAAACACAGAATTGTTGACATTTTTGCAGATTTATTAAAAAAAAAAAACTGAAATATTACATGGTCCTAAGTATTTTTTTGGGAGTCTTTTTGGGAAAGATGCAACAAGTTTTTCACACCTGGATTTGGGGATCCTCTGCTATTCCTCCTTGCAGGTCCTCTCCAGTTCTGTCAGGTTGGATGGTAAACGTTGGTGGACAGCCATTTTTAGGTCTCTCCAGAGATGCTCAATTGGGTTTAAGTCAGGGCTCTGGCTGGGCCATTCAAGAACAGTCACGGAGTTGTTGTGAAGCCACTCCTTCGTTATTTTAGCTGTGTGCTTAGGGTCATTGTCTTGTTGGAAGGTAAACCTTCGGCCCAGTCTGAGGTCCTGAGCACTCTGGAGAAGGTTTTCGTCCAGGATATCCCTGTACTTGGCCGCATTTATCTTTCCCTCGATTGCAACCAGTCGTCCTGTCCCTGCAGCTGAAAAACACCCCCACAGCATGATGCTGCCACCACCATGCTTCACTGTTGGGACTGTATTGGACAGGTGATGAGCAGTGCCTGGTTTTCTCCACACATACCGCTTAGAATTAAGGCCAAAAAGTTCTATCTTGGTCTCATCAGACCAGAGAATCTTATTTCTCACCATCTTGGAGTCCTTCAGGTGTTTTTTAGCAAACTCCATGCGGGCTTTCATGTGTCTTGCACTGAGGAGAGGCTTCCGTCGGGCCACTCTGCCATAAAGCCCCGACTGGTGGAGGGCTGCAGTGATGGTTGACTTTCTACAACTTTCTCCCATCTCCCGACTGCATCTCTGGAGCTCAGCCACAGTGATCTTTGGGTTCTTCTTTACCTCTCTCACCAAGGCTCTTCTCCCCCGATAGCTCAGTTTGGCCGGACGGCCAGCGGAAGGGTTCTGGTCGTCTTCCATTTAAGGATTATGGAGGCCACTGTGCTCTTAGGAACCTTAAGTGCAGCAGAAATTTTTTTGTAACCATGGCCAGATCTGTGCCTTGCCACAATTCTGTCTCATGATTCTCATTTGCTCTGACATGCACTGTGAGCTGTAAGGTCTTATATAGACAGGTGTGTGGCTTTCCTAATCATGTCCAATCAGTATAATCAAACACAGCTGGACTCAAATGAAGGTGTAGAACCATCTCAAGGATGATCAGAAGAAATGGACAGCACCTGAGTTAAATATATGAGTGTCACAGCAAAGGGTCTGAATACTTAGGACCATGTGATATTTCAGTTTTTCTTTTTTAATAAATCTGCAAAAATGTCAACAATTCTGTGTTTTTCTGTCAATATGGGGTGCTGTGTGTACATTAATGAGGAAAAAAAATGAACTTAAATGATTTTAGCAAATGGCTGCAATATAACAAAGAGTGAAACATTTAAGGGAGTCTGAATACTTTCCGTACCCACTGTATGTAATCTTTTTGTGGTTGGTAACAGTGAAAATGTCCTATAGTTTTTTGTAGCTAAGGCTGTCTGTACAGAAATTGACTTTGACTTCTATCAAAAATAAACCCACCCTGAGGAATATTCACTGAGTAAAAAGTGTAACAGCTAGCCCCAGTTTCTCCCATAATCCGTATTGTTACTAAATTAATGTATGTGACTATATTACTAAAACACTTTTATATAGGCTATATTTTCTTAAATATATTTTATACATTTTTCCCATTAACCATTAACATTTTATAGCAATTTTGAAGCCATATCAAATCTCCATTTCTTTTCCATTTTTTCACTCTCTCACGCTCTGCCTCAGGTCTTATAGGTGCTAGACGGGGAGACATTTAATCGGCCGAATCGAGCTTTCATATCTATTACAAAAATCAAATAATGCACCATGATTTACTCCCCCTAGCAACCAAGGCGCAGAGCCATAGCAACTGGCATAGCCCGAGGTGCTAGGTTTAATCAGGTTGAAAATATTTCAATTATTGTGTTGGTTTTGAGTGTGTGCGTGTGCGTGTGTGACCTAACTCAGGATCATTTTGATTTTAACAGGTAGGAGAAATAGTGCAGTAAGAGGAAATGGAATCACTGCCGTTTTACCTTCAATATCTGTTTGTGTTGGATCTGTGACATTTGATTCTTGACTTTCCTGACAGAATCTGTGGACAAAACGTCAAATCTTATCCAGCTGATTTTAAATGAAGCTCCTCGCTCTCTCTGTCTTTGTATGTCTTTCTCTCACTCTCTCTGTTGTTTAGTGTTAAATATTCACGCAGCTCGTTCACAGTCCCTGGAAGATGCATCAGCTCCCATTTAGCACTTGGTGTTTAGGGAAATACCATCCGAAACCTGGAAACCTTCTGGGGCTAAACACAACTCGCAAAGATAACGCATATAAAATGTGTGAGTACACGTGTTGCACGTATGCATGTGTTGGTGTATGTGAAGAAGTGTAATTGTGTGTTCTAGTTTGATGTCCTTGGTAGGTTGCACACTAAATGAGCTATGGCTGTTATTACTGTGTCTGCTCACCCTAGCGGCCTGGGCAGAGTTCAACCTGACATTAGTCACGCCTAATACTGCGAACCGCTGGAGTGCTTTGCCTACAAGGCCAATAGTGCTCCTGCTTTATATTAGCAATAGCATACAGGATAGATGATAGTAAAAGGTAAAAAACGAATCGTTCTGAGAAAATAACCATGTATACATTGTTTAGTTAGCTGTTAAAATAACAAAGTCTGGTTTCACAGACAGGGCTTAGATTAAGCCAGGATTAGGCCTTAGTTCAATTAGGACATTTAAGTAGCTTTTATAAATGTGTCTTAGAAAAAACATTACTGGTGCATCTTGAGACAAAACAATGGTTTCTTAAAATATATCTTAAAATATGTCAGTGCAAGTTGCTTTCAGTTTAAACAGCTCAAACATGCATTTTTAGTCTGGGACTAGGCTTAAGCCTTGTCTGTGAAACCAGGGGAAGAAGTCATCATTAGGTGTATTGACTGCTGACTCTTACTCAAATTAAAGTGGACCTATTATACCCTTTTTCAAAGTCTTGATTTTGAAACAACGCGTCAATTCTACACGGACCGCAAGCGCTGTGATTGGTCTGCTAGAACCCCTCCCTAAGGTCAAAAAACTGGCGCAGAGAACTCGGAGAAGAGCAAGCGTTTTCAACTTCCATAGGAATGAAAAAACACTTGTTTCAGGGGATACATACAGTCAAACTGCAACAAAAGTAGTTACCTATTTGCCGCTTCTATTTGTAAGCTTCTCTGACAACATACATGACAAGCTGCTTCTTCTTCGGCTTTTGCCTTGATCCTCAACATAACCGCGGACACTGCCTCCTAGTGGTCTGCATGCACGTCGACGCGGACAATGACGCAGAAGTATAAATGAAAACAGACGCATAGCCTACGGCGCAGAGGCTCCGGCGTAAGTCCGACGCAGAAGTATAAATCAGCCTTAAAAATTTGTTTAGTTCTGGTCTCAATGAAGCCCCTTCTTCCGAAAAACGCAATGTGCTCTGATTGGTCGGCTGGACAAGTATCTTGTGATTGGTCGGCTGGACAAGTGTCTTGTGATTGGTCAGCTGCTTCGAGCGTATTTTGGAAATGTCACGCCCCTTACCAACTGTGTGTTTCAACACATTACTAACACAACTCAACCAGGCCTTCACCTCCATTGATAAATCCCCTCCCGTGGCCTCATGGGACAGTAAAGTGTCCATTTATTTCACACTTCAGAATCTCGCTGGAAGTAGTAGGTCATCTGGGGACTTTTCACCTACTGTTTACTACTACTCTGTAGGTGTACTGTTTTCCGCATACTATATAGTAGGGAAGTATTCAATTTCGGATGCAGCGTCAGTGTTCTGAGAGACACACTTAGGACTGCGCATGCGCATTGGCTGTTCCAGCCTGAAAAATAAACTTTTTAATGCTATTTGAGCATAAGAAACAACATTTATTGGACGGTTCATGTCAGATTTTGTTGCTGCTTTGAAATATTATTAATTGTTATTAAATGTAAGTTCGGCAAGCAGTTTTTGAGATTTCAGGATTTCCCCATTCAAGTAGATTGGATTTCCTTGAAAGGGACTTTGCTTGATACAGTGATATGAACAGTAATGATGGCATTGGTTTTACTCTATCAATTCCAGCCTGAGTCCTTATCCATTGGAAATTTGTTTTGGCTTTCGCAGCACAAAAAACAGCATTTTCTCAACTGTCGAAAACACAACCCAAGCTGGCATTATGCAAATTTGTTACTAACCTACATAGGTTCGCACAGGAAGTGAGACTGGAATTACTGACAACATGTTTCAGGCAGTTCAGAATTGATTCTTTCTTTTGGGAGACAATAACTCCATTTATCATGAACTTTGATCTTTAAAACTTTGCAGACATTTCACATTCACAAACAGATGCATTACACACTGCATGAAAGGTAATATCTGAAAAAGCATAATAGGGGAAGTTTAAAAATTTACATCCACTATTTACATCAAGTTTATTCATCATAAGATTTTAGGTAGGCCTACTTTATTATTTAGGCTTATAAATATGGTCTTGTCAGACCTTTTTCAGCTTCTACTTTTTTACACATCAAAATTGATCGCATCAATAAAATCAATAAAAGAGTAAGCAAAATAGTTTCATCTTTATTATTTTAATTAGGCCTATATGCGTGTGTGTGTGTGTAATGAGTAATTTACATATTCTACATTTATCATGTAGTTTGATTATGGGTTAATTATTTTTGCTTAATTAATAGCAATGACTTAATTATAATAGTATTCAGTATTTCATACAGTAGATAATTGTTTTTTTTAATGCAGTTAATGATTTGAACAGCAGTAGGTGAACTTAACTTATTTACTTGTAATTTTCTTTTTCTAGAATACAGAAAACATTTTTTCTCTTAAGCATTTAACAGTTTTATAAAGGTTATTGACATTTACTCAGACATGCTATTTTCAGCAGATGCACACAACTAGATCTGTATATCAAAGGTACAGTTCATCATGACTCCAAACAAACAGTGTAATTGAAATAGAGCTCTACTGTCTTTCTCTTGTTCTTTGACTCTTGTAGCTTGAGGTTTAAGAGAGAGAGAATAAGGGTTAAAAGAGAGAGAGCTCCCATCAAACCCTTTTTAATTGCAGGAAGACTATGTCCACTGGCCCGCACCAAAGCAAATGGAAACTGAAATAAGATTTGTCAAATGAAACATTGGAAACAATGGACACTATTTAATTTAGCATATGAGTTATGCCAGCTTAAAACCCATTATATCACATGGACTTGAGCCAAAGTGTGTGTGTGTGCACTCGCGCGTGCGTGTGTGTGTCTTTTTCATTGTTTTTGCTCAAATGGATAACAAGGAATATAATTGTTTACTAATGCAATAGCAGTGAATGTTTGCTTCATTTTCCCCTTCAAGAGAATTTTATATTAATGGAAACTCGATCATTCCCTAGTGAAAATTTCTGCACTCCTGTCAAAGTAACAGATTTTAGGCAGAATGTTCGACATGATGGAAATGGCTTATCACTGACATCCACTTTAGCATTTGACCAAATCATTCCGACGCTGTCAGAATAAAGCCATTATTGCATTTAAACACAAAGTTCTCAAATTGTATTATGGAATAGCACACCATCATGATATTTGATTTGTATTACCCCCTCTTTACCTCTATATTTCTTTTCTGAAAATAAACTGTTTGTTGGATGCGAACTGCAATTGGTGCACACAAAATTGGTGATGATTAAAGGTTAAAAAAACATCTTTCAACTGCAATTTTCTGTTTTCTTCATTTTCCCCTTTAAGAGAACTTTATATTAAAGTGGTGGTTGATTATGATTTCACTTTTTTAACTTTAGTTAGTGTGTAATGTTTCTGTTTGAGCATAAACAGGATCTGCAAAGTTACAGCGCTGAAAGTTCAATGCAAACGGAGATATTGTCTTTTAAAAAATTCTCTGTTTAAGGACTACAACAAATGGCTGCAGGGACTACAACGAGCTTCTTCCTGAGTTTGTGACATCACTAACCCTAACATTTACATAAACCCTGCCCCCGAGAACACGCAACAAAGGGGTGAGGCCATGTTATTGCAATACAGTAAATGCAATAGCATGTCATAAAAGCAAGATAACAACATGACAAGTTATATCTGTAATTAAATTAAACTATACCTGTCCTATCTTCATGCAACATATATCTTCTGGCTCTGTAGGCATTTTACAACAGTTCCAACATTTATAGATCATCATGACAGAATATGCTAATCAATGACTTTCCACATCAGTTACATAAATTCATCAACTAACCATTCAGAAACATCCTGTTGCATTCTACATGTTGTCACTTCTTCTGGAGTCTCTCCATCATTGTCCGACTCCGGTTTGAACATAATAGGATGAACATTTTCAGTGAGTCTTTGTGAGGTAATCGGAGCTGCTAACAGGAGCTCCTGAAACTCCGCCCTCTTCTTGAGAGCAGCAGCTCATTTGCATTTAAAGGGACACACACAAAAACGGAGCGTTTTTGCTCACCCTAAAAAGTGACAAATTTATCTATAGGGTATTTTGAATCGAAACTCCACATACGGGGGACATCAGAGACTTATTTTACATCTTGTAAAAGTGGCACTAAATGACGTTTTTAATGGGAACTCCATAATACTTTTGTAAAATTTCTGCGCTCCTGTCAACATAACATTTTAGGCAGCCAATAGAAATCCGAATATTCAACATGATGGATATGACTAATTACTGACTTCCACTTTACTATTAGCATATGACCAATAAACTAATCATGCAAATGTTGACAGAATAAAGTCATAGTTGCATTTAAGCCAAAATTCCTAAAATTGAATTATGGGATAGTATAATGTCATGATGACAGATCTATATCGCCCCCTCTTTAACTCTATATTTCTCTGACTCTGACAGTAAACTATTTGATGTGAATTGCACATCCTAGCATATAGAATTGGTGATAATTAATATAAAAAGGCAGTTTTCTGTTAGCATCACTCCAACAATTCAGACCAGCCAATGAGAATTTATCACATAACAACCAAGCTGGAATATGATTATGTTACCATAGACTTGCTTGTGATGTTAGTCAGTATCCCCTAATTCATGCTACTGGTTAGTTTCTCTTCAAATTGTGTTCTTATATCATCAGGCTTTAGAAACTTTAAAATTATAAAACTAATTCTCTTGAACTTTAAAGCAAATCCCTGAGTTTATCCACATTAGTCTCAGACTTTTTTGTCCTCATCCAATCACACACACCTGTGGGTCTGATATCTCACTCACTAAAGCGAACGTCTCTCTCTCTCTCTCTCTCTTTCTCTCTCTGTCTCTCAGCAGATGCTTGACTCGTCTCTCCCTGCTGGTCCTGGCTGGCTCTGGTGTGGCCAGGGGGTCAGTGTAGTCCAGCCCAAAGTAAATAATTAGTGATACTGGCTGGAGCTCTTTGTCTATGTGCATATGTGTGTATGTGTGAGCGTGTGTGTCTTAATTTGGCTAAAGCTTGCGGCCGTGAAGAGAGATGTCATTATTTACGCCAGATTATGGTTGCCGGGTGCCACCAAGGGAGTCTGTTGCCCATTCCACCGGAAAGCAGGCTTAAGCTGTTTATTTACCATTCCTTGTGAGTGTATGTGTGTGCGAGCGGAGGTTGGCGTTTTTAATACGCCTCATCCTCCATTTAACAAGCACTTCAGTGCATTTAGAATGAAATTAAAACTAATTAATTGGGTCTAATGTGATTTTTTTTTTTTAATTATTGTTGTTTTTGCTGTATTGGGAATGCCTATTTAACAAGCAGACCTGCCAGTGCTAATTAAAAAATTCTCTAATCAAATTGATAACACCTTTGTTAAACACTGTGATATTATATAATCCTGCCTGTTTTACTACTTTTTAACTTTGCTATCTTCCTAAAGTTCTTTCCTATATGACATAAGGTGTTTTTTCTGCATAACAGGTACAGAATATAGGAGAAAGATATTCAGATGATGAATTACTAATTTCACCCTATTTCTAACAATAAAAAATGGAACGTCAATGAAACATCTTTTGATGGTAAAGTAGTGTTTCATTACAGCTTGGAAATGTTAGCAAGTCCCATAATTTCATGTTGTCAGTTTAAGAGAGCACTTACTGACATTGTGTTGTTTTTAATGGTGCTTCAATTGGTCAGTCTTATGAAAAATGGAATAGACATAAAGCCATTAAACATGGTTTTATCGTAGTTTTAATTCAACTTTTATTTAAGACACACATAAAATTAAATTTTATTTTCATAGCATTTGTACCAAGGATGGCATTGTAAACTTGTAATTGTAATACAAGTATGTACTTGTAGTGCATATATATTGTGTATATATTAGTATATACATGTTAATATATACAGTATATATATGTATATGTATATATATATATAAATACATATATATAAATACATATATACATACATATATAAATACATATATACATATATATACACATATATACATATATATACA
>RJVU01042553.1:1527927-1563601 GCA_003731715.1 Anabarilius grahami
CCTTGAGCAAGGCACCGTACCCCCAACTGCTCCCCGGGCGCCGCAGCAATGGCTGCCCACTGCTCCGGGTGTGTGTTCACGGTGTGTGTGTGTTCACTGCTGTGTGTGTGCACTTGGATGGGTTAAATGCAGAGCACAAATTCCGAGTATGGGTCACCATACTTGGCCACATGTCACTTCACTTTCACTTTTTCACTTTCACTTTTACATCGTGGGGACCAAATGGCCAGCGGTCCCCACTAGGGAAATGGATTAATAAACATACTAAATGATGTTTTTTTGAAAATGTAAAAATGCAGAATGTTTCCTGTGATGGTTAGGTTTAGGGATAGGGGTAGTGTAGGGGGATAGAATATACAGTTTGTACAGTATAAAAACCATTACGCCTATGGAGAGTCCCCACTAAGATAGCAAAACAAACCTATGTGTGTGCGCGTGCGCGTGCGCGTGCGCGTGCGAGTGTGTGTGTGTGACTAAATTGACCTCTAAGTGAATTGTTTCATTTGTTATGTATCCACACCTTTATTTTTTAAAGGATCATTCTTCCCTTTCTTTGTCCTTTTCTGTTCTTGCTATTTTCTCTTTTTCTTGACCCCTTTCCTTGCAGTGATTTCCCCAACTTTATCCCCAGGTCAGAAAATCATGGTTTCCTGGTGAAAGATGCCAGGCCAGGGTTATATAGTGGGCATGTGTGTAAGACTGGGCCCAACTGCTCTGCTCTGCCCTGCCCTGGCACTCCCCTGGCACGAAATAAAGATAGCCCAGCCTCGGTGTGTGCCAATCTGCTGCTTCTCCCCATGCCTTCTGTGCCAGCACCTCAACAAGTTCACAGATGACTGGTTCAGTATCTTCCTTGACACTTTTAAATCCATGTTTTGGATTCCAATGGTCACTTCATATACAGATTAAATTTATTTAAGGGGGGGAAAGAGTGGTACATACAGGGTTAACCGTGTGTGACCATCTCTCAGCGAGTAATTCTTAAAATTGGAGAAGCTTATAATGAAACACATTTGGTCAGGTGATAATGACAGAATAAGGCTGGAGAATCAGAATTGGGGGTGTGAGATCGTTACAAACACCAACATGCCCCACACAAAGGCAGGGGGTCCATTTAAAGAAGTAGGCCTACATCTCTCTAGCCTAAATAACAACTTTATTTTTTTTTAAACATTTTTAAATTTGATATAAACTGGTTTGATAAAAGTTATTGAATGGGATAACCTTCAGAGAAAAGGAAAATTGGTGGGCGTGTTGTTGGGGTGCGAAAAGAGTCTGGCGATTTATATAAGGCGAGTTTTTGAATTGTAAGGTTTGTGTAAGGTTGTGTAAGGTTTCTTGCCATAAATTATAAACATCAGCCCAACAAATGATACATTTCTGTAATAGGCCCTACAGAAGATATCCATTTGGGGAGGAAACAATGTTATATTATAATGAAATGATGTGTGACATACCTTTTTATGTAAACTGAGCCAAAACCTTTTTTGGGGGTAACATTTGGGTGATTGGGACAGCACATATTTTCATTGATTTAGGCTAGTGTAAGCATATTTATTGAATAAGTTAATTCATATTATGATATAATTTTCCTTTTTTGTTCATCATTATTAAGAGTTTATTAATCCATCCACAATTCAGATTTCGTACAGTATACAACACATGTAATTGAGGTAAAAAAAGGTGTGATGTCCAAAAAATGCTTCTGGTCCAAAATTCATATAAAAAGAAAAAAGAAAAAAAAAAGTAAACTGACCCAAAACCTTTTTTATTTTTATTATTTTAGTAACATTAATTATCATGTTTCTATTTTGAGAATAAGGTTGTTTTATTTTAGCAAAATCCAGCTAGTTCATGAACATTTCGTGGTTGATTAGAGGTTGCACAAATGTAGAGGTTGGAAACCAGCATACAGAGCATTTTCTTAATTAGCAAAGTCTTTAAGCACTGTTCCCATCCATCCAAATTGTGTTTGAGTGGATGGGACAAAATAAAAACAACCTAATTCTGAAAACATAACATGATCTTAACATATTTTTTTTAGTGATTTTGTTGTAGTAGAGCAAGAAAGTAGTCATGTTTCCATCAAATGTTTGTGCAATATAGCTATGACAAATTTATGACCTTATTATGAAAACTACCTAAAGCTTGTCATTTTCCTCACTTCATGCATTTCAGGGTCAACTTCCTGTTTGATGCCTGCTCTGCCCACCCACATGATGTCACACCAATGAGAGCATTCAATTTTGATTATGTGGTCTCATCAACACTATCTCACGACCAATTCGTACATATTTTACAAGGTAGCTAATTCGTACCAATTCGTATGACCTCACTCACAAATTCATACGATTTGTCTAAACCCCAGTGATGGGTAGGTTTAGGGGTGGGGTTAGGGGGAGGTCATTTGTACGAATTCATACGAATTTGGCAACTCGTAAAATACGTCCAATTTACCAAAAAACCTATGAATTCGTAATAGTGAGGTCATACGAATTTGTACAAATTAGCCACCTTGTAAAATACGTACAAATTGTCGTGAGATCAGGTTGGTTTCAAGCTGGCACAAAAAAAAGTTTTTTTTACTTTCACTCATTAGGGCGAGAAAATAATTCGTTATAGGTTACTGTCCCAGTTGACCTTAATTCACCCCTGCGGTTTATGCAAGACATGGAATTGATTTAAAACAAAATCAGACCATGTCAGCCGAACATTTCAATTTATGAAACTTTTAATAATGTTTGTCATGCATCACATTCCTTGCCTTAATTCGGTGCCTTAATTCAATTTTTACGATTTAACTGTTCATTTGAAACACAAAGTAGGCTATTTCTTCCCTGGCATTTATTGAATAAATAAACAAGCATAATATGGAAATATTAAATAGACACGCCTATATTATATAGGAATTCAGGGAGAGGGTTTCAGGGGTCATTTCTACGAGATTTCTATTCGATTTCCATTCAGAATTATTACTGAAGTCTTGACTTTATGTCGAGATTCATCTCACTCACACTGGAGGCTACTATAGCTACTGTCTTTTGCAGGCTTTTTTATTTGACTAAAAAAGTTTATATCATGTTTGTGTGTGCGTGTGTGTGTAATAGTAGTAAAGTGCTAAATAATAACAGTACTTTGCCTATGTAACGTTCCGATTCTAGTGCTAGAGCAGCATACTGTTGCCATCACCACACTCTAAAAAAATGATGGGTTGTTTATTGTACCCAATATCTGGGTTAAACATATTGGGTCGCTTTGTTGGGTTATTCCTAATGTTTATTGGGTTATTTATATATCAACCTACCATTGGGTTATCTGTTGGGTCATTTTTAACCCAACTGTTTTAAGTGAGCAATTCAGAAGAATGGGTTTGTTTGTGTGTGGTTTTTTTACTTGTTTTTAAACTTGGCTAATGCATATACTTCAGAATAATTTCAAGCTGATATAGCTGATATCTTGAACAAACAAAAACTAGCTTTTCTACTCCCAGTGTTAATTCATATTAGTCAACCAGAAAGAAGGGGCATGTTCAAAGCCTTTAGGCTAACTCAAAATATTAAGTAAAACATTCTTCAGTTGCCACATTGAGCGGTAGGCTATAGATGGATTGTGACAATTTGATATGATAGCCTACCTGTGCTTTAGTTCCAATTAAACAATGAGGACCCATCCGTGCTCAAATGTATGTGTGCAGGCCTATGTATTTGCACGGTGATGTTGAATCGATTTGACACCTCGGAATGAGGGAGATCTTATTTTTCACGCTCGTTTCAGGCTGTTGAAATAATCTGGTCTCATTAGTCGGCCGCCGAACTGGTCTGATTTATCCAGACTGTCAGTGACCCTGTAGTACCGCGGGTCCCGAATCAATCACCGAGCTTGAACGGCTAAACCTGAGACCAAAACGTGCTTGATTTATCTACCAAATTACCGAGGCCTAAAGACACGACCGAGGAAATTGCGCGCCACTCCCTCAAGCGGTGTACCATCACAAGCCCACCCCCACTCAAAGGATCTCAAAACAAATTGTTGGGGGTCTTACAAACTACTTTAAACAGGTTATTTCTGTATTACTTTTAAGAACGTTTCCGTTGCATTTTAAGTCACCCACATTGCTCGAGCACTTTCTGACATTAGGCCTATTTATCAATTTATTATATTCCCATATCACAATTTCAGAAAAAAAAAATTTAAACAAAAACGATAGGGGCCCCAAAAGACATAATGGATTGCACTAACTAGAACCAGTAGACTTGGTCAATGTGTGGTCATACACGCTGTAAAAAACAAATATCATAAAGAAAAAGAAGTTGTCATTATGTTCCAAAAATTTAGTCACATGAAAATGAAGAGTGAATTTAGCAAACGTTTGCAAAAACGTTTGCTAAAAAAGCTTATGCTACACTTACCTGTCATAAGTGTAGCATAAGGCGATGTTAAGTATGAAACTGAATGCATTTATCGCCATTGAACTTCGAGAGGGGGAAAACAAATTCACCTAAAGGCATCTTTATATGGCCGTTGTAAGTGAAGTGAGAGTGCACACACACAGCAGTGAACACACACACCGTGAACACACACCCGGAGCAGTGGGCAGCCATTGCTGCGGCGCCCGGGGAGCAGTTGGGGGTACGGTGCCTTGCTCAAAGGTCTCACCTCAGTCATGGACTCCCCTCACCGACAATCCCTGCCGGACCTGAGATTCGAACCCATGACCTTTGGGTTACAAGTCCGACTCTCTATCCATTAGGCCACGACTGCCCTTCGGGTGGGCTGCAGCAGGGTTTGTGTCTGCTACAAATTCAGTGTAAATACGATGTATATGTCAGCTTTGAATCATAGTAAATTTGACTCTGTTGCAGCTGCTTCTGTAAATGGACTCTTAAAAATAAAGGTTCCAAAAGGTTTTTTTTGCAGCAATGCCATAGAAGAACCATTTTTGGTTCCTCAAAGAACCTTTCAGTGAACAGTTTTTAAAAGAATAATTTTTAGTGTGAAGAACATTTGAATAATCTAAAGAGCCTTTAGTGGAATGAAAAGGTTTCATGGATGTTAAAGGTTCTTCATGGAACCATCACTGCCAATAAAGAACCTTTATTTTTTAAGAGTATAGGCTACTTCTCAAAAGTTGTTGTCATGATCATATGTAATTATTTGTATTTTATAGTTTCAAATTTTTATTTAGAATTTCAGATATTCATTAATAGGTTTCAAGTTTCTATATTTACAATTTAATGTTTAAAATATTTCACAACATTATTTCTGCAATTATTAATGTATTAATGCCACGTCTGTGTATCTTTAAACAGTTGGTGTATCCACTTTTTAATGGGGAAATGACATGAAATTATTCTGTGGATATTTGTAGGGTACATGGGGGCTAAAGGCGCACCGGGGTAAAAGGCGCGTTTGACTTTATTCTCCTTTAAACCACTAGATGGCACAAAAATTCAGCGTAGGACTTTTCTTAACAGCTGCTTTTGATGATGCACGTGGAAATTTGGCTGATCCTTGGTTAGTTATCTGCACTAATTTGATCTAATATTTCATGTTTTGTTTTGTTTTTTAATTATGTAGCAAATGAGAATGGATAAAAATTATTGTCTATATTTTGAGACAAAGGTCTTGTTAATGATTTTCAGTTAATAAAGCAACAGTTTTTTCAATAACGTAAGAATATGTAGCCTAAAAATACGGTATTTGTGGTAAAAAGCGCACCTGCCGTTGGGGCTAAAGGCAAAATAATTAACATGATTATAAATAGATGGCTGACTTATTAGACATGACATGCTTAGATTCAGATGATAAATAATCACATATAAATGTGGGTATCAATCACCATATTTATAATGAAACCAATATGATAGTAATCATATCATATTATACAGTATATTAATTGTGTTACTGTAAAGCTTTATTAAAATATTAAGGGATCTCATTCAATGCTTTCAGAATCTTTACTTAATTTTGTTTCTGTCCTTTTGAAATGAACATATTTTAATGACAGTATATTTACTGAACAAAAATTAATTCTTTTATTGAACAAAATAAACCGAAAATAGTACAAACTTTGCTAAAGTGATTGTTTTGAAGAAGCATTAGCTTATAGACATAATTTAAAACATTTATTTTAGCTAAAGTATTTCTATCAACACTCTCTTTTGCCCCATGCTGGTGAGTCTTTTATCCCATATGTGGGGTAAAAGGCCCACACCTCATACATTTATAAGATTTTTAAACAAACAAACCCCTTTTATTATTTATTTTTCACACAAAATCTGTTGCTCCATTAATGTTCAATAAAAAAAAATTTTTTTTCTGCAATCTATGGAAGTAGTGAAAAGCACATTTTTCTTAGTGTGTGCCAGTTTAACCCCGTCGTACCCTACTTTAAAAAAAAAAAGTAGAATAAACCTAAAATCACCTAGAATATACTTTTAAACATTCACATAAATATTAACAAAATTATCTTGTTAATTATGCCTAGGAAAAGTCCATGCACTGTTATGTCAACTGAACTATCCATACGCTTCTTTGCCGCCAATGCAAAGAAATTAAGCGAGAGTGAGAATTGACGTTGAGGCTAATTAATTGTGCAAAGGTTTTCTTTTTAAATAAAAATGTGACATGCAATTAAATGAGAAACTCAACCAGCATTAATGAAACCTGATGTCCTAATTTCACAACACAGTGTTTTGGGCCACCATCCACGTTAAGGTTTTTATGGGTGGATTTTAAAAAGACAACCCCGTTGTCCGTTGTCTGTTCACGCGGCTCTAGGGTGGCAATCTCTCCCGGGAGAAAAGAGGAAATGAGATACGGAGATAGAAGGCTACGGGAGGTGGTAAATTAGCTGCCTGATCCGCACTCATTGGCGCATACACTTCCCCCATTAACTCGCCCTGACAGCCACACTCTCTCCACCACCCCCCTCTCGCTGCCGTTTCTCCACTCGGTACCCGGGGCATGGCGGCCTTGTAGATTTATCATGCGGAGAAATGAATGTATGATGATCAGTTAAATTGAAAATCAGCAGCCGGCTGTCGATGAGAAGCAACACCTTCGTAATTAGCAAGAGAAATTGCGGCTTACGGACAGATAATAGCGTAAAAACAATTTACACTCCTCCCTTCTCCGTTTATAATGAGTCTCAGGGCTCAAAGTGAAAACTTTTTACTCCCTGAATCTATAAACCGAGTTCATAACGTGTACAAGACTAGATTACAGCACTGAGGGCCTGACCAGATGTGAGGAGAGCTTGTAGTCTCATCAATTCATTTAGTAGAAATCAATTCATTGTTTGTCTTAAATTATTATGCCTACTAGTGCTTGCAGGATCCCGAGTGAGTGGATGTGCATTGTAATGGGGATGCCCGACTTTCACAATCAACTCATATAAAATATGCCACTGTAAAATATAGCATTTCTTACACTTATTTCGTCCTACACACTCATAACTATAAAACATTTATGTTTCTCCTCGCTGAAGTAGCACATCCCCCCAGAGATGATCCCTTCTCTCATTATTTTTCCTATAAGCTAGGTCTCATGCAGTGCAAATAGCAGTAACTCGAAATAAGAAATTATGTAAATGTTATTAAGGCTGGAAGATGTCATTCATAGGGTAAAGCTCCAGTCCCTCCGTTTACTTTTAATTTATTTGCAAATACAGGGGCTCAATGAAGATGACCGGAGGGTGGCGGTTTTACATTCGCAAAATATTGCCCACTTGTACAGAATCTAAACTGTGTGTTGAGAAAATCTCTTAAGAAATGTGATAATTAAGGGTTTGCTTTAAGAACCTAAAATCCAGACCCATGCTGGGACCGTCTTTCCTTCTTGACACAGACATCCCTGATCATATTGATCACCATATGTAGCCTATTTATTAATTCACTTATGCCCCGCTATACTATTTTCCAGTGCAGATGCTTTAATGTGCCATGAGTTGACCCTATGTAACATTATTAGAGTAAACTGGTCTGCGTGTGTGTATGTGTGAGAAGAGAAGAGAGGGGAAGAAAGAGAGGGGGCTGTTCTTATATAGAGCGACAAATGATCAATAGGCCGATAAGGCAGGAACATCAATGTACGAGACGGAACAATGAGGGATATCATCGAACATCTATCTTAATATTGCCGCCTACGCGTGCCCTGACAGGCCCGCGCGCCTCATGAAAATTCCACCCCGCGAATCACTCAGGCTTGCCTCACTATGCGCGCGCACACACACACATCCTCACACGTACGCACGCAGCTGCCTGGGCTATTATTTCCCCATTTCAATCTGACTCGCCAGCCTTTCATGCTAATTCTATTATTGTTGGAAGTTTATGTGATTTCATATCGCTGGAATCGGTAATGTATAATAACCCTTCAGGCTAACAGAAAAAAAAAAAACGTATCCTCCCAGCCGCCACCGGGAAAATAATTACTTTCATATCAAAACTCCACAGGAGCTGACCGAGTCCTACCGCCCGCGGCGTGAGACCTCATTTTAACTGGAGGTTTTGAATGAATGAATTTGTTAAAGCAATAAACACGAGCCTGCTGTACAGCAGCCTCTCAAAACGATAAACAAAACAGACAGGCTAAGCGTAAGCACTGAGGTGGCAAAACAAGATCTTTTCTTTGACAATATTTTATTATTATTCTTATTATTACTTATCAAAATGTTACATATATAAATATTTTCGATATTTGATCATTTATACAACGTTTGAGGATATGTTGTTCTTGTATGCTGCTCATAAGCTAGCTTGTTCCTTGAAGTTAGCCGAGTAGCTGAATTTGATAGGCTAGTTTTCAGCCGAAACAGATAGTTCACCTGAATAAAGAATATCCGTTTCTGAAAAGTATAAAAACATGAATTAAAACAGTCTTGTATACAAAAACGTGTCGTTATCAGCTTTGGGATTATGACAAGTCACTTGGCGCCACTGCTGCTGGCCTATATTTCAGTCCATGTCAACGTCCTCTCCATCTGTATTTGTGTCAGCAGAACTGCGGGTTTTCGTGTCAGAGCATTCAGACAGGTTAGGAGAGATGCTTTCTTTCTGGCTAGAGTTTGTGACAATGGACTCAGAGTCATTTTCAAACTCCTTTTGTGGCGAATTAGATTCTGCAAAACATTTCTCTGAGCTTGTGTCTGAAGACTGGATGGAAGAGTTCTTGCTTTCTCTTTGCAGCTCGCCGTTTGTGGCCGCATTCGCACCGGTGTCTGTGCACAAATGATTGATGTCTTTCTGGTTTGAGGTCGAGATGTCTGTCGTGGAACAGTTGTGACCCGAGTTTCCTGAATCCTGACTGGGTTTCATCGCTGTCTGTGGCACAATGAAACCCAGCGGCTGGGTAATGGGATATAGAAGGAAATGGCCTTTACCAACCAGTGGTCGCTGCGGCGGTAACTGAGAAAAATCCAGGATAGTTTTTCTCCTGGGACTTGAGTCGGCTAGTAAACTCTCCACACTAAATGGGTTGAGTTTCTGGAGCGTGGAGGCGCGTGTGATGCCGTTCGCGGGGCACAGGGCAGAGTTCCGCGTGGAGTCCATGGGCTCCGCTGTCTCGTTGACTGTACTGGCTCTTTGGTGGCGTGGATGTTGGTCACAGAAATGTTCAGTTTGCAGCCGGTGCGCGCTAGGCTGAGGCCCGCTGTGCGGAGTGGACTCGCTATCGGTGCTCTGCGATACTCCACTGTCGCTGTCAGATCCGGGCGTGTGGAAGAGCTCACCCGCTAAGAGCTTGTTCTGAGATTTCAGCAGTTTGCGTTCCTGTTTTCGCTTCTTCTTTTCCAAGCGCTCCAACTCCCGTCGCGCGATCTCCTCTGGGTCCATTGGTTCGCCGCTGCAGGTAGTGGGGTGAGAGTTGTGAGCCGGTCGACCGGGCCCTTTCTTCGTGTTCTCTTTTTTGCGCCATTTAGCTCGCCTGTTTTGGAACCACACCTAGAAAGCAGAGGATGAGATTTTTTGTTTCATATATAGGCTATATACACGTATATGTCAGACTCGTTTAAAATATATGAACCTCGAATTGCAAAATTATTATTTAGGCAAATAAAGTAGCTAAACAACTGCTTGAATAAATCTGACATGCACCTGAAATCTACAAATATTTCGGTTCTTTATCGAAATATCATCCTGTAATCACAAATCAAGGGTTGTTTTTTTTAATAATTGTATGAATTCATTCAATTAAATAAAAAGGCAATATTTAGGCCTATCCAAAAGTTAAAGGTTAAACAGCAGTTATTTTCGAGATGCTTGATTTTGGAAACGTCTTGTTTTTCTTTTTGATATACATCCAAGGTTCATCAACAATATGAGACAACTTGGAAAGAGGAAATGTTTTCATATAGGCATATTTTCCAGCATAAAGCCCATAGCCACAGATGCGCTTGTCTTAATTGTCAAATGATTCAATGTAATGGCTTACTCTCAATCTTTCAATTAAGCCTGGTTCTTGCGTGGCTAATTTGGGCCTGTTCCCCTAAAGTTCATTTAGGCGCGTATAAGCGCTAGGACAGATTTGGCCCAGAAGAGGTAGAGAGCAGCAGGCTCGCACCTCACACCCAGGCCCCTCACATGGCGACTGCCGTCTGTTCAGCGCTGATAACACGAGAGTTAGCATCCACCAGCAGGCTAAGACGCATACTAACATAGAGACATCGAGGCTATACATGACAATAGCTGTGTATACACATGAAATGTTAATGTCGGTAAAATCTGTGAGCACACAAACCTAACGATAAAGGCGGCTAATCTTCCTTAAGGAATAAGAATAATACAAAGCTTAGCTTTTAACTCCCCAAACAAGACTGCTTCTCATCCAGCGTCGAGTTTCTACAAAAAAGGGAAAATGCAGACAAAGGCTGCACGTCCAACGCTTGCAGTAGTTTGGACATTATTTACAATCCACTGGCCTATAAATTTAGTAAAGAATTGGTAAAACTGATCATATGTAATTATATAAACAATAAAATCTTAGTAAGGGTGTTTAATATAGGCTATTAGTCTTTAAAACAGGACATTTGTATCATTTTTAAAAATCTAAATGTCAACATTTTAGCATAATAAAATTAATACATTGTTTATAATAATCTGCTTTAGAATTACATGCATTTACAGCTAAATCTGTTAGCATTAATAAATTGTCGCCCAAATCATGGCTATATAATATTATAAGACCTTTCATGTTTTTAATTGATGAAATGATGGTTGAACATTAAACATTTAAACCTTGCTATTATTTTAAAATGTCTATCCTGTTGTCATGCGTTTGGGAAAATAATAATTCAAACTTTTAGCATTTAAAAGCTTACATTTTTAATCAGGCCTACATTAAACTAGCATTGTAAAAGAAAAAGAAAAAAAGGAGGCCTATAAAAGTAGCCTATATCTGTTATAGTTAATACGGTGTCTGTTAATTATAAATAGGCCATTGTAATAAAGGTCAATTAAATATTTTGTTATGACATAAAAACAAACCATCGTTTACCTGAACACGTGACTCAACAAGGTCTAGACGTAGCGCGAGCGCCTCGCGCATGAACACGTCCGGATAATGGCTTTCGTTGAACGCTTTTTCTAGTTCCTCCAGCTGCCAGCCCGTAAAATTTGTACGCGTTCGCCTCCGTTTACAACCAGGGCTTTCCTTGTCGGGGTCTCCGGCATCTAGGACCACAGAGTATGTGAGAACGCGCATGCAAACATGAACATGCACACACACACACTAGCAATTCTACTTAGAATTGTCTACATAACATTTTAGTGACAGAAATTATTTAAAACGCTCCAATTTTTTTTACAACCCAGTGGTTGTCAAATAAAATACTAGAATAAATGATTTCACATGAGTGCAGTGCCTGATATATTGGCAACTAATTAACCAGTGAAGTATAGGCTACTTAAAAAAAGAAAAGAGGGAAAAAAAGTCAACTACTTGTGATTGCTAATAACATGATTCTTAAAATACAGCCTACACAAATAAAATCTGAGGTAGGCTAATGTGATTAATTTTCAATATCGTGTTTTATTTCACAGTAATTTGTAACACTTTTAGCCTTCATAATATGCTTGTTTATTGATTTACAAAGTCTATAATTACAAATAGGCTTCGGCTTGCCCATAAAACATGAATCAAACGCCTTTAAACCCACGAAAAATAATCTGTGTTATCATGATGATAATAGTAATACATTTCATTATTATCAGTGTATTATCAGCCCGAGTACAATCGGCCTACTTTCTAGTTTACCTGAAATAATTAAAATGAAAAGCTTTAATTTCTAAAGTGTGCAATTTACAAAACACACACACAAAAGTAGGCTATTCCATATTATTTTGGAATATGGCCTAATTTTCTATAGCCTACTATATTCTGGAATAGAAGAAGCGGATAACCGTTCTCTTACCGCTGAGTTTATACTGACTATCCCCGTTAACACCACATCCAGATCCGAGCAATGGGTTGGAGTTTGCAACAGACGCTGAGCATGATCCGTTAAGTAATCCGTCTATAGAAAAAGGTACAGCGGCCGCCGACTGTAGCTGGTGTCCGGAGATATCGTAAACATGATGGTGACCGAGGTGGTAGGGGAAACCCATTCCAACCATGCCCCCCAAAGAGCCTCCAAACTGGGCATGAGGATGCTCGAGGATCCGGCTATCCATCATTGCATCTCGGGAATCAGGGAAGCGTCTGTCTGGCCAAAACAAGCTCCAACTCTTCCCTCAGAGCGCATGCAGCAGCCGTGAAGGGACGTGCGGCGTTGACATGCTTTGCGATCCCAATTAAGGAATAAGGAGACCGAGGCAGGCGTGCGGGCTTTTTCGCTCTCTCCTACTTTGTCAACATCAACTCTCCCCTTGTCCAAATAACTAGCTCTCGCGCTAGGGAATTCGTGACCAATAAGAAACGTTAATCGTCGGTGACGTCAGAACCACGACACAAACGTTTTCCATATCGATTGCTAATTATACCTGACATCCACCTCAATAAACAATACCAGCGCTGTCACAACACGACATGAGACATCACAACTAGGCGAGAGGGAGGAGAAAGGGGAGGAGGCGAAACCACCAAATTGATTGATTCCCGACTAAATTCTAAACAGCGACTACATAAACATACAATGGTTCTGTTCCAATAGCTAACTGTTCTGCTCTGAACGTCGCGTTTGTTCTATAAAAACACATAATAACAACCGAAAACGTCAAGTGCCTCAGATCTGATACTTTTCAAGGAACGCCTGGCTCTCTCTGAATGCGTAAATGATGTTCTATTACGCGGAGACATCGTTCCCTGAATAGAGTGATCCTATAACAGACGAAGAATCGCCCGCCCTGTTGCGAGCTGTCAAGATGAATTTAAAACTACAAGCACCTCAGCCTTTCTAATATCTACACGCGAGCGCGCCTCGAACTCATTTCCACAGTTCTGATTACTGTGGCCATGATTTTGGCAGGTGTTATGAAAAAATATCTGAAGGTGGAAACAAAAGTGAGTCTGACAGAATAACTGTGAGGGGGGCAAGTTATATGAAAGCACAAACTTGTTTTCTTATTTCAGTAGGGCTTTTAGATTATTGGCTTAAAGAACTGACATGTTTAAGTAATCAATTATGCTTGTATTCCACTGATCATTTGTTTCTACAAGAGGGAGTGTGGTGTGAGGAGGTCATATTAATACATTTTAGAAAAAAATAAAAATAAAATACAATTATTAAAATTTAAAAGAGGGTAACAAATACATACTTATTGTGAGTGTAAAGGACATTTAGTGTAAATTATGTAATTAATTAAATTAATAAGCTGAAATCCTACTGCACACATCACACTAACGTGTGTATATTGTGCACAGAAAAAAGGTAAAATAGGAAGATGAAAATTAGTAAATATTTACAAATTATCTGATTAGGGAATGGCTGTAAACTCCTAGTTTTTTTTTATAGGCTAATGTAGTTCCCCTGCCTCAATAACTGTTAAATGTAAACGCTGTCCAGCACATGTCCAGGTTTTTTTATTGGATTTGGAAAGTGTGTGGTGTGTGAGCGAGCGAGAGAGAGAGAAAGAGAGAGAGATGGTTCTGAATTCACGATGGTAATCAATCCTGTCCATGTATAAAGTAAGTATGCTGGTCTTTCCCTCTCCCTGCTCTCCTCCTCCATTACCGAGAATTAATTCCACTTTATTTATCCAATTTCTCCAGCTGCCAGAACGTTAATTTGAGTTGAAATTTCTCACCGCTCGCTTGCGCTGACCCTCAGTAGCACCCGGATGGTGTGTAGTAATAACCTAAATCTTTCAACAGAGAGGCACGATAATTGTTACCTTATTAGCATGCAAATTGTTTAATTAATATTATTAAGAAGAAGCATATAATCCGTTCGTCACTTGACCCCGCAGTCTGTTGGCTGGCCGCCTCTCTGCATTTCAATGTGTTCATTTCAAATCAGCACTTTGAAAAAAAAAAAAATGAACAAAAAAAGGCCTCTCTACCAGCGCTAGTCGCTTTCAAAGCACACATTCCCGGCGTGAGCGCGCGTTTGATGCTACTTGGTTTGTATCTCTCTCTCCTCCACTCTTTATCCCCAAACATTTCATCACTTCGCATACAGGAATTATGGAAATCGTTTCATTCTGGCCCTCCCCCGACATCTAAGTTCAATAATTGGCTTCTTGTCGTTTGCTTTTTGAAAACCGCTTCTTGAAAGGGCACCCCTCCAGTTCTGAGCAAGCGCTATCCGCTAGACGCGCGCGGCTCCTGGGTAGACAACCCTTGACACGCGGCCCCTGCGAAGCGTTGCAAGGCGCCTGTTGTTTTTAATCCGGCGGAGTGACTGTGTCAGATGCGCGGGCTTTAATTAACTTGATAATCATAAATAGGCAAGCCACACAAGGGGCTGTGTTCAGTGCGTTTTCGCCCACTTTTATCCCACTTTCGCTACTTTAAAGGCGATACTATATAGCCTATATATACAAATTTATTAAGAATCAACACGTGTCAAAATTATATTGCCCAGTTAATCTGAGTCCGGTATGGAAACCCACCTGGATGTTTTTCTGATTATCTGTACATTGACATTGCTATACATTCTTGTCACACATGGCATATGTGCACATTTCTGCTCATAGTAACATTTTTACACTTATGAAATAAGTCCATTTAAATAAATTAAAAGGGTCCAATATATTTATGATCGTATATTAAATTCCATACAAACTTTAGCCAGGAAGATGAAATGGACTGGGCTGTTCAGTCCATTCAGTCCAACCTCTCATCTTACTCTGAAGCTTGAAGCAAATTTAAACGATAATCATAAATAACCATTAGGCTCTAATAAAACATTAATTTTAAAAATCAATATACTACTTTTGAAGGTCTTAATTACTAAATTAACTTAATGTGAATTCATTTGAAGCTATCAAAACTGAGCTGCACATTAGTCGATGTACAGATAATTGGAATGTGAAACGTAAATTAATTGTTGAAAGTCATTTGATCCACAAACGGAACCAATTAAAGTGTAAAATGATTTTCCTTTCTGTGTTTGTGTTTCACTCAAGCACAGTTTGGCGTTTTAGTGGGAAACTAGGCTATCCCACCAGGCAAATTTCCCTTTAATCCCGCTCAGCTAATCATGCAATTAAAACTTTCCCGCGCACTAATTATCTGCAATTGTTGGTCTGGCTGCAGAGAAAGCGGAAAGTAAAAGCGATTGATTCCGAGTTTTAATTCACTTCATTTCTGATTGAGAGAGAGAGAGAAAACGCAATTCCCCTTCAAATTACCTTATTCAGCCTTGCCAACCTACAATGCCCTTCAGAAATCTTATGGTCTGCATTTATGAGGGCAAAATGGAATCCTTTTAATAACAATAACTCAAACTTCTATTAGAGTAATAATTTTATTTCAATTAAAACTGACTTATCACCTTTTGCTAAAACGTGCTTAATATGGCAAAAATTATCAATGCTTGACGGACCCCGAGCAGGGATTGTCTAATTGTAATCAGCGAATCGAAGGTGCTTGTCGCTTCCAGTTGCCTCGCGCTGGTTTGCACGGAAATAGAACTAATTTACTTGCCTCCCCAGGGAAATCCGCTGAACAGATTAACATTTTCAAAATTTAGTAGTAATAATATAATTTGAGCAATGGTGATGACGCCAACTTTTTGTAGCCTTTGTGAGAGTAATTTACATATTTTTACAGTCCACTATTTTCTCCCGTTAATCACTCTTTGAAACTGAAGGACGCATTAATGTGTAGCAGTCTGGCACTTGCACGTGGGAGTGTGGCTTTGTGCTTATGCGCTCGCGTTTGTGCTAAAAGCATATTGATTCTATCCATCCTCGTGAAAAGTGAGGAAAATGAGCAGAAAAGATCTGTGACACGACTTCATTGATGATCAAGCACACAGGTATCACAGCTGTCAAAAACTTGAACTCTCATGTGGAAGAAGAAACCATTCTTGTATCGCCACCTAGCGTCGAGCGATTTTATATGGCTTAACTTTTTAGGTGCCAAGGTGTCAAAAAAGCACGTCTATATGGCGTCAAACCAAAAACCTTAAGACCATTTATAACAAACAAGTCCTTAGTGTGTTTACATCTGGACGACGTATTTTTTTATTGTGTTTGCTCATCTGCAATACGACGTTTCCTGTCAGATGTCAAATAGACGTTTAAAATGTCTTTAAGATGTTTATGTTTTAGCATTGTATGTTAAACTGACATCTTAAAGGCGTCTATCACGTCTGTTTGTAAACAAGCAGATGCTTTTCAGATGAAATGATCTTTAACAGACATCTTGCAGACGTGTGCCATCAATCACTTTAAAAATGTCTAGTGGTGTAAAAACTAAAATACTTTTATTACAACTGAATTGATTAAAAACATTTTAAATGTAAATCGTTCTTTTAAAACAAATTCTTGACAATTTCTTGAATTTTCTTCTTGACCTGAGAAAAAAAACGTGCCTTTTAAAAAAACAGCACCGTAATCATGAGGCTTTATGACATTATGACTTTTGTTTCAATGTTGGTTACACCACACTGACAAAAGTGGGCCTATTAATAATATTTTAAAACAAAATGTATTCACTTTTTATGAGCAAATATTAATAAAGCATGCAAACTAATTTTAGGAATTTCAGCCTTTTACTGTCTGGACAGTTACACCACCAATACATTTGTTTTTACTTTAAACACCTATGTAAAATATTTAAAAAAGAGAGAGAACTGAAACGTCCATTCCAGAAATATTCAAGACAAAACAATGCTTAATATGCCACCCCTCTTTTGTTAGCAAAAACGACTTTAAATCGTAAACGTCAGTGATTTACTGATCATTGTCATACATATCATTCAATATGTTTTAGAGAGTTGAAAGTTAACTCCCCTCTTACAAAAAAACATTAATCTGTCAGTGAACGCTTATTGATAGTGGCAAGTAAAGAAGTGCTCAGGCAACTCAGACAACTCCGGATCACCCATCTCTCGCTCTAAGTAAATAAATCTCAGACGTCATGTGAATCGTGTCATTCGCCGGGGTATCAATCCGGTTCTAGATGTACACTGACCACGGTCGTTCGTGAGGGCCTTGAATAGTTAATATCTCTTTGTTATCCACGCTGCTCTAATCCCCTGGTGGCTCGCGGGCTCACGGTTGTTCGGATCTGGTACAATGAAGCATGGGAGGAGGAGCGTCAACTATTATTTTCGGGCGACGCGGCCATCTGCTGCGCGCAGGAAACCCAACACCCCAGAGACGCCCCCGTATCCACACTGTAAACTAGCGAAGATGTTTTAATTAAGGCGAGGCAGGTTAACTCCGCTGCTTAATGAATTGCCTTCATTGCCCTCCCCTTGTCGTCCAAGAGAGCTGCTGGTCTCGGCCCACTCCGAAAACACTATACACTGTAAAAAAAGAATTGTTGGTTTAACTTAAAGTAAGTTACCTGGTTGCCTTAAAATTTTGAGTTAATTGAAATTAAACATTTAGTTAATACTATGAAGGCAATTAGAACTCAAAATATTATGTTATCTAAACCACATTAATTATCCAAGTTGATTTGACAAAAGAAAAAAAAAATGTTATTATAACAAATCATGAAACACAGTGTAAAAACAAAAGTTCTAAAGTGTTTCTCAATCCTGGTCCAGAAGAAGCCTACAACAGAACTGCACTTTTGGATGTCTCTCTTATTTATTATCATCTATTTAGGCTATTTATATCATCAATAGCATTAGATCATTAGATGTTCCCAGACCCAGAAACTGGATGTGTCCGATAAAGCAGGCACCCAAAATCTGTAAATCCTATGAGATTTATTCATTTTCTTCCAAACTTTGGCCTACCAATCCTCGCTCGACATAAAATGTTAAATGGATGATTGTACAAAAGTAATTAGCCTATATATATGTACATATATGTACATATATTCTGCACTCTAAAAACTGCTGGGTTAAATATGGACAAAACCAGGGATTGGGTTGTTTTCACCCAGCCATTTTTTTCAACCAATTTTGGATTTATTTTTTAGCCAGCAATATAGTAATATAGTAAAATGCGTGTTTTTGCTCACCCCCAAATAGGGGCAAATTTGTGGGGTATTTTAAGCTGAAACTTGACCAGACCAGAGACTTATATTACATCATGTGAAAGAGGGCATAATAGGTGCCTTTTAACCCAACCTGCTGGGTTTGTCCATATTTTACCCAGCTTGGGTTTTTTTAACCCAGCATTTTTTAGAGTGTGTATAACAATACAGAAAAAAACATTATTCAATAATTTGTTCTCGAACTATATTTGCTCATTACCAAAAGATGGTTCTCGTGACGTTATACACAGTTAAGCAAAGGAGGTGTAAATTGTGCGACAGAATAATTAGACGAGCCTATCAATTAAATACATAANAATCCTCGCTCGACATAAAATGTTAAATGGATGATTATACAAAAGTAATTAGCCTATATATATGTACATATATTCTGTATAACAATACAGAAAAAAACATTATTCAATAATTTGTTCTCGAACTATATTTGCTCATTACCAAAAGATGGTTCTCGTGACGTTATACACAGTTAAGCAAAGGAGGTGTAAATTGTGCGACAGAATAATTAGACGAGCCTATCAATTAAATACATAATTGTGTTTATGGAACCCGAGTCTAATTAAATGTAGCCTACTTAATTTTTTGCCTAATTAGGCTACCTAACAGACGACTCTGATGGAAGTCACAGCGCTTCCTAGTGGCCTCTCCCAAAAACTCCATATCGGTATACATTAAATTATGATTATAGACTTTATAGTAATGATATCATGTGATTATACTGCATATAGTCTATTCATCCAACTAAAATGTGGCATAAGAATACAATTAGCAGCTGTGGAAGTGAGTCTTTCCCCAAACTAGTTTAGATTCAGACTCGTAAACGAATTCTACCTAAAGTCAAACTTGTTTTACTTTAGTGTTTCTCTTAAACTACCTACTGATGAATGCATTTGGCCGTCGTGCTCTGATCTAACCGGTTAATTAAAAACAGCTCATGTTTGCTCAAGTTAATAAAAGGACTAAATTATTCACTTTGGGGACCCGAGTCCCAGTGCGCCTTAAATCATCCCGGGACAATATTGTAACTCTCTCTCCGCTCTGATGAAACGCTGAGGGGTCCTGTCACTGGTCGGAACCCCCTCCTCACTTTCCATCTGTCCCTCTTTGTCCTCCATATAAAGCGTGTGTATTTTAGCTCATTGTCTTTCACACATTTATTGACACCTTTTTTAATTCGGCGCTTCTGTCGGCCTTCTCTAGCCGCGGGGCGCCAATCTCTTCCGCTCCATTAGCTCATTGAACAGGAGTCTGGTTAAACAAAAGAGATGCAATCTGATCCTCTGTCCCATCTCTCTCTCTCTCTCTCTCTCTCTGAGGCCATACATGTCTCTCTCGCACACCACGGGTTTTCGCGCCCTGTTTGTCAGTGAGACTGGCCTGTTCGTTCGCAAGCCAGCGGGGAGGGGGATCTTATTAGCATTAAAAGCCTACACCGTGAAATTCATTTATAATTGCTAGAGAGAGAGAGAGATAGCGAAAGCATATGCGTCCCGAATTACGTTTGAATAAGTTTGTGATATGTTAACATGGAATGGAATGCGACAGACTGCAATTATGACGCCTTTGTGACTGTCAAATTCGATTCATAAGAGGCTCGTTCCACGGTGAGCGCCCGTAGAGAAGAAAGTGAGGTGAATCTTAATGTAGCTAGCTAAAGAGAAGGCCAAGAGATTTCCGCTGGAGGAAACGAAAAGCAGACCGAACAACAATATAATAAAGTGGGTAAAATGACCTACATCTATCACCAGTATTTCCTGATACTTGTTCAATCGGTGTGAACTGGACAGAAGCTTTAAACTGATCTTGTCTATCATTCATATCAGACAGGATTATAGAGGCAGACAAACACTGGTTGGTGGTGAGGACGAACCAGGTGTGCTGCCATCTGGCAGATCCAGCATACACCCTCTCTTTCAAATATCAAAAGTTTTTTCTCTCAAAAAAAGTTTGAGATCCAAAATGTGCAGCAGTGGACTCAAGGGCCAGGATTGAGAACTATATCCTCCTTGGACCCAGAAATAGACTTTTGTCCTCTGTAGTGGACATTATATTTTAGTGATTTTCTCTGACATCATACATGTCACAGTTTTAATGTCTAATGTCAGATTAAAAGTCTGGATGTCCTGTAAGGAGCACATTCAGGGCTTTGCAGAGATACCAAATTTTTAGAGGTTTCGCCATGACAAAAACAACTTCTTGGTCTTTAAATATGACTGAAAATTAAAATAGCACTCTTATGGAAATATGATATTTTGTAATTATCATTTAAATCGGATTAATTTTCAAATAGTTTGTTATAAATCAACATCTCAGGAAAATGTTATGGGGTTTAAAATCAAAATATGACTTTCTGTTACAAAACAGGACATTGATTTCATACATGACCTCGGTAGTGGACACCAGGACTTAAATCATGTTTATCAGGCATTTTAGGAGATACAACAAGTGAATAGGGAAAGAAATTTTATATCAATATTCCTATTAATTATTAGATATTATTATGAAAATGTTGCCAATTATTACTCCCATTATTACACTTCTTTTTTCATTACATGTTGCTCCAAGAACACATTAATATGCAAATCAGATACAGTGTATAGATGAATTGTATTGAATGGGAAAACTGATGCATGGCGATTTTACCCACATATTGCATAAAGTAAAATGGTATATCAATTAATTCCACTATATCTTTCATAACATAGTTGAGAATCATCTTTATACATAGTTTGNGGTAAAATGACCTACATCTATCACCAGTATTTCCTGATACTTGTTCAATCGGTGTGAACTGGACAGAAGCTTTAAACTGATCTTGTCTATCATTCATATCAAACAGGATTATAGAGGCAGACAAACACTGGTTGGTGGTGAGGACGAACCAGGTGTGCTGCCATCTGGCAGATCCAGCATACACTCTCTCTTTCAAATATCAAAAGTTTTTTCTTTCAAAAAAAGTTTGAGATCCAAAATGTGCAGCAGAGGACTCAAGGGCCAGGATTGAGAACTATATTGTAGGCCTATTGAGACAACTGACAGTGGTCAAGTTGACTTATAAGCAGTGTTGGGGTAACGCATCAAGTAACTTGAATTACATAATCAGATTACTTTTTTCAAGTAACTAGTAAAGTAACGCATTACTTTTTCTTTCTACAACAAAATATCTAAGTTACTTTTTCAAATAAGTAGCCCAAGTTACTTTAGCCACTTTTTCGCTGTCGGGCCGAACGGTTCTAGTTGTGTTTCCACTTGAGCCCGGTATTACAAACCGTTCTCAGCACGGAATTCTCGGCACGGTTGTCTAACCATGCTGGATCATGCTGGTAGAATCCGCGAAGTGACGTCGCCACTCAGGATTGGTCATTTGTACTACCAGTTTCTCTGTAGCTGGCTAAGCGCTCTATTTGAGCGACGTAAACAAATAATAAAATTAAAAGAGATATCTGATCATCCTCCATAACGCGGTCATAATTTACATCTCATATCATCAGTAAACCGTTGCGTTAACACCCTCACGAAAAAGAAGTTTATTCAAGTGTGCACTATTAGTACGCTATACTTCTTTTAAAGTAAAAATAAGAAAGTATAGCTTCAGTCTACTTTTTATGTACTTCTCAGAAATATACTTAAAATTGCACTTAAGTATACTTGACTTGTACTGACAAGAGACTGATGAACTGTCCCAGGTGAAAAAAAGCGTATACTACTTAAAGTGCTCTATTTTAGCGCACTAATTTTCTACTTTATCTAAAGAAGAGTTTAGTATTATCTTAAGAACATCTAAGTGTACTCAACTGTGCTATTTTGAGACACCATGAAATATGCTTTTAATATACCATCTCTTTATTTAAAAAAAATGTATTTAGTTACCACTTATAGTACCCATAGATTATCTTAAGAAGTACTAAAGAATAATTTTTAGTATATTAAATACAAAATTGGTGCACAAAAATAGAGCACTTTAAGTACATTATAGAAGTGTACTTTTTTTCCCACCTGGGGTGACTCTCAATGCTAATGCACCATATGTGAAGGCCACAGATGCATGCATTCCTTATTAAGATGCGGGAAGTGCCTCCTCATTTTTTGTGGTATATTTTCTGAAGCATTAGGTCTACCTCAGGTTCAGGTAATCTTAATTATCCCAGAGGGGCAATTTGTTGTACACAGCGTAACAGAAACACACGCACACACACACACACACACACACACATTTGTATTGCTATCTTAGTGAGGACATTGCATAGACTTCCATTGATTTTATATCAGGTCAATGATATTTTCTATCTCCTAACCCATCCCCTACTCCTAAACCTACCCACCACAGAAACATGTGCACATCACTAAATTTAAATAAAAACCTATTTTGGCTGATTTATAAGCCTTTTAAAATAGTGAGGACCAGTCAATGTCCTCACTAGTGGGTTGTGAAAGTATTCCACAATATAGTAAGTGAGGACATTTGGTCCTTACAAGTATAGTCAAAACAAGTACACACACACACAGTCACAGGGGGAAAAAGACAATAATAATCTTAAAATAATTAAGCAATTCCAATTTAAGAATCACATTAGATAATTTAATTCTAAATCATTTTTAAATCATTAAATTATTCTAGTATTTAGAACCTTGAAATATAGTTTCATTTTCTCTTCACTATTCATTCTGTTGTTTTTGAATAATCTTTAAATGGTAGTACAAAAATGAAACTGTTTAGAAACAAAGTACATCACTTTATCAAATAATGACCAAAGCCTAAAATGCAAAAAGTAATGTGACCGCGCTGACTTGATTAACACTCATTGCCTTCAGTTTTAAGAAATCTGCTGCCATCTAGTGGTCACCTTTACATCCAACAGAGGCTTGAAACTGAAAGTGTTTCTTAAAGTAAAATGAAAGTCAAATCAAATTCTTCATATTATTCAAATCGTATTATTTGACTAGAACAGCCTTCTAAAAACTCTCTACTATTTGGGCGAAAAGTAGCTTAGGCAGACCATATAACCTCCTCAAACACTACAACTAAGCAGAAACAAAATACAAATACATATTGCAGTGCATATCATTACACTTGCCGTGAATGTATTTGAAAGATACGTAAGTATTTAGCCTATGTCAGTAGCCTACGTAGACAGACAGAATTCATTCAGTACCATGGACAGCACCATGGCGGACCGTTCCTTTTGCGCAATAGCAGTGGATATTACAAAATCAAAGCAGTAACTGTTGGGTTAAAAGCGATGCACAATGCCGTGTTGGTCACGACAGTTATATAATACAATTTATGTTAAATGAGAAAAGGAGGATGTCATATAAAACTTAATATTTACAGTAACACTGTTAAGTAGGCTATCGCTCTTTAACCTTACCTGTTTGTATACATCAGCTGAACCACAGTAACAACGGGAGACTACATACACACACTACAATAATCATTTCATAATGAAAAAGTAAGTAAGGCGCAGGATGATGACGACTAAACAGACTAGGCTGTGTTCTGTCCAATGAGAACAGTGAACTGTGATTTTGGAAATAGTTGTGGGTGTCCATATCAGTGATGAAATCTGTCTAAATATGTATCGCTACCAGCATCGTCAACATTTGATCGAACAGAAAGTCTTCTGATCGATAAAGCGAACCATCGATCAATCCATATGAGAGAGAAAGCCTGTCTGTCTCCTATTTGCGCTCTGCATCTGAAAACAATAATCCTCCATTGCCATGATAACTCGAGCGAGTTCTTTATGGAGAGTGTTCGACTGTCGGCGTGACGACGGCTACGCGATTCACCGAGGGCCGCGGAGATAGAATGAAAGCCCTCAGCCGGACGCTTTCACGAAGAGATTGGCTGCTGGAGACTTCAGAACATGCCGTGCCAAACAGCATATCAACGATTCATCATTACGTGACATGGATGAGCGTCTGTGGTATGTTTTAATTCTAGAGGTTTCTTCAGAAATAGCTGTAGTTCACAAATCGGTTCCTGGAGACATTTTGTATGTCTCTCCAATCAAACACACAAATATCCTCCCGTTTGCTCCCCTCCCCCTCTTACAAAAATGAACCGGTTTTATTACAGTAACCATGCTTTTGGCGGATTAACCATGGTAGCTCATTGTAGCAAAACTGTGGTTATACAAATGGTAAACTATGGTTAGTGTAGCAAAACTCATGGTTAATTTGTGGTCATCATGGTTTAATTACAGCCATGTTTTTTTGTAGTAAACGTAAGGGCCAGCAAGCAATCTCTAAAATGTTTTCCCCCGGTTTCACAGACAAGGCTTAAGTATAGAGTCTAACTATATAACTATATAACTAAAATGCACGTTTGAGCTGTTTTATCTGAAAGCACCTTGCAGACATATCTTAAAATATGGCTTGCACTCGTTTTGTCTTAATATGCACACCAGTAATATTATATATATATATGGTATGTTTATAAAAGCTACTTAAAGGGTTAGTTCACCCAAAAATGTAAATGATGTCATTTATTACTCACCCTCAAGTCATTCTACACCCGTAAGTCCTTCGTTCACCTTCGTAACGCAAATTAAGATATTTTTGATGAAATCCGATGGCTCAGTGAGGCCTCTATTGCCAGCAATGTCACCGAACCTCTCAAGATCCAGAAAGGTACTCAAAACATATTTAAAACAGTTCATTTGAGTACAGTGGTTATACCTTAATATTATAAAAGTGACGAGAATACTTTTTGTGCACCCAAAAAAAAAAAAAAAAACACTTTAACAATATCTAGTGATGGGCGGTTTCAAAAAACACTGCTTCATGAAGCTTCTTTGAATCTTTTGTTTCGAATCAGTTGTTCGGAGCGCCAAAGTCACGTGATTTCAGCAGTTTGATACGCGATCTGAATCACTGATTTGAAACAAAAGATTTGTAAAGCTTTGAAGCAGTGTTTTGACATCACTAGATATTGTTGAAAAGTTGTTTTTTTTGTTTGTTTGTTTTTGGTGCACAAAGTATTCTCGTCACTTTATAATATTAAGGTAGAACCACTGTACTATCACAAACTGTTTTAAATATTTTTTGAGTACCTTTCTGGATCTTGAGAGGTTCGGTGACATTGCTGGAAATAGCCTCACTGACCCATTTGATTTCATCAAAAATATCTTAATTTGTGTTCCGAAGATGAACGAAGGTCTTAGGGGTGTAGAATGACATGAGGGTGAGTAATAAATTACATTTTTGGGGGTGAACTAACCCTTTAAATGTCATAGGAATTAAATAATTGAACTAAGGCCTAATTTAAAGGGATAGCTCACCCAAAAATGAAAACTCTGTCATTTACTCATCCTCAAGTTGTTCCAAACCTGTATAAATTTCTTTGTTCTGCTATAGGCTACACAAAGAAAAATATTTGACTACCATAGTATTTTTTTTTTCCTTCTATGGTAGTCATTTGGGAAGGAGTTCTGCTTGGTTACAAACATTTTTCCAAATATCTACAGCAGAACAAAGAAATATATACAGGTTTAGAACAACTTGATGGGGAGTAAATGACAGAATTTTCATTTTTGGGTGAGCTATCCCTTTAATCTTGAATCCCTGTCTGAGAAAGCATGTGGCGAGGTTTGTTATCGTAGCCTACCCAGTATGACAGAGAAAACATTACTCGCTGCAGTTGCGTATCGCGACGTTTTAAGAACTTACTACACTTTCAACCTGGAATTACATTCGCCGTCATGAAAATGTTTTGCCACGTAGGCCTACATCTTTCAAGTAGAAGGATATGATATGATATGCGCAGGTTTGAATTAAAGTTATAGGCTATGGCATAGGAATAGCCTATTATCAGGGCTCTTTTTTATTCTCGAGAGGTATAAAAAGGAAAGTGTCTTCCTTCAGTTTTAAACGATTTAGGCCTAGGTCTACATATTTGTCAGTTGGTAAATTAAATTTATCAATAGCAAAAACTTAAAAGAACAAAAAAGTTCTACAAACGTTGTAGTGTGACGTGGTTGTATTTTTTCTATTTTACTACGTTTTTGAATCATTTAAAAAAAAACTAAAGACGTTACAGTTCTGTCAGGTTTTGATTTCATAACTTGTATAGGCTACTGACGTTTTACGTCGACTTAAGTTAGGTATTTTCACGTATTAAACGTCTACTCTACAAATACAACTGCAACCAAAGTTAAGTTAAAATTAAGCTGTGTTTGCCTTCAGTCGTTACGAAGGACTGAAACGGTAACGTTAGCTGAGACGTTAAAATTGTGCCGTGTAGGCCTCCAAGAGCACAGTTGCGAAGCGCTGCTTACCCAGCTTCCCTTTTAAGGCAGGAAAATGACACTTCCTTCAATTGGCTTCACAGGTTCATAATTAATCAACCAAACGCGCACCTGTTCGGGGAGAATCGTGGAACTTTGCCATCGGTCTGAGCAATGGCTGCACCACGAAGAATTCATCTCACCGCAATCTCAAGCAATGCACACTTTCCTCTTCCCGCCGTCCCTCCTGTCCCCAATGCCAGTGACCAGCCTGTCAAACAGGGTTTACTTGTGCCGACGCAAGCGGTCGGATCGCCACCACTTCAGCATGCTGCAACGAGAGTGGAATTAAAACTCTTCGAGCCGGATGAACAACGCTGCCCGGAGTTTTGCTACCCGGATTTGATCAGCGCAAAGGTAAACAAGCAATGACATTAATGTATTTTCTGATTTTTATTCTTGCTAAAAGCAAAATTTAAACACTGTTATAAAGACGTTTGCCAGAACAAAATACAGCCCTGGAAAAAAAACAATAGACCACTGCTAAATTAACAGTTTCTCTGGATTTATTATTTATTTGGTTGAGTAAAATTATTTTTTTTTAATTTATTCTACAAACTATTGACAAGATTTCTTCCAAATTTCTAATAAAAGTCTTGTCATTTAAAGCATTTATTTGCAGAAAATGACAACTGGTCAAAATAACGAAATAAAGATGCCATGTTTTCAGACCTCGAATAATGTAAATAAAATGTATATTCATTTTTAAACAACACAATACTAATGTTTTAAGAGTTCAGAAATCAATATTTGGTGGAATAACCCTGATTTCCAATCACAGCTTTCATGCGTCTTGGCATGCTCCCTATCAGTCCATCACATTGCTGTTGGGCGACTTGATGCCACTCCTGGTGAAAAATTCAAGCAGCTTGGCTTTATTTAATGGCTGCTGACCCTCTTGCTTACATTCCAGAGGTTTTCAGTGGGGTTCAGGTCTGATTTTGATGGCCATGACAGGGTCTTGATCTGGTGATCCTTCATCCACACCTTGATTGGATTGGTTGTGTGGATTGGAGCATTGTCCTGCATGAAAATCCAAGGAAGCATGTTTTCTTCCGTGGCTTGTGTCACGTGTCCTTCACAAAGACTGATCTGCCTGATTCTGATCTTCTCTGATGAGTCCAGTTTTCAGCTTTTTCCTCTAATGGTTAGACAGTGACCTGGAGAGGCCTACATCCCACAGTTTCTCCTACACACGATGTAATTTGGTGGAGGCTTGGTGATGATTTGGTGGTTCTTCAGTAAGGCTAGAATCGTGCAGATAGGTCTTTGCAAAGGATGCATAACTCAAGCCATGTACAAGATTATCCTGAAAGAAAACATGCTCCCTTTTGCTGTGACAACTTGAAAGATTGGTTTTTCATGCAGGACAATGCTCCAATCCATACAGCCAGGCTAAGTAAGGTGTGGATGGAGGACCACCAGATCAAGACCCTGTCACGGCCAGCCCAATCTCCAGACCTGAACCCCATTGAAAACCTGAAAAATGTCTACAAGAGTGTCACCAGCCATTAAATAAAGCCAAGCTGCATGAATTTTTTCACCAGGAGTGGCATAAATTTGGCCAACACCAATGTGATCTGATAGGAAGCATGCCAAGATGCATGAAAGCTGTGATTGGAAATCAGGGTTATTCCACCAAATATTGATTTCTGAACTCTTCCCAAGTTAAAACATTGGTATTGTGTTGTTTAAAAATGAATATAGACTTGTTTTCTTTGCATTTATGCAAGGTCTCAAAACATGGCATCTTTTTTCGTTATTTTGACCAGTTCTGCAAATAAATGCCCTAAATGACAATATTTTTTTAATTTGAAATTTGTAAGACGTGTTGTCAATAGTTTGTAGAATAAATCAAAAATGTTCATTTTACTCAAACAGATATAAATAATAAAATCCATAGAAACTGCTAATTTTGCAGTGGTTTCTTAATTTTTTCCAAAGCTGTATATGCTTTGAGTTTATATTTAATCATTTTCAATCCCTAAACATTTTAGGAATTTAGAAAAAAAAGTCAGTTAAATATTTGATTGGAAAAGTACTACATTTGATCCAAAAGTGTTAACAATGGTGTCAAAGTCATTGACTATGTTGTTTAAATTAAAAAAGTTGTGACTTTTATATATTTAATTCCTACCAAAACTTTTGCTATGAGTTCAGCAACATTTACATTTATTATACCCATATTACTTAAAAATATTATTGTTTTAAACAAGTCTTGCAATTTGAGTGAGGATTAAACCAGGAAAATCACTGGTATCTGCTCTCTCTCTCTCTTTCTCTCATTTTAAGGAAACCACTGAGAAAAAGAAACTACAAACATTAGATGAATTGGTGGAGGACAGGGAGAGAGATGAACTGGAGGCACTTGCAAGAAAGTTTGAAGCGAAATATGTGCGTATGATTTCTGCCAAGATGTTATATTTCTAGCTTCATCACAAGTAAGTCTATGTCTATATTAGCGAATTAAAGCTGGGTTTCATAGTTCTGTCGAGACAAGTAAATATCAAGAGTCAAAACGCAAAACAATATCCAAGACTGCCTTAATTGAAGGTGGAATTAGACAGCATGATTCATAAATTATAACTATGTGAAATTTAGTATTTTTATTTTGGGGGAAAAAACTATAGAGGTGGTGTTATTTAAGTTGTATTTCAACTACATGAATATCTGCCTTTTTTTAGGGTGAAGCTGGCAAAAGAAAAAAAGACAGATTACAGGACCTGGTGGATATAGGCTTTGGTTACGATGAATCTGATTCATTCATTGATAACTCTGAGGCTGTGAGTTCAGGCCACTGTTTTTAGCCAGATGCTAAAACCACCTTTATCAGATTATTCCCCTTATAGATCACATGCATGTTTTACTCAAGTCTTCTTTTTCTCTGCTGACACTGCATGTCACAGTATGATGAGCTCGTCCCAGCTTGTCTCACCACCAGATACGGAGGCTTCTACATCAACTCTGGAACTCTCCAGTTCAGGCCAGCCTCTGATGAGGGAGATAACCAGAATGATTTTGAGGACAATGGTTTTAAAGCCAAGGTACATTTGACGACCCTTACATCTGTTTTGTACCCACTGTCTTGCCAAAAACTGGCAAAAATCAGCGTGTTTTCGTTAGATTAGCAAAATTGTTCAATATATGAGCATTTCCATTTGTCAATATACATTATCTCATTTGGTCTGATTCCTCGCTCAGAAACGAAAGCTTAAGCAAGGCAAAGACAAGAAGATGGGGAAGAAAAAGAGAGAAGATGATGTTCTTGCTAAGAAGGAAGAGGAGGAAGCCAGGAAGAGGTTTTTGCTGCTCCAGTGATCAATTTAGTTGAAGAGTACAATGTTTACTGTTAAGAAAACATTATTTTTTCACAACCTCCTTAGGAACAAGGTTTCCACTGATTCTTTCTCAAATGCCCTCATTGTTCCCTCTTCTGGTTTCCTTCTCAGCACCCCACTAGACAAATCATCCGCAAAGAAGAAGAAAAACAAGAAGCCGCTAAGCATTGATAAGATGCTAAAGAAGTTCCATAAGGAAAAGCTTCAGCAGCTGCAGATGTTCAATGCTCTCAACGACACTGGTCCCACCATGCAAGCTGAGGTTCAAGAACCACCCATATCATCTGACCCTCTTCTCACACTCATTGGTTCTGCCAGTGCAGACGACCTCCTTCAGGCAGTCAAAGCAGCAGAGCAAGACTTTGACTTAGATGGGCTCTTGGGGGAGCCGCAGAACGTCTGCTCTTCAAGCCTGGAAGAGAATGGAGAGGCTCTGGTTGCATCCGTCACTGAGAAGCCACCCACATCACTCCCAGATGGACTGCCACCTACATTAGAGCAACACATTAAGCAACTTTCCCAGGTATTGTTTGATTTTATGGCTTTAGAGGATTAGACAAGAGTTTGCGGGTATACATGAGTTATTTTGTTCTTTAGGCTGTCAAGAAAATTGAAGGACAAAATAAGATGGAGATTTTGTCTTCAGAGCTCAACAGTGTTTTACTAGAGTAAGTTATATTACATGATTTATTATTCAACAGGTAACATCTTTATTGTATTGCATTGATTGTAGTTTAAATCAATTTATTGTCTTATATTGATTCTTTCTCTTTGTATGTTCAGTATGAAGGTGAACTCCAAACAGCTTAGTGGGAAAGTATGCTCCAGGATCTTCTCCTACTTGGCATCACAGCTGTCCTGCAGCAAAGGCACTCTGGTTAAAAGAGCCAAAAAACTCCACAATCTACAGCAGGTCTGTAATCTTACAAAACTACTTGACACCTCAGCATAGCAAAAATCCCCATCCCATCTCATCGATATCTGCTATCCTTAGCCCGATCCTTTATTTTACGTCAGCTGTAACGCAGGTGTCGTGCAATAGGTGGCGAAAATGCACCTTCAAGTGGGGTTGCCAACCAGCATTAAAGGGTTAGTTCACCCAAAAATAAAATTTGTCATTAAGTACTCGCCCTCATGTTGTTCCAAACCCATAAGACCTTAATTCATCTTCAGAACACAAATTAAGATATTTTTGATGAAATCCGCGAGGTTTTTTTAATCTTCAATACAAAGCATTGAAATTATGACATTCAAGGTTCAGAAAAGTAGTAAAGACATTGTTAAAATAGTCAACGTGACTACAGTGGTTTAATCTTAATGTTATGAAGTGACGAGAATACTTTTTGTGTGCAAAAACAAACAAAAATAACGACTTTATTTAACAGTTTCCTCTCTACCCATTACCCATACACATCATTCTCCTACACAATCTTCGGAACACAAATGAAGATATTTTTTTTTCAAATCTGAGCAATTTCTGTCCCTCCGTTGACAGCTACGCAACTACCACTTTGATGCTTCAAAAAGTTCATAAAGAGATTGTATAACTAATCTATATGAATTGAGCAATTTAGTCTAAATTTTTGCGAAGAGACTTGATAGCTTTATATGATGAACAGTTTTAATTTAGGCTTTTATTCACATATAAACATTCATCAACGCACACATCAGTTGTGGTAAACTGAAGCTCAAGCATGTTTGCTTGACATGCAAGAACCAATGAGGTTAATTCTCGTGTGTTACGCAGCACGTTTGAGCTTCCGCTAGAACCAATGAGGTTTGTTCGTGCATGTCAAGCAGATCTGGTTGAGCTTCTGTTTATGTACACTGATCAATGTTTATATGTGAATAAAAGCCTAAAGTCTTACAGGTGTGGAACAACATGAGGGTAAGTAAATGATGACAGAATTTTCATTTTTGAGTGAGATATCCCTTTAAAACGAAAAGAAGAAGCTCAAATGTGCATGCATGAGAACCGTTCTAGCGCGTTCCAGCTTCCGTGTTTAGCATATTTGATGCACTTTTGTAAAGAATCACTTGAAAGTCATTTATTTTTTTGTTTTATTTTTAACACCACAAGCTTTATGCTTTTTTTAACCTTATCTCCAAATTTTTTTCTTTGTTGCAATTATTCTGCTTATTGTACATATAAAATACAAGTTTATTTTAGTACCCCATATTCATTATTGTAACTACAGATTCTGTTTATGATGTCTACCATTGTAAGAGATGTTTACATCTTGTCTTTATACAGTATATACAGTTGTGTTCAAAAGTTCAAATACACCTGGCAAAATCTGCAAAATGTTCATTATTTTAACAAAATAAGAGGGATCATACAAAATACATTTTATTTATTTATTTATATAGTACTGTCCTGAATAAGATAAGATGTTTACATATAGTCCACAAGTAGTTTATAGTTTACCCTGTAAAAAGTTTATATACGCTTGATACTTAATACTGTGTCGTTACCTGAATGATCCATGGCTGTTTTTTTTGTTTGTTTTGTGATAGTTGTTCATGAGTCACTTGTTTGTCCTGAGCAGATAAAACGCCCACTGTTCTTCAGAAAAATCCTCCAGGTCCTTCATCTTTTTTATATTTGAACCCTTTCCAGCAGTGACTATATGATTTTGAGATCCATATTTTTACACTGAGGACAACTGAGGGACTCAAACACAACTATTAAAAAAGGTTCAAACATTCACTGATGCTCCAGAAGGAAACACGATGCATTTAGAACCACAATGCATTTACATATATGCATAAATCCAGTTTAATGTTTCTTTAAGCTGAATGTGCTGGTCATGTGTCTTATAGGATGAACAGCTTCAGGAGCTGCTGAAGAAGTTGGAGGATGCAGTGGCCAGGTCCATGCCAGAACAGATCACCCGTTTCCAGAATCACTGCCAAGCTCACTCTGAAGCCAGAGCTGCCAAGTAATCAGTCATTTTTAGTGTGTGATACCTTGATCACTTTCACTGTATCACTGTACATTCACTGACGTTTTAATTGATCTGCAGTTTTCTGTTAGAATACAACCTCAGGTTTGTTTGGTTTTGGGGTTTTTTTATGTTATTTTTTGTGTCAAGGCTTGAGGCTGAGAAAGAGAGGGCGATTGATGGTTCCGACGAGGAAGAAGAGGAGAGGAGTGGAAAACGAGTGTTTGGGCCTCGCAAGAGATTCAGATGGAATGAAGAGATCAGGTCTGGTCTCTTGTGTGTGTGTGTGTGCATGATTATTAAAAGTTGTGTTGGGGAAAGATACTTTTAAAATGAATACATTATAGTATTGAGTTACTCCCTATAAAAGTAATTAATTGCATTACTTAGTTTTTGTATGGAAAGTAATGTTACTTTACATTTGCATTACTTTTTCTCATCAGGGCTGGCCTGTTTGTTTTGTTTGTTTTCATTTTTATAACAACAAAAAGTATTATTTTTGGCAAATGTAAAGGCCATTTCACACCAGAAGTGAAATGAATAAGCCTCAGGTTTAAGGAAATGCAAATTCACACCTGTACAATAGAGGGCGCAGTTCAAACAAACAAGTCTTTCAGCTGTGCTGCCATTCTGGAACACAGAAGAATAGACGTAAATGAATAAATGTATGCTCACATTTAGTCTAGAATAACCATCATGTTTACACAATGCATAAAACACCTCTGCACTTACTCCCGATTTTTCTCAACATGGGGAAAGGAGAGCTGTCAGTCAATAATTTGGAAAACAAAGTATCTTGCATTACTTATTTAAAAAAGTAACTCAGATATTTTGTTGTAAATTCAACAGTAATGCATTACTTTACTAGTTACTTGAAAAAAGTAATCTGATTATATAACTCGCATTACTTGTAATGTGCACCCCCAACACTGATTAAAAGTTCTTGGTAGATACTAGTAAATGATAGAAAAAAAGTGTTCTATGTACTTTTCATCAAATACTCTAATAATCTAATGAATAGCAAATTTTGTAACAACATTTAATTATTTAAACTTTGATCACCTGTATCCAAAAATGTCACTCTATTGACTTTTACAGGGAGTTGCTGTGTGAGCTTGTCAATATGAAGATGATGATTTATGATTCTGAGTTGCCCACGTGCTCTAGTTTGGAGGAGTATCTGAAAGCATTCCTGGAGGCTGATGTTAAACCACTGTGGCCTAAAGGATGGATGCAATCCAGGTATGCAATCAAATTTGAATTTATAGACATTGAATTTAGAAAGAACTTAAAAGTTGAAAAGAACAGCATTTATTTAAAATAGTTTTTGTAACATTATGAATGTCTTTACTGTCACATTTGATCAATTTAATGTGTGCTTGCTGAAAAAAAAAATCTTACTGATGCCAAACTTTTGAACGGTAGTGTATGTGCAAGTGTGTGTACCTAATAATAATAATAATAATAATAATTCCTTCAGAATGATGAGTTTCTGTTGAATTTTTCTCACTGTCTCAAAAGGATTCTGCTTATAGAAACCCGAAAAGCACATGGTCACATCACTGGTGTGGTGTAAGTATGATTATACACTACTACACACTTCCCAGATATTTAGCCGATGTTTCTGAAGAAAAAAAAGGTTCATTATATTCTCTAATTTTAACAAAAATGAACAAAGTGGAATCTTCTTTGGTAAATATTAAACTTAACCAAAGTTCATGTTGTTAAACCCCTTCTCTTCATTTTACAGGGCAAGGAAGAAACCAATAGGTACAGCAAAACTAAAAAAGGTACATCAGAACCCCTGTCTTGAATGTTGCATTCTTTAGGAAAATATAGTTAGACTTTTGTTTCTAAACCTTGCTTTATCCAATAAATGAACAGGTCAGCTCCGTCCCAGAGGATGGTAAGAATAACCCTGAAGTTCAGGGCCCACCAGCACTGAAACGCAAGCGTCTGAGTGTACCTGCAAGCATGCAACTTGAAGTTGCAGCAACGCTGAGCACCACTGCCAAAACACCATCAAACACACAAACATCTGCCAGCTTCTCTACCCATCCATCTAATCAGACCTACAAGGAAGGGATGGGAAGAGATGAGAACCATCATATCAGCACTCAGAGAAGTCCGGTGACCGCAGAGGGTGCTGGATCAGTCCAGATGATTTGGACCAAGTCTGCTATGGATTTGGATTCAAAGCGACTCCAGGCTGGAGAAAAGGCGACTCCAAAGCTGACGCTGGTGGCGCCCCCAGATGGTGCTCAGAGTGACTGTCCATCAGTGGTGCAGGGAGTGGCCAGGCTGCTCACTACCACCTCAATGGGAGACAGCCCTGTTTCTATGGCAGCAGTGAGTTCTCTTAAAGAAAAATAGACACATGTTGGTTGCTTACTAGATGTGGATCATCATATGAGTTGTGCTGTCACACAAAATGCTTCCTAAATCCTTAATATTTAATATAAACTGTCCAATGTAGGATGTTACATTA
>RJVU01042553.1:1563950-1586315 GCA_003731715.1 Anabarilius grahami
TGCTAACCAAGGCTGCATTTATTTTATACAGTAAAGTAATATTGTGAAATTATTACAATTTATAATAATTAATTGTAATTTATTTCTGTGATGGCAAAGCTGAATTTTCAGCATCATTACTCCAGTCTTCTGTGTCACATGATCCTTCAGAAATCATTCTAATATGCTGATCAAGTAACATTTTTTTGTTAACAATTTGAGAACAGTTGTGAAGCTTAATATTTTTGTGGAAATCTTGGCACGTTATTTTAAACATTCTTTGATAGAACAGTATGTTTTTTTTTTTAAAAACAACATCTTTACAACATCTGTACATTTGATACATTTTTTTGAATAGTTTGATCAACACTCCCGAAACAGTCAGCCAATTTCTTTGGAGTCAAATAGGAATTTGTCTAAAGCATTAAGGTTTTAAAAGTGTTGTCTTTATTTGAACAAAATTGTATAATACTTACATTTTTCGTTGCTTGTATTTCAGGCAGCTGGTGAGATCTCCTGTGGGAACCCAGCGCTTCCCACCCCTTCTCTATCTCTTCTTCCGTCCTCCTATCCCACCACAGTACAGCCGGGTGTCTTACCAAGCTTTGCGCCTCTGCATGCTCTCCCGTTTCCTGGACTGAGCCCTGGCACCAAGATCCCTGGACAGCCTCAGGCCTGTAAAGGAGCTGTTTTTCCTGGCCCAGCACCTGGAAATTTCCAGCATGGTCTCACACACGGTGAGCAGATATTGATCCTGAAAATAAGCATGGAAACTTGGTAAGAATCATCTCTGTTTATTTAAAGGTAAAGTGTGTTATTTATGCTCCAATTGCTGAACCAAATGGAATTGATTCCAAACAGGTTCTTAAACACTTGCGTGCTGCTCTTAATATTTCTGCTTTTACTGTATATAATGTGCAGTGCAATGCACTTGACTTAATCTTCCATTTCTCAAAACCATTTTAGCATTTTAAAAATGATACACTTCACCTTTAACTACTTACAGGGGCTTGATCAATTCAAGATCTAGGTCATATATACACCAAAGGTTTTGTACTCTTGTCTTCATGGGCATTGGATAGAATGGATGAGCTGAAGCACAACTCTGGTGTGATGTTGTTTAAAGCACTTTGCTCCATCGCTGTAATGTTGCAGTTGTCATCCTGGTGTTTTCTTCTTCTTCCTCCTCTCTTTCCTATTTCAGGTAACTCCATGCTGTGCTCTAGCACGCTTCATCTTCTGTCTGTCCCTGTTTCCTCTCCTGCTCCTCTTCATTCTTTAACACCATGGCTCTTTGGTTTAGGTAAATTTACACACCTTTGGGAAAGCCCATAGGGACCGTTGAAACATGCCCACATTGTTCATTGTGTTCGTCTTGATGTTTGCTTGCATTATGTGTCTTTTTTTTGGTCCTGCTTTACTACTATTAATAGTTTAGCTTTCTAAATTTATTTGAAGTTTAAGCAGTAATGCATGACAAGCTTGATTACATAATTAAATTTTTTGTTGTTGTTGACAGATTAATACAAGGTACACAATCTGTTTAATAAAAACCATTTAGGGTACCTTTACACGACAACGATGTACTAAAAATGGCTAAAACGGCTAAAAACGCTGTATTATTCCTGCCAGGCCAGTAGATGGTGATGTCACTTTGTAAAGAAACACTACATGCTTATATACTGAACATGCGCATGACATCACCCTTTTCAAAAATTTGCATTTTAGTTTTTTTACATGGAGAAGATAATGGTATCGTTTTCAAAAACTTGCAGTTTGAATCCGGTTTTCAATGTTTGCATTTTCAAGCCCCGAAAATGCAGTTGTCGTGTAAATGAATGGCCAAAACGCACAAGTTTTTCGTTTTAGTTGAAAACAGTGTCGTGTAAACGGCTTCTTGGTTCTTAGTTTCATTTTTTGACATCATAAACTATACTGTATGATGTCAGTCTTGTAGTTTTGTAGTGTCAACATTAGACCAAAATTGACTCCATTTACTGTAATACATGTTCCTGGGCTTATTGTGCCTGATTCATTTTCAAAAACTGATAAATTAAATGGATAAAGTCCCACCATATTATAAATCATCAAATGTTCTTTTACATGGAAATGTCAAATTATGGAAGTAAAATTGGGTCATGAGTGTCATTTCATGTTGATTGTACAATGTAATGCTGGTTTAATTTAACCATCACATCAGTGTTATATTGAGATATTAAATAAAATTTTCTTTTTATGACAGATGGAAGCCAGATCCACACAGATGGTCTTAACGCTCGGAGAAAACTACATTAATGGCCATTAGAATGAAACAAAAGACAGCTGATACATAAAATAAAAAGATTTGCCACTTTTCCTAAGATCTTGAAGATGGAGTTGATATGACTGAACATGGATATGAATTCAGTAGATTATGGCTTGGCAAGGAGACTTTTCATTTGTAAATTTTAGAATGAAAACTCATTCAAAACTGTTTATTTGCAGTAAAAAAAAAATGCTCTTATCTAGAATGGACACATGGACTATAATGTAAGTATTTCGGTTTTCACGGTATTAAGATTAGAATTTGAATATGACCAGCCATGTCACCTCAGTGCAGTCCTATGCACTTGTAATGCACTTACTTTAAAAACTTGAAGGCTGATACTACTTATCTATTCATTACTTTTCAATTGCCATTTCTCTCTCAGAGGCCATTTTATCAATGAAGATCTACAATCCTTGACCTATTTATGAAATGAAACGGGAACAGTAGTAAATTACAGGTGGTGTAGGTTACCACCCTATTATTTTACTTTAAAAAGTAAAGGAACTCAGAATCTGTTATACTAGTAAATGGCAGAAATTGCACTTTTCCTTGTTTGTTTTCTTGTTGGACTGGGTAATGAAATGATGCCAGTGTAATGATCTCAGGGCTGTGTAAGTACAATAGCCTAGTTGAGTAATGCTGCAAAATATGTAGAGAACATGCACTTGCTTTTGTTTTTGAACATAATGAAAATGACTTTGGAAAAAAAAATGAAGGGATAATGTGGAAAATAAAGTTTCCTAAAACAATCTATTGTTGACATTTTATTGTTTAAGGGATAAAAAAAAATGATTTTTTTACTCTAACCTTTTTTTGCACATATTTTTGCACATATTTGTTTAAAATGAGCATTGTCTTATCAAGCCTCATTTCATGTCTTTGCTAAGTTGAAATTGAGCAAAACTGAGTGTTGTTTAATTACATCTACAGTCAGAATTTTGATATTCCTTTTTGTTCAAAAGTTATGATGTGAAGTTTACGATGTTGGCCCAAAATCAGATTAGATGCTATATACAAACTTGTATCTTTCGAAAAAAAACTTGGTATGCTTAATCAACACCATGATCTGAGGGTAAATGCGACATTTTAGAACAGCGCCACCTACAGGTCATGAGATCCAAAAATGTCTATTTTTGCTCATAACTCAGTGTTTACCAGAAAATTAGAGCTTGAAGTCTGCGGATTCCTTGGTTCACGCCGAATCCGTCGATACCAATTTTGCCAGGAACCGACAAATTGCCTATCTGCCATTTTGAAATTTGACATAAACTGATATTTCTTAAATGCTTAGACATATCAACAAATTTGGCAGGATTTATTCACTGCATGTCCTGAAGGTACCTGAGAAATTTAAACACTGTGCCACCTAGTGTTCCAGAGATATTAGATTTTTTGCAAAAACATAACTTTTGAAAACGTTCAAAATTAGTTTTCTGTGTCATTACATTCCTTGTTTTATGCCAATTCTGATATCTCATTAGTCATTTTCCATTAATTTGCCTGTCCGCCATATTGAAGTAAATGGGGAAAAAAAAAAAAGAGTCTTTACATGGGCACACTGGATTAGTGTTCATAAAGCATAAATAACGTTAAGGAAGTTTGTTTTAGTAGACAAATTTACACATGCACACACTCCTGAATCAAAAATTAAGTGGATTTGAGTAATGGCCAGTCACAGAAAGAGAGACATTGGTTTTTTTTATTGTTCTTTTGGATTGTTTATTAAAACTGTTTTGAAGCATATTGTATGGTGTGGTTGCTGCTTTTTGTAATTGTTATAACTAACCCCAGCATGTGTTACAACCTATGGTTGTAATATTGTGCAATGTCCAAATTGTTACTGATATGCCAAGTGCATTAAAGTGTTTATTGTCATTATTACATTTAGAGACTTAATTTCTTAAGTATTTTATTTAGGGCCAAAAACCAGTAGCCCCTCACTGCAGAACATGAGATCCAGGGGGTGGAGACAGATAGGTTTAGGGATATGTAAAGTGGGAAGAGTTGAATCCAGATCCAGGGGGTGGAGACAGGTAGGTTTAGGGATATGTAAAGTGGGAAGAGTTGAATCCAGATCCAGGGGGTGGAGACAGGTAGGTTTAGGGATATGTAAAGTGGGAGGAGTTGGATCCAGATCCAGGGGGTGGAGATGGGTAGGTTTAGATCCAGGGACCAGTTGTTCAAAAAGTTTAAAAAACACTTTGAATTAAATATAATATTTTTGTTTAATATTTACAGCTGTTTGGGGATAATTTTTTTGCACCAAAATTTCTTTTTTACTTTACAGTAGGTTAACGAAAGTCTAAATATGTAGCCTTATCCTTCTAATTTATTGCTTTAAAGGTTAACTAATCAAGAGCAAAAATAAAAAATGTGTATGTATATTACATGATAAAAATGATGTAATTTTTGACAATTTTTTAAGTTTTATTACATTTTTGTTCCTGAAATCCACCCTTCTGATGGGATCAGTATAATCCAGATTTTTTGGATCAAAGGTATCCCAATCTTACTAAAAGGTTTTGAACAACACAAACCGATGATTTTATCCAGATCAAAACCAAGATTGGGTTTTGTGATCTGATTTCAGAATCCTTTTTTCCTTTTGAACAACCCATTTTCAAGATTTGATCCAATCCGATAGCCAATATCCGATCAGATTACTTTTGAACAACTGGCCCCTGGAGATGAAGACTGGTAGGTTTGGGGATATGTAAAGTGGGAGGAGTTGGATCTGGATCCAACCCCCTGGATCTCATGTTCTGCAGCGAGGACCATCTCCCAAAAACTGCAGTTTAGCCTTCAACATCTCAAGTCTCTGAGAAATTAAGCAAATCAAGGCGTATGAGTGGTGTGCTCTGTAAAGCAAAAGGCAAGATGTTTGAAGATTGCTTGATCAAATCATGTGTGTAGCAAGAGTTTAACCATGTGAATTATGCAATGTTCATAAAGTTTCTTAATAAAATCCTATGTCCAAATTATGCCAAATATAGCCTTATAAAGGGTTTGACCCTGTAATTGCTGTTTGCAGCTATATTTAATGAGAAAAATACTGTGTACACCTTTGAGAATGAGTTGTCTCTACCATGTGTACTACAAAGATTTATGCACAAAGCACAAAAAGCTATTGTTCTCTCTATTTTATCTATCTCTCTTCGTATTGGCTGTTAACGGTCCATTGCCAAAGTACACACTGATATCACCTATACACTCAAGATTACTACACACACGCCTTTTAATGTAACACTTCACACTTTCTCTCACGCTCAAAGGTCAGAGGGTCCGTTTCAGCTTCTGAGGGCAGAATGAAGGTGTGCATTACGCTGTGCCTGAGCTTGTTTGTGTATTTACACGAAGCTCTGGCTGAAAGCGATTCTGATTCAATCGTTGAAGACAATGACGTTCTAGTGCTGACAAAAGGCAATTTCGAACAAGCTCTTAAACAACACAACCAGCTATTGGTGCACTTTTGTGAGTATATCTTCCTGCATGTGTTTTTATTGCTTCCCTGTCATAAAGCTCCATGAGGTAACAAATCAATACGCCAACGCAAAGTAAGAACATTAAGAGTACCGGTAACACTTTACAATAAGGTCTCATTTGTTAACATTAGTTAATGTATTAACTAATATTAACTAACAATGAGCAATACATTTGTAACAGTATTTATTCATCTTTGTTAACATTAGTTAATAAAAATCCAACTGTCCATTGTTAGTTCATGCTAGCTCACGGTGTATTAAAAAATGTTAACAAATACAACTTTTGATTTTGATAATGCTTTAGTAAATGTTGAAATGAACAATAAGAGTAATAAATGCTGTAAAAGTATTGTTTATTCATCCATGTTAACTGATATAGTTATAAAGTTAACAAATGAAACCTTAAGTGTTCCCAATAGCCTACCTTTAATTTTATGCAGTTTTTTCCCTCATTGATACCCCTTGAGTTGTTTCCCAAAGATTTTAACATGTATATCAAAGAATTTTCAAATGAACCCACTCCTGATGAATGATGTCGGCCTGGTGTTCTGCTCGAATCTCAGGGCTGGTAATTGGAAAGTTTCTAGTTCGATCTCGAAAAGGATTTAAACCATAAGCTATCACCACTGTGCCTTTGAGCCAGTCACTTACCCTATGTAGAATTTTTGGGATGAAAACATCTGCTGAATGACTATTTACTTACTAATGAAGACACATAAGAGTATAAAGAAGACAGACTAGAAGAAAACTAGAAAGCAAATTAGAGTCGGAACATCTGGGACTACAACAAAATGCCCATCTAAAACATTATATGGAGAATATTTGCAACAAGGAGTAAACTGTTGCGGCTTTTTCTCATGTCTGCTGTAGATGCGCCTCTTTCTGGCCAGTCCCTTGGCTCTATCCTGGAGTTTAGAGAAGCAGCCATTGAGCTAAAGGAAGCAAAGTCAGATGTGAGGCTGGGAGGAGTGGATGTGAAAAAGGAAAAAGATCTTGCTGCATCCCTTAACATCGCAACAATACCATCACTACGGCTGTACCTGTCTGGAGACAAAAACAACCCTGTGTACTGTCCTGGTAATGTAAAAAAAATATATATATATATTTCTTATGTTGACACAAAAAAACTCTATTTAACCACCCTCATGTCTTTCAAAACTTGAATATGGGGATACATTATGGGGTTAGATTCCTTCCTAAAGCATTGCGGTCACGGATCAAAAAATAATACGCGTGAATCAAAAATTTAAAAACACATGTAAAAATATATAACACGAATTTAAAAAAAATTATGCAAAATTATCAGAATGGCAAAGAACATGGTCACGGATCTAAATATAATAAGCGTGAATCGAAAAATTAAAAGCGCATTTAAAAAAACAACAAGTATGAATCAAAACTTTATACTGTTATATATTAATCGAAACATTATACTGTATATGTGCCTGTTTTTCTGTTGCATTATTTTTTTAAGTTTGTGTTATATGTTTTTACATGTGTTTTAAAATTTTTGATTCACGCGTATTATTTTTTTGATCTGTGACCGCAATACTATTGGCGGAAATCTAACCCCATAATACATTCCTTTCAGGATCATTGTGTCAATGTTTGTTGTGTGACTCCACCCCCAGATCTTAAGAGCTCTGCCTCCATCCTGACATGGCTTAAAAGAAGAAAGGGTCCGAGCGCTGAAATCATCAGTAGTCTCACACAGCTGGAAGAGTTCATAGGTGAAGATGAGCTTGTGGTGCTTGGATTATTTAAGGTAACCTGGGAATTTATTTTAGTGAATCTGTCATTTTACCCAGTTATTCTCAGTGGAAAAATGCTTCACTGATTCATTTGAGTCATCTCTCAGAAATGTTCAGAAGTCCTATAGGGCATCATATTTAGGGGGAGAGTGGGGTAAGATGAGCCAGTGGGTAAGTTGACCCACCCCCTGTATCTTGGCAATCGTACCATTTTATTGCCATATATTTTAAAACCATATCTGCCAGACTGTGAAAAAAAAGAAACACATGGAAGGAGAGGAAGACGCTTATTTACTTTAAAAACTGTTTTTGGCTTGTCGAAGTAAAATTTTAACATAACAGATGTAATGGCTGTTTCATCAAAGCAAATTTGTCCAGGTCTAAAAATATTTATGATGAATATTGGTGATTTAGCAATGTATAAAACCATGCAAGTCATTTAGCTAAATATTATTCTGAATTGGTAAGCTAGCTAGCTTTTCCTAAAATGGCAGCTATGAGGCAAAGTGAGCCAAATGCTGTGGGGTAAATTGAGCCAGAGTTTTAACTTACCCCACGATAAGGCAATGAATTTAAGTTAAATCTGAAAGATAAACTGCTGTCATTTCAGTGTAATATTACGCAACTAGTTTAGTTTATCTTTATTTTCAAGTTTATTTGATAGGAACAGTGTATAACCAAATCCTTCTCTGATACGAACCAGAGGATGTTTAATCATATATATCTTTCCACTTAGTCTCTAACGGCCTAACATGGTCGACATTGTAGAAAAACTACCATGTCAAGAACCTTTTGACTAAAATGTTTATTAGTTTCAGTGACATTTATTCATTCTTATTTAGTTTTTATTTAATTTTACTTAAACTCTCTGTTTATGGGAAAGTTACATCTTTGGTGTTCAACATATTGTTTCAGAAATGCAAACAATTAAACATAGTGAAATTTCAACTTCATTTGGTAGGTTTTATGTTGTTTAAGTTAGCTTTAAAAAAAGAAATATTTGTAAAATATTTTAAGAATATTTGTAAAAGGAAATTTGATTGTTAAATTAGTTTTTAAAATAGGTACATTATCTTTAATATTTCACATGGGTTTGATTCAGATTCAGTTAGATGGTCAGTTTACACCCACCTACTGAGTCGGATCAACTTACCCCTAACCTGGGGTAAATTTAGCCAGAGGAACACTTTTTCATAAGAAGCTATATTTTTAGAACCCTTTGTCATAGATGCATTCTGATAAATTAAAATGATAGGAAACATCCTGAAATTACTTTACTTTCATTGTACTTCTGCCTCATTTTCCCTTATCTTGACAACATAGGTAAAAAATGGCTCATCTTACCCCCACTCTCCCCCCTATATGAATTTTTGTTGTAAAAAATATATATATTTTAGTTAAATACTACTGTTTATTACGTTTTCTTGGACAGTGGAGTGATTTGAGAATGAATTGCAAATTTGATCATATTATTTAAAAAGAATCAGTCCAAATGACTGATTCCTTCACGAGTCAGCCATAATTTAAGATGTTTTAATGCATTAAAACATCTTTACATGCATATTTTATCAAATTATTTTAAAAGGATCAGTCGAAATGAAGAATTCATTCATGAATCAGCCATAACTAAAGATGTTTTAAAGCATTCTTTGCAAATATTTTGCGAGTTCAAATGAAGAACTAATAACTCATAACTCAAGATGTTTTATTGTATTGTTGTATTAGCCACAATTGTAAATGTTGCTTATCTGCGTTTATACATTACAGGATCTCGAAGAAGGCATAGTCAAAGTGTTTTATGAAACAGCCAATGACATCGCTGACCTGCCCTTTGGAGTAACAGGACATGATGAAATCTTCAGCAAGTATGAGATCAGCGGAGACACTGTTCTCCTCATCAGAAGGGTGAGAATCTGTCAGAGCTCACTTGGACAGTGCAAGGTCGAATCTGGCTTGTAACATTTCTTAAATGTCCTAAAAAACAGTAAAGTGCCTTCTTTTTAGCACATGAATTGTCTCTCATCCATGTATATCATTTTCTTTAGTCTAAACTTGACAAGCAATTCGAGATGGGAAGCAGCGCAGTGAAGAAAGATCTCGTTCATTTTATCAGACTTTATGAGATGGAACTTGTGACCGAGTACAATGGCGTGGTAACTTTATATATTTTAATAAATAGGCATTGTGACATGTAATAATAGATGAATAAAAATAAACAAAGCTCTTTCCTTTTTGGGTTCCTCCCAGACAGCATCTAAGATCCTGAACTCAGTGGTGCTGAACCATTTGCTTCTGTTTATTAATAAGACTGAGGATGGATTTGAAGAAATATACCATGCTTTTAAAACCACTGCGGAAAAACTCAGAGGGAAGGTCAGTGAACACCATTTGGTTTGCATTTAAACACAAACCACATTAATCCTGTTCTGCACAACTGCAAAATAAAACAAAATACAAATAAATCCATAGAAATATTGTAGATTATTATTATATTGCCTGGTGTCTTTCTGTTGTCTGTCTGGTTGCTTTTGTATTACAGTAATGTCACACACTTTAAAAACTCTATCATCAGGTTCTGTTTGTAATGATTGATGTGAGTGAGCCACGGAATGGCCGTATGATGGAGTATTTCCGCGTGAGGTCAGAAGAAGCGCCTCAGGTCCGTATGGTCAATTTATCAGACAACGTTCAATACCAGCTGCCATCTGATCAGTTTGACGCACACACTCTTTTAGAGTTCTGTCTGAGTTACCTGGGCGGGAAAGCTAAGGTGAGTATACATAGGTAAATGAAACAAGTGGATCTTTCTATACTTTAAATACAGCATGGTAATTTAATTTAAAATAAAAACTATTATTATATTCAAATGTAATTTGATTAATTATAATATTGTATATAGTAAATAAATATGAAATATATTTGTATACTATATTTTATCTATTTATTACGTTTAATTCATATCTGCATATAATAGGGCTGTTAACGCATGTGATTAATTCAAAATCCTTAACGCGTTAAACAAGATAAATGTATGCTTAATTTCACGACAAGTTTGCGATTAATCACACAAAAGGGTGTGATTAATCGCGATTAAATATTTGTATCTATTGACAGCGCTAGTATATAATTATGATAATGTTATTCAGTATTTATATAACTATAATATAACATGTATAGAACTCCAAGCTCAGACAATCTGTCTAATTTGTGTGTTACAGCCTAAGCTGCAGAGTGAGCCAATTCCTGAAAACTGGGACTCACAGCCAGTGAAAGAGCTCGTTGGGATGAACTTTGAAAAAGTGGCCTTCAACCATAACAAAAATGTCATCATCTTGTTCTGTAGGTACCTGAAATGTTAGAATTGTGGAACTCTCCAACTTGATATCATAGGTCTATGCAGGGCCTAAAACTAACTTTTTACTACACTTGCCAATGGCCGGTGACTTATGAAAATTTACTGGCCGTGAATAATTTTTCACCAGCCATGAAACAGATTAATCCTATTTAAAGTTACAAAAGTTATTCAGTAAAGAGCAACGAGTGATTGTTCTTTGTCTTTTGTTGTTTGATTAACATTAAAAACACAGACAGCAGTAGGAATATTAGGCTGCTGTCACTTTAAAAGCTGAAGATGGGCATTTTGACAATTTAGTGTAAATATGTCTGTTCAAGTGCAAGAAGACGTGAAAGAGAACTCGATTCAGTATTTGCACGCTGTCTGAGATTCGTATTTCTGGGCGTGTAACAAATTGAGATCCCTTTCGCGTCTTCTTGAGCTTGAATATTTCAATCGGCAAGGCTTAAACTTTCATGATGCTTTTAAGACTGCCATGTCAATTGTCCCGAGCATCGTTCACAACATTGCATTGTTAGAATTCATAAAAATATTACCGGCCAGCTGGCGATTGACACAGTTTCATATACTCACCAACGATTTTTACTCACATTTGGCACTTGACTCATGTTAGGCCCTGGGTCTGTCTTCACTTAGCTTGCAATTACTGTGGTAGTTTTGTATTTTGTAAAGTTATCTGTGTTAACCAAATACTTGTAAATGAAATCAGAGCAGTGGATCTCAACCTTTTGACTTCAAGGCACCCCATTGTCCACAATGGGGTGTAAAGCTTGTTTTATTGTATTTAAAAAAATTTAGTCATCTTGAGACCCCAGCGCCCTGGTTGAGAAGCACTGAATTAGAGTATCATTGTGCCTCTGTGTCCTGACATTTCCAGATACATCATGATATAGTAAAAATCCCCTTTTTCAACAGATGCACCTTGGAGCAGTGAAAGTCGTGCTCTGTTTCCATTGTGGGAGGAACTTGCTGAACACTTTAGTGAACAAGAAGATGTTGTTGTTGCCAAGATTGACGTTACTGCCAATGATGTAAACATTCATCTAGGAGAAAAATACCCATCAATCAAATTATTTCCTGCTCTTTATGTAGAGAGGGTAAGCAGACTCTTACAATTAACTGATCTTACTTGCTCTATATAATATTTTAAATCTCATATTCATTGTAAACTACTTATTCAGGACAGCCATGTTCTTATGTTATTCTCTGTGCTAAAGAAATGAGTACTGTCCATGATTTATTAGTATTTTGTAATAATCATACGAAAATATTTGCTAGGTAGTACCATATTCTGGCAAAAGGAAGCTGAGGCCTATAGTAACATTTATGAAAAAAGAGATTGAAAAAGCCAAGAAGGAAAAAGCCAAGGTAAGATTTTTTTTTTCTTCTCACATTAATAGAAATGGATTGTGTTCATTGTGCCCACTCACCATGCTGTGCTTGTGTATATGCTGCAGGAGGAGGAACTGAGGAGGAAATATCTGAATGAACAGAAGGCTGCAGTGAAAGAGGAACTGTAATGGCTTATTCATTTGTTTGAAATTGAAATTTATTGAGTTAATGTGCTCTGCACATGGCTGATTAATCATCTTTAGTGTAACAAGTGTTTTCAGTATACAGCTACTTGCGTTCTTGAAAACAAGATGCCAAGGTGGCTGGTTACCCACCAATACTATGTTTACAATGTATCTTTAGCACAATTTACACATAACCTTCATTTCCACTAGAGGGAGCCTGTTTCAAAGCGCTGCCTACTTCCTAAACAGAGCACTGCATCCTCATACCAACATTAAAAACAACTTGAAGGTCTCTGAGACCTATACTGTATGTTGTCAAAAAAAAAAAAAATTCAGGTATAGTGCAAGCAGATAAGGATTCCAGTTAAGGATTATGAGTGGTCAATACAGCGTTCCAGGCATGCTAAAATACACAAATTATATAGCAACAGCGAGAGACCATTTCTTGTGTGGGATGAGACTGTAAATGATGATGAATTTGCTTAATAAAATGACATTCAAATGAAAACTGTGACACTGATGTTTAGGCACAGACTCAAGACTCACTTTAATTATTAAGCATGACTGATGGAATCACAAAAACATGCACAATCTAAACATTTCACAAGTTACTAGGGGTGTTGGCACTGCGCAGACCGATCAGTGTATGACATCAAAGTACCGCTCTCTAATCGCTCTCACAGTACTTTCTCATACACCAATCGGACTACGCAGCACCGCTTCAAGTTGAACACACCTATTATCTTGAGTTAAACGTGTTCCTGTGTCAACATATTTTGTTGACCCTGGAACAACATTCCTGTCTGAAAATATAATCCAAACCATATCCCTATCCCTAAACCTAACCCAACCCATAAGTTATCCCTAAAATCAGAGGGAAATGATAGAGGAATAACACTGTGTAGAAGCATCTAACCCTGGTTGTGAGCCTAAACTTGACATAAACTGTAAACTCTGATTGTTTAATTGTTGATCCAGGAACATGTTGCACTTGGTGAAATCCAACCCGATCTCACGGCAATTCGTATGTATTTTACGAGGTGGCTAATTCGCATGGATTCGTACGACCTCACTCGTACGAATTAGTATGTTTTTTGCTAAATCGTCTGTATTTTACGAGTTGCCTACACCAACCCCGCCCCTAAACCTACCCGTCACTGGGGTTTAGACAAATCGTATGAATTCGTACGAGTGAGATTGTATGAATTAGCCACCTCGTAAAATATGTACGAATTGGTCATGAGATAGCGTTGGTGAAATCTTGTTCTGCGATTTTGGCCTATGATGTCAAAGGGTGCAGACATGAAACAATAAGCCCATTTCACTTTTAAAAGACCTTCAAAAAAACTGTAATTACCAAAATATCTATTATTTAAGCAAATATTTGCAGTTTACATTTGGTCACAATTCACATTACTCCATAGTCAACAATGTAGAAAGATGTCCTTTTAGCCCCTGGTGCTGTAGTTACGGTATCTACCAACAGTTCTAAACTCAGCGATGAATATTTATTGCAAAATCTGTTCATAACTCCAAAATACCACAAGAATAGTGACCGATATATTAGGACGTGCTGATTTTGCCAAGTTAGACACGTTCCTGGGTCAACATATTTTGTTGATCCTGGAACAACATTCCTGTTCGAAAATTGAATCCTAACCATATCCATACCTCTAAACCTAACCCTACCCATAACTTATACCTAAAATCAGAGGGAAATGATAGGTGAATAACACTGATGTAGAAGCACCTAACCCTGGTTGTAAGCCTAAACTTGACATAAACTATAAACTTGTCCCTCAAATTTGATTGTTGCTCATGGAACAACATTCCAATCAACCAAAGATGTTGATCCAGGAACAAGCTACACTTGGTAAAATCAGGTTTTGCGATATACACAGGCCAATGAATTGACTGTCTTCAAATGACTCTCCACCCTGACAGAAGTTTGTGGGTTATGACATGTTTTGGCCTCACCTTGGGAATGACCATCTGCTTACAGTCATACTCAGGTTGGGATGTTAATCTTACAACATGCAGGAGGAACCTTTACCTGGTGCCAAGAAGTAAATCGAAAGTTACTATATGCGTGAGAGAGATTGTGACCTTAAAGAGATTAGGTTCAGTAAACCCCAAGATCCTTTAATTGGGAGAACGCTTAGACACGTGTGGATCAGTTGCACATACTAATGCTTGATGAGCACTTGGAACTACAGTAGTGTACAGCAGTCAAGACCTGTCTTTTCAATCTTAAATTACAATGTACTCCCAACATCCAGACTTTTATGGAAGGATTATGTATTTAGAACTACAATTTTTACCGCAAAAGCTGCCGAGTTGGGTTTAACCAATGTGACCAAGACTGTTTGGTGAAAAAGAAGCTTTGTAAATTGAACAGCCTACTGTAGTCTACTATTATATGCATTACTACCTTTACAATCCCAAAGTTTAGCAAGAGTGAAACTACTGCATTGAATGTTTACATCTCGTTATGCAACTCTAAGCCGCACGTGTTAGGCTTACCTACTCCAAAGGATTCACACATTGCCTTGGCCAAACCCCTTTCCCAACAGCCTATAAAGAGCCAAGCTATTCCTGCAGGCTATTTCCACAGTGGCTGTGTCTGAAGAAAAAAGTGGATGTTGGGGGCTCTGGAAACCACTGGTTGTCCTGATCATGCGAAAGATCACATCCCATTTCTGTCGCACTACACCTCAAAGACTGAATTCTTGTCCTACGTGCTGCTCTACCTGGTGAAGATGCCTTTCCCGCCTGTGACCAGACCTCGAAGTCTTCCCAGCTCGGGCAAAGAAAAACTTTCAGGACCGTCACCTGTCATTCCAATCAAGACTGCGGAGGAGAAAAGTTCTGTGAAGGAGCGGCTCAAGAAGTTGAGCAAGAAGGACTCGCCGCACAAAAGCAAGTTGCCCACCAGTCGAGCCACTTCTGGCTTGAGGATGGAGGGTAAAAACACCTGGATTATGACTCCAAGACCTGCAGATCCTTCAAGCTCCACGACCCCAACTTCTTCTAAAAGTACTTCTGACATTAGTACCTCTGCAACCAATCTGGCAACAATCTCCTCAGCGAACTCCTCTAGCAAGAAGATGTTTCCTGCCAGTGTTTCAGCAACAAGCATCCCAACAGACTCTTGTAGTCTGCAGGCCTCCTCTGGATCAGACCATGGATTAAACAGCATATCTAACTTCTCTCTCAACCTGACTCCTGAGGCCACCTTGCTCCTGCAGAAACGTAGCCGTGAGAAGCAGCTCCGTGGCACCGTAACAATACCGCACCAAAAAGGCCGCCCGCCTGCCAAGTCGAGTTCTCGATCTAACATCCCACTGGTGAAGATATCTCTTCTGAATGACCGTCACCGATATGATGACGTGGAATATGAAGAAGACAAAGAGCAGAGTGTGGATCAGAGCGTCCTACTGAAATGTTCTGAATGGTTGCGAGGGGTGGAGAACGCTGCCGGAGCTACAGTTCTGTGTAGAATGGACAAAATCAGCCAGAAGAGCATTTAACTGATGAGATGCTACCTACTTGTGCTGTTGACTGTGACTTGAGAAACATGGTAGTTTTGAGTTGTGGTTGACCAATATGGGTCCTGCAATGGCTGATGTTGATCCTAACAACTAAAGAGCTGGGTGCCTTATGGCCAGTACATGCAGAACATTTGGTAACACTTTATTTCGATGGTCCACTTTAGACATTCTACTAATTATGTTACTTTGCAACTACATGTCAACTAGCAATCAGAGTATTAGTAGATTGTCTGCTTAATATCTGCTAACATGGTCCCCCAACAGACATGTTACTCACTAAAAGTAACTTTTCAACTACATGTCAACTTATTCTACTCACCTAAATCCTAATCTACCAGTCTACTAATATTCTAATAATAGTGACATTGAGAGTGAATTGTTGCAAAGGTATTTATAGTTTGTACAATGCCTAAAGTGGACCATCGAAATAAAGTGTAACCAAACATTTTATTGCTTCGTTTAATAGCAGAAAAATAGATGTAGATATAATTGCAAAATTTATTTTACACAGTATCTCTAAAATAGAATATTTAATGTTTACATTTAACATTGAGATTTCAGTCCTGACTTCTGGGAAACTAACACTTGTTAAGTGTTAATTCACAGTTATTGGTTTATTTTGATTTATGATGATTTAGCGGTCTAGCACTATTGTTGTAGCACTGTAAGACTTCTGGAGACTTTACATGGATGTTTTTATTTCTTTAAAATGCATTCATAAAAAGACATTGTCTATAAAACACTGATCTGCATCATACCACCACTCATTGCTGTCTGAACACATCAAGCCCTAACTCTTCTTTCTAAGAACACACGACTCACAGATAAATTTGCTGTACTTCACTATAAGTAACTTAAAGGACACGGTTTAAACAGGCTTAGCAACAACATTGCACACTCGTAGCACTTCCTGATCTCATTAACAGACAGGTGCATTCACTTTTAACCCAACAGCAAACACGGTAGAAGTAACCAATGGTTATGTTTCTGCTACTACATCAATCCCAAGTACAAATAACAGGAAGAGGTTTTCCAACATTCCCCCTGTTGTTAGTTGCTTTAGATAATATTTACTAAAATGACAGTGAAAACACTAATATTGTGAAATATTACCATGTTTTATAATTTAATATATTTTAAAATGTCATTTATTCCTATAATCAAATCTGAATTTTTAGCATCATTACTCCAGTCTTCATTGTCACATGATCTTTCAGAAATCATTCTAATATGCTGATTTGCTGCTCATGAAGCATTTCTTATATCAATTTAAAACAGTTGTGCTGCTTAATATATTTGTGGAAACCGTGCTATTTTCTTTTAGGATTCTTTGATGAACAGAAAGTTCAAAAAGAACAGCATTTATTTGACAGATGTTTTTGTTGTTGTTGTAACAATGTCAGTCTTTACTGTCACTTTTGATCGATTTAATGCATCCTTGCTGAATAAAAATATTAATTTCTTTTTTTTCTTTTTAAATCTTTCTGACCCCAAACTTTTGAATATGTTACAATCAACTGCTGTATTTTGTATCAAACAAGTATTGTTTAAGTGTTCATTCAACAATCATTCAAAGAAATCAGAATGTAGCTTTTTGGCAAATACACTGACTTTATGATTTTGGGGGATATTTAAATAACATTTACAGATGTTAAAAAGTGACTATTATATATATATATAAAAACAAAAAACAAAACAAGTACTCTCTTGATAACATCACAACATTTATTCTAAAGTTTATTGTCCCTGGCAAAGACTAGGTAAAGCCAAAAGGGCATTATTTGACAGTTTTGCATGTGTTTTACATTTATCCAATGAGCTAAACATCCCTCCCATTACAACTCACGATGTAGAGAGAGAATTTGAGTAACAAAGTAGTTTGAATGCTTCATAACCTCAATGCCAGGTGTGTGTATAAATCTCCTGCGAGTACACTAGGAATTTACAAAAGGGACAAAAACAGACTCCCTCCTCTTCAACAGAATAAAACATTCAAACTCAAGCTATTTGCTGGAGGACTCCTGACAATCCCGTCACTTCACTTCTCAGATACATAACTCTGAATTCATCACGGTAGGCTGAAACGATTTATTGAATTAAAATAATCTAGCTTTTATTTACAGATAATTTAGCTTTGAGACTTTATCAAACATGCCGGCTGGTATTTCAGATGGATGAGCTGGATGAGGTTCAGCTAAAGAACCATGTGGACAGTCTGAAGCAGCAGCTACAGTTTAAAAGAGAGAAAACATCCGTCTCTCTTCCAGAGTGAGTATCTATCTATCTATCTATCTATCTATCTATCTATCTATCTATCCATCTATCCATCTATCCATCTATCCATCTATCCATCTATCCATCTATCTATCTATCCATCTATGAAAATCTGAATACATGCTAAAATTATTCAAATATTATTCAATATAATATAGTAATAGTAAATACGTATTTTGATTTGTGAAGTTCCAAGTTTAGTGTAGTAAATTAAGTAAATACTAGGTCATATGGGCTAACAGAAGTGAGGAATCTCACAACTTACAGAACTTTTGTTGTTTTTGCTATTTTTCTATCATTCTCTTATCCATTTATTTTTAGGTTAACTAAATGGATGGAGGAGAAAATGAACGAGGATCCATTTCTGAATCCAGATGTACTGAAGGAGAACCCGTGGGTGGAGTCAAGCAAATGTGTAATAATATAGAGCTGTCAATCATCACTATGGCAACAGGAGTGACTCCACCCATTGTCATGGTTACACTGCCTGACTTTGACTAGGATGGACAAAGTTGCAAATGAATTGATTCTGAGTAAATCTGCTTTGTTGTTTACTCTTATCAGGCCCTGACATTATGAAAAGAAAGAAAAAACTGCTGTTACTCAGTGAAAATATGTATTTATAAAAGTGTAAGACAACTATACAAGAATACAATAAAAAGAAACAAAGAGGAACCAGTGCTTTTTGTTTTTTTTACACATTTTAGATGTTTTTTTTTACTATACAGAACAAGGTTCAGAACATTTTTGGTTTTTATGCATTGATTTACAGTGGTAAATTAACATGGGCTTCGCCCTCTATCTTTAAAGTAACTCCCGAATGTAAACGTTTCTGCGCACTGCATTGGACACACCTTCATTGAAACGAAACCATACATCACTGTTACCCACAGCTTTACCAATGTGCACCACTCCGCCTGCTTTGCCATCTTCACCTGCGGAGAGAAGTGATATCAGCTCATATTTCACATTTCAGGTTATGCAGAACACATATGCTTTGATTTATTGTACGAGTGTGTGAAAAGTAAAATACAGTATAGTATAGTATATATAAAGCAAACACACTTGTAGTGGTGGTGACCATAGGCTTCTCCTTGGGTACAATAACTCGTCCAAAGAAATCCAATTCAGGCTATAACCGTGAGAAGGATAAACAAACAAGTCATTATGTGAGAGCACTTTGACCCTGATCCACTATTAACCCAATTAATCTTGGATTATCATGAAGCATAAGTCAAGCATATGTAAAGAGAGACAGTATGAGGACAGTCATTTAACATGGTGGCACAGAAGAAGTGTAAAATTGGTGAGTTTAGTGCAAAAAACAGCATCTTATCCACATACCATCCTCAGGCTAATTTAACCAGGTGCTTAATGTTCTGGTTTGGCATTTTAAATTTGGTCATAATCTCTAACTAGCAGTGATCATTAGTAAATGTTATCTGCATTTGTAACTGGTTAGTTATAATTGAGTTTCACACAATGCCAGAATTAAGTTGTGATTCACCAATCCCAGCATCGAATTTGTTATGGTAATATTCAATGGTGGACTGGACTTGAGGGAAATACAATTTAAAATGGGATTTTGTGTGGGATGCTGTGGTAGTTCAAGAACAGATGTAAAGGATTTAAGATGGTTTAATATAGATACTTTACCCTGCTTTCCACCACAGTCTGTTTAACGATGTTCTCCAGCCTCTGCTGATGGTTCCTGCTTGTCTGTTTCTTCACTTCGGTTTTCTTCTCCTCTTGATTCTTATTTACTGCCACTGTCTAAACACACAGAACAAATACTAAGCAAAATGAACAATCCTATTTACAGCTTTGTATATTGTACAATATATTTTGTTTGGGAGCTGCATATCTGTCCAAGTTTACATAACACATTGGTTAATCAAATATTTAATAGCCTCACTTCTATCTAGTGTGCATAGTGGATGAAGTCGAGCTTCAATTACAATATCTAGATTTGTTAGTCCAACTTCGCAAAGATAAGACTGGTACAACTGCAGCCGGACAAAACAGTGAACACTTTCAAAATCATAACGTTGTAGTCCAACTAAAATCAATTAAGTGCATGTAAACATATTCTGTGTCAACAATGCAAATGAGTGGTGAAAAACTCAATCAAACACATTTTAAATCAATAAGATTTCCAAATGCAAAAGATGCACTGTCTATAAATGGGTATCGACTAATTTGCAGGCACAACAAATGCAAGATTAGACAGAATTCACTGCAATATTATAATATATTAATATTTTATCTATCTATCTATCTATCTATCTATGGGCTGTTGATTTAACGCATTAATTTAATTAATTAGTTATGGCCAAAAATAAAGTGTATTTGAGCGTATTTAAAGCACCACCCCTGCCCCAGACCTACGTAGGTCATCTGACATTTCACACAGTTGATTGATGACGAACCTGAAGCAGGGAAACAACTCACTGAGTGATGTAACCTATAGAATGCCATTAAAATAGCTTAAAATTTAAGATATCAGGGGAAAAATGTATGGGTTTTTGTCTCATATTTATATAATATGATATAGTCAAGCATTATTACAGGAGTGCTGTTTTTGTCCCGAATAACACAAGTGCAAAAGTGATATTAATTTTATACAACAGTTCAATAAAGAAGTTAATATTGTGTTATATTTTAGACAATATTGTCTGTTTTTGCTCAATTTTGCCAACAAAAATATTACCTATAAAGCCAGAGCAGAACTGTTGTGTGTCTCCGAGCAACACGGTTTACGTGAATCAATGTGGTGAACCACTGATTCAATGGCCCATACATAAAGAGAGCCATTTACTTAATTCCTGAATGAATCAGCTGTTTGAATGAGTCGAATTAATGACTCAATGACTTACTCATTAACACATTTACCACCACCTACTGGCAGTTTTAGTTTCTTATTTAGAGTATCATTTTATGAATAAAATTGTTTCATATTTCCATATTAATTAAAAAAAAACATTAAAAGGTACAGTTTATCATCATTTACTCACCTTCATGGAAGTTGAAGTCTAAAAGTTTGTGTAAAAATACATACATTTCTTTCTAAAGCTACTTTTTGTAATGTCTATTTGATGCTTTTCTCATTTAACACAATAACATCTTTTTCCTCACACAACTATTTCTCAGCCAAATTTGATGTGATTAATTAGCGATTAATTAATCGCCACATAGAGTAATTAATTAGATTAAAAAATTTTATCGCTTGACACCCCTAATAGATATATATACAGTACAGTTCAAAAGTTTGGAACCACTAAGATTTTTAATGTTTTTAAAAGAAGTTTCGTCTGCTCACCAAGGCTACATTTATTTAATTAAAAATACAGTAAAAAACAGTAATATTGTGAAATATTATTACAATTTAAAATAACTGTGTACTATTTAAATATATTTGACAAAGTAATTTATTCCTGTGATGCAAAGCTGAATTTTCAGCATCGTTACTCCAGTCTTCAGTGTCACATGATCCTTCAGAAATCATTCTAATATGCTGATTTGCTGCTCAATAAACATTTATGATTATTTTCAATGTTGAAAACAGTTGTGTACTTTTTTTTTCAGGATTCCTTGATGAATAGAAAGTTCAAAAGAACAGCATTTATCTGAAATACAAAGCTTCTGTAGCATTATACACTACCGTTCAAAAGTTTGGGGTCAGTAAGAATTTTTATTTTTATTTTTTTGAAAAGAAATTAAAGAAATGAATACTTTTATTCAGCAAGGATGCATTAAATCAATCAAAAGTGGCAGTAAAGACATTTATAATGTTACAAAAGATTGGATTTCAGATAAACACTGTTCTTTTGAACTTTCTATTCATCAAATAATCCTGAAAAAAAATATTGTACACAAATATTTTGTACAATTGTACACATTAAATGTTTCTTGAGCAGCAGATCAGCATATTAGAATGATATCTGAAGGAATCATGTGACACTGAAGACTGGAGTAATGATGCTGAAAATTCAGCTTTGCCATCACAGGAATAAATTACTTTGTGAAATATATTCAAATAGAAAACAGTTATTTTAAATTGTAATAATATTTCACAATATTACTGTTTTTACTGTATTTTTAATTAAATAAATGTAGCCTTGGTGAGCAGACGAAACTTCTTTTAAAAA
>RJVU01042553.1:1586374-1606482 GCA_003731715.1 Anabarilius grahami
CTATGCGTTTTACCTTTTGTGGGTTTCGTTTCTGCTGGGCCCTCTCCACCCTCCTCATTCTCTCTAATTCTGTCTCCCTGGCGATCAGCTGCTTCACCTGATAGGTTAGCTGCCTCCGGGGAGGCAAACCCGTAAAGCGCACCACATCTTCTACATTACTGTGGAAATACAGGTCATAAAATTACAGCTTGTACCACAAGTAACTGAAAAAAAGCATAATATAATGTTGGCATAAACCTTTATATAACATATAGAATCTGAACAAGGGACTCTAATGAGGAGGGATATGAAGGCAAAGGAAGATGTGATGGTTTAAAGAGTGGAAAGCGGGTGAGCTAAATAATCCCTCTTACTCCGAAGGTAAAACACCGTTCCAGGAATAAAAGGAAATTAGACAATATGTACAACACACACAAGCAGATGAAACTCCAAAAGCAGGATTAGTTGTGCAGGGTATTCCTGGTCACGTACACAAAGTCATTTCTCTAGGACAGCTGGAGAATGTTCTGTCAAAAAAAATAAAATAAAAATCGGAGGTTCCTAAGTTTTTGTTTCCATATATTATGTTGCACATTCACATTAAAATAAAAAATGCTCCCCTTTCCAGGGAACAGGATAGCGATGAAAACTTCCCAGGTTATTTCCAGCGTGAAATCAGATGAAATCCAGATACTTCAATATCTCTTGGCAAAATATGCTGCTCGTGTGCCATCAAATAGTCCAAAAAGGTGATGTATATATGGAAATGCTTGCTGTCCACTGGCATGATTGAAGATAACACAGTGGGATTATACTGATAAGATTTGATTCTGTCAAAATATTACAGTAATTATAAACAAAGCAAAGATGTTTCTTCCATTTTCCTCTGATGAAAGCTGAATTAGGAATTGTTGGGAACTGTACAATCCTCAGTCCATCTTGTTATTTTCCAGGGTCATGGCTTCAGTGTGATTACTCAGCACTTGTTGGAGTAAAGCTCGATAATAGATGGCGGGAAGATAGAGAAAGGCGTAAACGAGCAGAAGCAGTAACAGGGCGATCAGCAGTGGAATACCCCAGTCAGAGGTGACCAGTGTCTCCTCGCAGCGGGCCTGCAGGAACGACTGCCGCATGATTCTACCACACCAATCACAGAGAGAACACACATGCAAATAAATAATGAACTTCAGAAACATGATTATGAAAAAACATGCACAGGGATTTCCCCATCTAATCTAGGCTGTAGTAGGGCTGGATGATATAATACTTAAAGGTTTAGTTCACTTCAGAATTAAAATTTCCTGATAATTTACTCACTCCCATGTCATCCAAGATGTTTATGTCTTTCTTTCTTCAGTTGAAAAGAAATTATGGTTTTTAAGGAAAACATTCCAGGATTTTTCTCCATATAGTGGACTTCAACAGTTACCAACGGGTTGAAGATCCAAATGTCAGTTTAAATGCAGCTTCAAAGGGCTCTACATGATCGCAGCCGAGGAATAAGGGTCTTATCTAGCAAAACGATCTGTCATTTTCTAAAAAAATAAAAATTGATATACTTTTTAACCACAAATGCTCATCTTGCACTAACTCTGTGATGCGCCACGCATTACGTAATCACGTTGGAAAGGTCACGCATGACTTAGGCGAAAGTTCCACGGTAGGGCAAAAAAACTCCATCTCATTTTCTCCTCCAACTTCAAAGTCGTCCGACATCGCTGTTTTTTTGTAAAGGGCGTTTGATTTAGTCTTTGCACGTTTTGCACGTTTGCTTTGTAATCACTTGCTCGGTACTTCCACCTACGTCACGTGTGACCTTTCCAATGTGATTACGTAGTACATGACACATCTCAGAGCAAGTGCAAGACAAGCATTTGTGGTTAAAATGAATATATATATTTTTTTTATTTCTTTAGAAAATGACCGATCATTTTGCTAGATAAGACCTTTATTCCTCGTCTGGGATTGTGTTGAGCCCTTTGAAGCTACAATTTGGACCTTCAACCCGTTGGTAACTGTTGAAGTCCAGTATATGGAGAAAAATCCTGGAATGTTTTCCTCAAAACCATAATTTCTTTTTGACTTAAAGAAAGATATAAACATCTCGGATGACTTGGGATTGAGTAAATTATCAGGATATTTGAATTCTGAAGTGAACCAATCCTTTAATTTTAATTCAATATCATTTCTCTGGCAATATAAAATTAACAGATGATTTTAGTTTGATTAATTTACACAAAGCAGTTATTTTGAACTTTCAATGAGTCATTGCAAAAATGTTCATGGAAATATCGGTGGCATTTTACAGGCTAAAAATACATTTAAATGTAGGTAAATATTACAGTTTACTGTTAGATAGATACTATTACATTTAGTGTGTTGCTATATTGTAACATGCATATAAATAAATGTGCTAATTTAATGAAAACATACCTATATTTTTAACTCAATTTTGTAAATAGTAAGAAATTAATAAAGAAATTAATACTTTTATTCAGCAAGGATGCATTAAATTGATTTTAAAAAATGACAGCAAATTTATTATGCTACACCCAAGATCTCTATTTTTAAATAAATAACTTTCTATTCAAGTAATTATGAAAAAAAAATCAACATTGTTTACACAAAAAAAATTAAGCAGAATGTGTCATGTGACACTGAAAACTGGAGTAATGTCTTCTGAAAATTAAAAAAATATTTAAAATTTCAAATAGTAAACAATGTTTTAAAATTGTAATAATATTTCAGAAAATTACTGTTTTTAATGTACTTTTTAAATGCAGCCTTCCGAGACATTTAAAAAAATCTAACATTCATGCAAAAACTTTGTATAAAACATGAGAAATGCTCAATAAGAAGCAAACTCACAGAGATGCTCTTCTTCAGTTCCAGCTAGAACAGGCTGTCTGAAAACCAGTCCAATAGCGCAAATTGTTCCCTTGTTTATCTTCTCATTCCTGGTTTTTAATCCACCTTTAGCTCAGTCAAGCAGACTTTCAAAGGTTCAGCGGCAAGTGCTCAACTTGTGAGTGTCGAAAGCTTATTTGTGAACATTTTCAGCATCGCTTCCATCAATCAATGTGAGTGGTAGGACACGGTAAGCCACAGAGAGGATTGTAGGTCTTTTTATATGCTTGAGTGATGAACGTGTGTCCATGCATGACTTTCAAAGGCAAGTAACAAAAACCTCCAAGCTCAGCTCTCATGTGAGAGAATCGCCAAAGTGAAACAGAGGACGGAGAATAATAAAAAAAAAAAAGTGGAAGAGGAGGGGATGGAGAGACCGTAATCTGGAGCTGCAGCCTAATCTCTCATAAATCGTGATGAACAGGAATCAGTGCCATGTGTGTTAGTGTGTATTGTTGTGATGTATGAGTTGCATAACTAAAGTCCTGACAGACAAGCATGGCTATTTGTGTTCAAAGAGTCTGTAGGCCAGGTTAATGTTTGTGTATATGCATTTACTCACGGCTCCAGCACATAAGTGTACTGTCCCTCGGGTGTGCGGTCCTGTCTGTAGGTCAGGTTGTAGTTGATCATGGTGTCAATCAAATCGTAAAGCTGCTGCTTCTCCCTGGTGCTATAAAGCTGAGGGTTGACCTGTAATAAAGATTACAAATGGAGAATAATAAGAACAATAAGGACACTGCTTTTTGTGTGAACCAGCATTCACTGCTATGATACTGTCTAAGTAGGCAGCTCATTAGGGTTTAGAACCAACTTGCAATTTATTTAGTATAATATTGTTGTTACAATGTTAGCTTGTTTGCACACAGATGTTAAAATGACTCACCGGCCGCAGTTTGGGGGAGATGAGCTCCAGGAGAAGGCTGAGGACGTCCAAACAGAGACTGCTCATGCAAACACGGTTCTGTATGGCAGGTGGGATGTCATTCAACATGGCAAGGAGCGCATTCTTGGTGTGCTGAGCTTTAGTGAAAGCCTAGAAACAAATTTAAGACTTCATTTAATACCACTTTCATTTTACACTGAAAATGATAAATGTTGAAGATTATTATTATTATTATTATTATATAAAGGCATGTCAGCATAACTGATATCAGCAATCCCAAATACATAAAATCATTTATGGCCAGAGAGTGTTTCTGATTGGCTAGTTGTCTAAGTAGCCTTAAAGGGTCATGAAACCCCCGTGTTTTACCCTGGTCGTTCACACCTCAAAGCTCAAAAAAGTCTGTTAAAATGGGTGTGTAAAGCTCGGGAAAAGTGGGAGTGTAGAGGGGGAGAAGAGGGGAGAGAACAACCAATGAAGCACATACAGAGAACACACTCGTTAGACAGAATAATGAATATTAATATATGAGCACAGAGAAAATGACAACAAACTCCCAAGCACAAGGGAGAAATGCGAAAGAATATTTAATAGGGCTAATAATAGGCTACTTTGATTACGTTTACGAGCACTGCAGTCTCACGATCAGTCTTATGTCTATTAGAATAATTGTGTCGTCGCGTTCAGATAGGCTACACCACTGTATCAGTGTCCAGTTTGCACATATAATTCATTTGAAGAAGACTTTATGAAATATGTGTGCATAACTACACCGTGCTGGTTAATGTCTGGTGCAGGAGAATGTGTGAAATAAAAACTTTAAACATGGATGCTTTATTCTGCATGAGCTATGAGCCACGTGGCTAGTGTTGTTAAACTCATTGCGGAGCTCCGCGCTGAAATCGATCATATGCGCGCTCCGCGTGTATATCATAACAATCTTATTTTTCATGTGTTCGTATTCAAACTCCAGCTCTGACCGCATCGTGAGCAAAATACAAACAACACATGTGCTGCTGTGCTGAAGGAAACATAGCCTACGGCTCGCGTGTTTGAACGCAGCTAGAGGTGAATGAACAGCACTTTTGTGACATTTGAATTCTCTGTTGTAATGCGATCTCACGCAAACATATTTTCCATTTGTGCTGGTAGATTACAGCAAAACAATCCACATACACCCAAACTTCTGCTCTGGTTGCGTCGCAGTAAAACACATTGTGTTGTAGCACTGAGGAAACGAACACCAACGATATGTCTCTGAATGACAAGAGATCGAGGTGAGAAAAGTGATACTTCCTCATGCATAATACCGCAATTATAATCTTATGCATACTACAGCCCAGTGATTGGATTAAATGAGCTTTATGTCATGAATATATATGTCGAGAATCGCTCGAAACGGTCTACATCAGCATATTCGACCATGCCCATACTTGGGCCGAAAGTACACGATTACGTCAGATTTTGTGACGTTGCTCCGACTCAGCTTTTCAAACCGGAAGACAGAAATCGCTCTGAAAAATGCAAAAACTTATTTTTCACTTATGAATAACATTAATGAGTACCTTTAGTGTTTTCAATGATGTGCAGCCTATACATATCTGTTTACATCTCAAAAAAAGTGTTTTGGGGTTTCATGACCCTTTAAAAGTGTGGGCCATTCCTCTCTTTGGTCTTTTATTACCTAGAACATTTGAGTTCCTGACATGTCTTTGAATGTTTGGGTTTGTGGTTGAAGCTAGCAAAAATGGCACAAATTAGCAAACCCACCTTTTTTTAAATAATCAAATTAATGTATATTATTGTCATATCAAAATTGGTAGAGAATCTGTCGACACCAGTCAAACTGCTGTCAACACCAATCATGGTACATGTGGAATACAGTTTATTTTTGCATAAAAATACACAACTGCTCAAAAGTTTGGGGTCATTAAGATTTGTAAAATTTTTAAAGAAGTGTATTTTATACCAATGCAGCAATACTGTAATTTTATTACAGTATGCACTGTCAACTATTCTATTGCATTCTCTCACCTCATAGTGGCTGTGTGGATAATTGATGCGTGGCACAGAGTTTGCAGCATATAGGTGGTGGAAAGCAGCGGGCAGGAACGGGAAGTAGCGCATGAGCGAGTAGTTTTGTCCATGTAGCACACACTCATTCAGGAGGTCAGAGAAACACAACCAGTCAAGACCCGTGCACACACCTAACATCCCAGGGTCCTTCAGCTTCATATTGAGGAAGTTATCATACAAGCCCTACAGAACAGAGAGAGTAAATCATTTTGCCTGAAATATCACTCTTTTGTAGAGGTTAAACAGATGCTGTCTAAGCCATTAAACATCAAACAACAAAACACAGCTTTAACAAAGATGAATCACTATAGTTTTATTTTACATTTAGGTTTAATTATTACATGTCTGTACCTGAATACACTACAGTTAGACCTTACTTTATTTGTAACTTTGTTATATTGTATTTATTTATGCTTGTAATTAGTGTAATTTATCTTATTTTTGTACTGACTGTTTACTTGTCTTTAAAGGTGCTACAGAGAATCTTTTCGTCGACTGAGAAACCAAAGACTGTTACTGAGTTTTTGAAATAAGCGCATGATCGCGTAAACGATTGGCTGATGTTTTTATGGCCCTACCTCGTGCACAGATGATGTATATTAATATTATTCCTTTCAGTGCACCTAATAAATAGTCTTTTATCAGTTAGTAAAGACAGTTTCAAGTAATAGTGCAAAAATTTATAAAACAAAACATCCTCTGTAGCACCTTTAATAACATTTGAACTTTATTAGTTAGGCTAGTAGTTTTTGCTGTGGTATCGAAGTACTTAAAGTGTGCTTTAAGTAATACTGTAAATGGAAAGCAAAACCAAGAACCGCGATTTTGCGATCCGCTGATTCCCTGCTACTCATTTGTATGGATTTTTGAAGGATATTTAAAAGAAACAACAAAGGCAAAAACACACTTTTCAAGTAAAAAAAGTTTGTGAGGTTTTAAATGCTAAAACATCATATATATGGTTTAATACAAAATGACACTTTCTGGTTGTCAAACAATTTAGGAACATGGCTATATTTAATGTGATGAACTACTTTGACATTTTGTTATATTAAGCAAACAAATTCAAGATTTTTAAGTGTGATTTATTAAGTGTCCAAATATTTTAGGGGCCACTGTTCGAATATGAAAATCAATTTAAAAGGAGCCCAAAGTGCGCAGAATGTAGAGCTCTAGTTACCTGAGTGAGTTTCTCATGCTCTCCATTTGATGAGACCAAATGTAAGATGTGCTGAATCCTTTGTACACCATCTTTAGGTCCAGCTTCATCAAAACCACCAAAAGGATCTCCACCAATCCGCTTCCTAAATCACAACACCATCATAAAATAAAGAATGCAGTAATCAGTGGCACAGTGATTGAGTTAAAAATGACAGCTGACAAATACATTTTTTTTTTTTTTAATTTTTTCCAATTATATCTTTTTTAACTTTTAGATCAAAGAGAAAACATTTTCAGGTCACATTTTATCCCAAAAATCTGACAAAATAAACACTATTTGTCAAAGAAAAAGACAAAAAACTCTAAATATATATATGCTTTTATTTCATTGCACGCATTGAAAAGCTATCAAGGGGAGGGCTGAGTGAAAAGACCATGTACTTGAGTATGGCATATTGTGTTTTAGAGTACCTTTTCAGTCGAGGAAGCTGAAAGATTTCCTGCCAAACTGAGAAGAGTCCCTTGTTTTGATCTTTCAATCCCACACACATGGAACTGACGCTGCGCTGATCCAAGTGCTTCTGTCCACGACTGTGTAAAAACTGCACACACACACTTAATTAATCAAACCCTTATTTTAATTCTGACAAGTTTTAAAAAGGCACACATCTTTAATCACCTGTAATGTGTTGATGCAAGAACGGATATCATTGTCGGTTTTCTCACACAACGCCATCAGAGTGCCTGTATCTGCTTTCATACCCTGACGCCGTGTGATCTACACAAAAGAACAAAAGCTTGCATGAGTCTATACATCCATGTGTTTATGAAATCAACTTGTAGACATGTGAGTACATGTGTGTCACCTCTGCCAGTCTTTGAGCTAAACGGGAGGGCAGAGTCTGGGGAAAGGACAATAGGAAAGCTTGCTGTCTCAGCGGCCTCAGAGCTGGAACATAACTGACAAAAGTACAGGTAAATGGGTTACATATTTTGTATTGATTTTCCAGTGCTAATGTATATTGTGAAGGTGATGCACAATAATAATTAAATGGGTAACACTTTACAAAAAGGTTTAATTTGTTAACCATTAGTTAACTACAACTAACAATGAACAATACTTCTACGACATTTATTAATCTTAGTTAATGTTAATCTCAACATTTACTAATACATTTTTAGGGTCTAATGTATCCATTAACATTAGTTTATGCACATACTTACTTACAAAAGGTTAATAAATGCTGTTAGAATATATTGTTTATTGTTAGTTCATGTTAGTTAATGCAAACTAATGTTAACAAATGAGACCTTATTGTAAAGTGTTACCATTGAATGTTCGGATATTTTGTTGGATATTATTTGTATGTTTTCTGAAAGCTTAATAGTTGACTGGTAAAATATGCAGAAATTCAAATATTTTAAATCCAATAAAAAAAAAACAACATAAGACTTACAGGTCATTGCAGATGCAGATGATTGGTCTGAGCAGCACAGATTGCTTCTTCTTTTTCTTTTTCAAGGCATTAACACCTGACTCCTCTCCATCTCGGCTATCCTTCCGGTTCAGAGTGGCCAATAAAATATTAATGGCAGCCTGATTCAAAAAGAAAACAACAAAAAGTGAGAAACAGCTACAATTTGACAAGCCGTTGATTAAAATTAACCAAAAAAGCTGAGAGCAGATCTTACAGCAGGCGCCCCGTCAATTTCATCTATAATAAGGCAGTTGGGCTTTTCATTGGCTCCCAGGACTGACTTCATCTGTGTGGCGGTATCAATGCGTTTCTGGAAGAGCTCTGCGCTGCGGTCATCACTGAGAAGAGATCAACGCTATTAGTTTGTGAGTGTTGACATTTATATGTGCATACTTCTATTTCAAGATTGGTTAGCATCAGGGCTTACCTAGCATTGATTTCTACTACATTGTAACCAGCATGCTTTGCGATAATGTGTGCTAGCGTGGTTTTCCCCAGTCCAGGAGGACCTGATAATAGTGCCACCTGTGTAGTATGATACATACAGTTAAACTACATACACTAAAATGCAAACATTGTAGCATTACATTCACTACTTGGTCAGACCATGTGTCATGTAGCTTGTGTTAAAGGGACAGAAGCTGTTCCAAGCCTGTATGAATTTCCTTCTTCTGAACACAAAAGAAGATATTTTGAAGAATGTCAGTAATCAAACAGTTGATGGGCCCAACTGACTTTCATAGTATGGAGGGAAAAAAATACTGATTACCGACATTCTTCAAAATATCTTCTTTTGTGTTCAGAAGAAAGAAATTCATACAGGTTTGGAACAACTTGAGGGTGAGTAAATGATGACAGAATTTTCATTTTTGGGTGAACTATCCTTTTAAAATTTAACAATAAAAAACATCTAACTTAAATGTCAAGCCAACATGGTAATTTGTCAAATTTAGCAAGCGAAATTCAAATTTTACAATATTTTTCTAAATAAGCTTTTGTTTAAAAAAAGAAAAGAAAAAGGTAATTTTTTTACATATTCATGCGCTAATAAATACATTCTTATAAATATTAAATATAAAAATAAATATAACAAAATATATATTTTTATATTATAGCCTATTACAAAATTAAAAATGTAAACATAAATAAATCTAAAATAAATAAATCTAACAAATATATAAATATAAAAACTTAAATCTAACACTTAAAAATAAATGTAAATGTTAATCTCAAGTCCAAAAATAAAAAAGTTAATTTCTATAAATCTAAACCAAATATAAATATAACAAATCTGGTGTGATTGCTCAGTTTTACTCACANTACTCACCTTAAATTTAGGTCTTTTGTACTGGTCTAGCTCAGCCTCTAGTATCTCTTCTGTCATTTGAGACTTGGTTTTGAAACGCTGGGACTGGTTTTTGTTTTGAGCATTTGTAAAATTCGATCTGATGTCTACAGGGGCCGGACGAGGTTTCCTTTCTCGCCCAAAGACCACAGTGTCCCAGAGCTTCAGCCACTTCAGCAGACAGCGGTTAGTGAACTATAGAGATAGAGAGACATTGTAAAGAAATACAAGGCAAATGCCTGCCAATAATAAGTTTAATAATAATAAGTGATTGTGCCTATGACTCACATAATAAACACATCAACTAACCCTTTAATGTTGATCAAACAACAAAAGACAAAGAGAAAATCACTGCTCTTCACTAAATATCTTCAGTAGCTTTAATATGACTCACATCATCACTCAGCAGATCAGTGTAGTGCTGTGGCGAGAACTGATCCACCCACAGCCGCGACGTTGAGCCTTCATCTTCCCCACTATCGCCATCCACACCAGAGTCTGCCTGCTCTTCTGCAATAAGCTCTGGATCGATACCACTAAAAAGTAATATCAGAGTTAACATGTGTAGAGAATAGAGGTGTGCGATATCACGAGTTTTGATCATGGACGATTAAAATGTCTCCAGGATCTGCTTTTAAAGAAATATCATAGTATCGTGCTACAGTGCATTCCATCAGTTGAAGTTCTGGAGCCTCCGTCCCAACATACTGTACAACACGAGGTACATTCACATGTTAACGCGTAGGTAGGATTACACACACTCACATGTCATTGCAGTTATTCACAATCACGAAAGTTTATTATTTGCATGCGTTTTAAAGCCTTGCCGGTTAAACATTTTAATTGCACGCTATTCTGACATGCGCTTTTCTGACGTGCACTTTTCTGAGCATGTAAATCCGAAGTGCGCACACACTAGAAGCCTGTCAAACAGCGCGAGTACTGAACTATGCTATCTTTCAAGTCTTATTGCGCTTAATCTGTCAAATACACACAAGGTTTACATAAACACAGTCAATTACGTCTTAAAGGGATAATTCACCCAAAAATGAAATTTCTGTCATTAAGTCCTCATCCTCATGTAGTCCCAAACCTGTAAGACCTTCGTTCATCTTTGGAACACAAGTTAAGATATTTTTGATGAAATCCGAGGGTATCTGAACTTTGGCCTAAATGGTCTGTCATTCTTTTTTCTTTTATATTTTGTTACCTTGTAAAGCTACATTTTTAAAATAGGGAAATTAGTTTGGCTGTACTACTCAGTCACTTGCAAAATAGTAAAACATCAAAATGGAGAAAAACATGATAACATTTTACATTTCCTAAAAAATGTCGTGATATGATATTTTTGCCATATCGCCCACCCCTAGTAAGGCAAGGCAAGGCAATTTTAATTGTATAGCACATTTCACACACTATGGTAATTCAAAGTGCTTTACATAAAGAAGAGTCAAATACGTTATAAAAATAGAACGCATAAGAAATAGAAATAACAGTAAAAACAGAGAATTTCACTATCTGGATGGAAGAGCTAGGAAGTTTCAGGGAGGTTTTTTGTTGTTGTTGTTGTCTGTCAGAGCGGATCTAATTGGATCTTCCTCACACGACAGGACCGCTGTTTAGCTCTACCTGTTAAGGCACTTCGAAGGCACAATCTCCCCTTTTGCCAAGACACCTCAAACTGCGCCACACAGCCCTAATCCCCCTTCCAGAGATATCTTAACTATTCAATGCAGTTTAAATTTCCCATTTGGAAAGTGTCCTGACTGTAATCCAGAGATATCTTAACCATGCACCACAGCTCAAATTTCCCCTTTGGAAACTTCCCCTTTGTAAAGTGCCCCAACCAACGTGTTTTGATTTCCGGAATATGTTAATCACGTTGCCTTTGCAAGTGATCGCAATTCCCCTTAGAAACCCCTTCCACGTACCACAGAGTCAGATAGCCCAACCATCATGGTTTGTCCCCTTATCCAAATTTACCAAATTTTAACTAATCACAAATGCTTTCTTCCTAATTCTCCCAGCTCTTTCAACCAGACAGCAATATTTAAAATGCATTAAAAGTCAGAAATAACAAGATGATACATGAAAGATATAAAATGCATTAAAAATGAAATAAAAACAGGAAAAGGAATTAAAAGAATAAAAAGATAATATGTATAAAATAAAATGCAAACAGTTCGGACATAGCACAGTGCTCAATCAGCAAATGCATAGATAAAAAGATGTGTTTTGAGTCTGGATTTGAATGTGGCTACTGTTGGAGCACACCTGATCTCTTCTGGAAGCTGGTTCCAGCTGCGGCTGGCATTACAGCTAAAAGCAGACTCTCCTTGCTTTGAGTGAGCCCTTGGTATTTCTAAGTGACTTGATCCTGATGATCTGAGTGATCTGTTAGGTTTATATTCTATGAGCATATCTGCAATATATTGAGGTCCTAGGCCATTGAGTAATTTATAAACAAGTAACAGTACTTTAAAATCAATTCTAAATGCAACTGGAAGCCAGTGCAAGGACCTGAGGACTGGTGTGATGTGTTCATGTTTTCTGGTTCTGCTCAGAATCCTGGCAGCAGCGTTCTGTACGAGCTGCAGCTGTCTTATGGTCTTTTTGGGAAGGCCAGTGAGGAGTCCATTACAATAATCCACCCTGCTGGTGATGAAAGCATGAACAAGTTTCTCTAAGTCTTAACTGGAGTCAAAGCATCTAATTCTTGCAATATTTTTGAGATGATAATATGCTGATTTAGTTATTGTCTTTACATGGCTACTGAAACTCAGGTCTGACTCCAAAATCACACCAAGATTCCTGACTTGATTTTTAGTTGTTTGACCCCTAATGGGGCAGTCGTGGCCTAATGGATAGAGAGTCGGACTTGTAACCCAAAGGTCATGGGTTCGAGTCTCAGGTCCGGCAGGGATTGTCGGTGAGGGGAGTGAATGTCCAGCGCTCTCCCCACCTTCAATACCACGACTGAGGTGAGACCCTTGAGCAAGGCACCGTACCCCCAACTGCTCCCCGGGCGCCGCAGCAATGGCTGCCCACTGCTCCGGGTGTGTGTTCACGGTGTGTGTGTTCACTGCTGTGTGTTTGCACTTGGATGGGTTAAATGCAGAGCACAAATTCCGAGTATGGGTCACCGTACTTGGCCACTTGTCACTTCACTTTCACACTTTCACTTTCAAGTGAAGGTATGTGTTCACTTTGAGAACATCTTTGTTTCCAAACGCAATGACTTCAGTTTTGTCTTTGTTTAACTGAAGGAAGTTTAGGCACATCCAATTTTTAATTTCATCAATGCATTGGCACAGGGTATCAACGGGGCTGTGGTCGTTAGGTGATAGGGCTAGGTAAATCTGGGTGTCATCTGCATAGCTGTTATATGAAATTTGGTTCATATCACCAAATTTCTCATTAGTAGAGAAGTACAAGAAGAGATTAGAGAAAATAATTGACTGGTACAATCCACACAAAACTGTGTACGCACCTATTCATAAGTTCTGTCAATCTTTGGGATTCCTCCACCACTTGTCGATGCCGCTGAAAAACAAAACCATTTTAGACAGATTTCACCCAAAACATTAATTTAGTTTTCTCTGTATGTTCACACATATTCTTACTCTCTCTGCAATTTGTTCTTTCAGCACTTCTATTGGAACCGCTAGCAGTCCTAGTCCATTCAGTGAGTTACGGAAGGCTCTTGGGTCTGGTGCCTGAGAAAAAGGATAAGAAAAATCAATAAACTTCACACATTGTACTCCTGCAAGTAGTCAAGTAAAATTTTTGGGTGGGGTCCAAAACCTTCTCCTCATCCTCTTTCTTGTTAAGGTAAACTCTGTTTCCCATGGAGTCTGTGACTGTGACGTAATCTCCGATTGCAGGGGGCCGTTTCTTGGCATGACATCTAGCTGAGGTAACCCGCTTTGGTGACTCCTGTAACGCTGCCAGTCCACTGATATCTAACACGTTGGTTGTTATTTTTGTGGCTGCTGGTCTATCTGGACTTAGGGACAGGGAAACTGCAGGTCTGTAAAAAGATTTTTTTAAATTCGGTCACACTTTAGATTAGGGTCCAGTTCTCACTATTAACTAACTACTTACTACAACTTTTGCCTAAATAAACTCCTAATTATTGCTTATTAATAGTTAGTAAGCAATAAGTTTAAGTTTAGGTATTGGGTAGGATTGAGGGATGTAGAATATGGTCATGCAGAATAAGGCATTAATATGTGCTTTATAAGTACTAATAAACAGCCAATATCCTAGTAATAATGCTCCATGCTAATAAGTAACTAGTTAATAATGAGAATTGGACCCTAAACTAAAGTGTTACCAAAAAATCATACTTAAACGTCAACAACCAATGGTTTTAATGTTATGAAGTGAAATGTGTTCCATGCAGTAGCACAGATTAAACTGTGATGTGCATAAACTTTTACCCATCTCTCACTCGTCTGTCATAAACCTCTGGGGAAGATGGAGGAGTGATGTCATCATTGTGTTCAACACCAAACTGGAGCTTTTTTGCCACATCTTGTCTTCTTTTCTTGGGTTTAGGAGCTGTGAGAAACCACAAACACAATTAGAAAAACTGCAATACTTTTATACACTCACTTTACAGTTTACACTTCCATACAAAAGTTTGGGGTCAGTAAAGCGGTTTTTTTTTTTTTAAGTAATTAATACTTTTATTCAACATTAGATCAATCAAAAGTGACAGAAAAAAAATGTTTATAATGTAACAAAGACTTCTATTTCATATACTCTGTTTTTTTTTTTTACTTTATATTCATCAAATAACCCTGAAAAACATATCATGGTTTCCACAAAAACAACTGTTTTCAACATTGATCTAATTGGAAATATTTCTTGAGCATCAAATCACCACATTAGAGTGATTTCTGAAGGATCATGTGAGACTGAAGACTGGAGTAATGATGCTGAAAATTCAGCTTTGCATCACAGGAATAAATTACATTTTAAAATATATTAAAGTAGAAAACCATTATATTAAATTGTAATAATATCTCACAATATTACTGTTTTTACTGTGTTTTAGATCAAATAAATGCAGCCTTGGTGAGCAGAAGAGACTTCTTTCAAAACTATGAAAAAAAATCTTACTGACCCCAAACTTTTGAACTTGTAGCTCTGTTATGGGGGTGAGAAAAGTGAGAAAATTCAACATAATGTACTGACTCAGGGATTCCTCCTCCTCCTCCTCCTCCTCATATACTAGAGGTGAGATGCTCTCGGGATGCTGGTTATTTACTGATTTACTCAATGGCACGTCACCGGACACAATAGCTTCCTCAAACGTCTGTGGGATCGGCTTCTTATTGCGGAACTCAGACACTTTTGCAGATGATGAAAGCTCGCCTATACACAGAAACATACATTCAAAATTATACATTAAAAAAAATTAACAGTTTTAGTGTTTTTAGTTTAATTTTATGTTTTGTTTTTGTTTGTTTTTTAAATACACAATATAGCTTGCAATATTTCTTAAGATATATTGAGCAATGTTGTAGTTAAAGGGTTAGTTCACCCAAAAATGAAAGCAATGTCATTAATTACTCGCCCTCATGCCGTTCCACACCCATATCTTAACACAAATTAAGATATTTTTGATAAAATCCAATGGCTCAGTGAGGCCTGCATAGACAGCAATGACATTTCCTCTCTCAAGATCCATTAATGTACTAAAAACATATTTAAATAGTTTATGTGAGTACAGTGGTTCAATATTAATATTATAAAGTGACGAGAATATTTTTGGTGTGCCAAAAAAACGAATTATTTATTAATATTGAACTTCTGTACTCACATGAACTGATTTAAATATGTTTTTAGTACCTTTATGGATCTTGAGAGAGGAAATGTCATTGCTGGCTATGCAGGCCTCACTGAGCCTTCGGATTTTATCAAAAATATCTTAATTTGTGTTCCGAAGATGAACGAAGGTCTTACGGGTGTAGAACGACATGAGGGTGAGTAATAAACGACATTATTTTCATTTATGGGTGAACTAACCTTTTAAGTCAGCTGATAAAATGTCATCTAGCTAGAGTTATCAACTTCAAACTAGTTAGAATGGGTATAAACAAATCACTGTATGGTAACGTTTTACAGCAATGTTTCCAGCAGAAATGGTCATATTTCATATATATGTGAGTTTCTATTTTTTTATACATAATTAACTGAAAAAATAGATTTATTTTGACACATAAATATGTTGCTACCAAAATGCCTCTTTTTGTGGTGCATACACAAAAATATTGTCAATAGAAGTACAAATGAACTGGCTTAAAACAAACAAAGGTCCTATATTTACCAATGTTTGTCAGCAAAAACAATCAATGTATCACTTCAGGAGCTGTTACCTTTAGGCTAAATAAAAATCTGATCTTAGCTATATACATACAAATGGTGCATAAATTATGTCATGATCCTGAATCATTTTCTGACACTAACCAAGAGGAATGTTTAACTTTCTCGGTTCCCTTAACAAAAAGTATTTTGGCAATCCCATGGTACAGCGCTATCTTAATCTTAATGTATGTAATGGCACGGAATATTTACCATATGTATGTACCATATTAGTATTATTCAAAGAATACCGTGATATTACTGTATTTTATATGTTCAGAAACCATGTTTTGTTAGTGTTATGTTTATTGACTAGCTTTAAATACAGTCAGTCAGCCATTATGCCATTTGGGAGTAGACATGAACATATCTTTCTAACTTACGATCCATTTCAGCCATGACTTCCAATTCATCCGCAAACTGTTGTTCAAAATCATCTTCAATCCCGTACATTTCGTCATATTCGTCCATGTTTACGGTCTCTTGTCTGTTTTGAGACGAAATTTACTGCCAATGTGACATTAGAATAAACAAGTGGCAAAGCGTACATGAACGGACAACAGAAATGTTCGCGCAAAATTTTTGTGTACGTAAGTGTATTTCCGGTTCCTTTGTAAATCCTACATCCGCTCTATAAAAGTCCTGGCTAGTACAGGCTACTGATAAATATAATAAACGAGAAAGAATTAAACAGTTTATCACTGATGTGGAATAACAAAATAGCATGATTACAGAGTCTAACATCAGCCTTTTTTTAAAGGTCAATTTTACAATAGTTCGAATTAAGTAACGTGACGAATTAATATGAAATAATTTTGTTTTCTAAATATCGTATGCACTAAACAATCATATAACTACATACAAACAACAGCTTATTTATTTTTAATTAAATAATTCGCTGACATTCCCCGTCCAACACTGAGGGGGCGGAGCATTACGTCAACAATGACAAACGAGAAGGCCAATCATTCCGCAAGAACGCAAGAATTTTGCATATGTCCCAGAATGCTTATTACAAGTAATAAACCCTCTTAAAATGTAAGTTTGTGTTATTTTTAAATGTGCTCAAGATTTCTCATAAACAGCTCTACGACATAACCAACTTGTGTAATTGTTAATTTCGTCTTCACATTTTGGCTACCGCCAAGTGAATTAATAGCCAGTATCGGAGCTATTAATTAAGGCGTTCCTCTCTCATGAACCGTGCTGTTTCGGCAGCACATGTACTAAAATTGGATCGATACAGAGAAGATTAGCATGGTTCCCCTGCGCAAGGATGACACGCAAAATCGTGAAGCGTATCCAATTTTTGTCATTTATTCACTTACAGTCTAAATGTTCACAATGATTTAAAAAATCTTTATCCATTGTCATAAAAACTGTTTATATTTGATAGCTTGTTTGTGGTTTTATGACAAAAGTGTTGCACAACACATTTTAACATTAGTGCAATGGCCCATAAAAGCAGTTATTTTATTTGATAATATCGCATTTTTACGAGTAGTATGAAAATATGTAGCTGTCTTGAGTTTGTTTCAATTTAGTGGACTTCACATTAAAAATTCATACACAAGGGGGCAGCAAAGTTCATCGGATATTCAGCAATTTTAAGGCAATTTATCACATTTTATTAAAACACATTTAAGTTTTACATGTTTTAATTACAGAATTTGTTGGTCATAATAATGGTTTTATATTTTAGTCTAAAATACTCTGAATATAAACACTTATTAGGTACTGATTCAGGATAAGACAAAGACACTGTTTGGAAAAACAGTGGATTCACGATGTACTCGCTCATTATATAATTTTAGTACATTTTGAACACAAAAAGGATACAGCATCTTTAAATAAACGTCTGTGACATTACAACATTGAGACGCAGGTGGCGCTGTCGCGCTTCACTCAACTCGCTAATTTAATCAGATAAACCTGTAAACATTGCACTGTCTGACTTTAAATGTGGCTAACACAATGGCTGAAAAAAGAAAAGTGCAGAGTGTCTGGTAAGAGTTTAAAAAAATCATAATTTGCTTAGGTTGCATGAGTCCTTTCAAGTTTAAGTTGACTTTTAAAAGAAAGAGCTACTAAAATAAGCCAAATAATACAATTTCAGATATTTGTAATCTATATACCATTTATCTATAATAGCCTACCATTTGTTGAATGTTATTAAACAGTTTTTTCTAAAATCCGTGAGCTGTTTTTTAGTAGGCCTACTGTTTTGTTTAACTGGCAGTGTGCATTATGCCAAGTGCATGGAGAATGAGGTCTCTGCAGAACAAAAGTGGGCGTTTCTGTATTTGTGGGTGTTTTTTAAACTGGTGGGTGTTTATATATCATGCAATGAAAATGAGCTCCTTCCCCCGACCCCACCCCTAAACCCTACCTACTCTTTGACGTGGGCAAATCAGGTAACGCTCTTAAAAACGCCCCTCTTTTTATCAATCATTAATATCCTGCAAAGACCTGTACTTGAGTGCATGTGTCCTTTCAAGTTAAAGTTGTCTTTTCTAAGAGCTACCAAAATAAGCCAAATAATACAATTTCAGATATTTGTAATCTATATACCATTTATCTATAATAGCCTACCATTTGTTGAATGTTATTAAACAGTTTTTCCTAAAATCCATGAGCTGTTTTTAAGTAGGCCTACTTTTTTGTTTAACTGGCAGTGTGCATTATGCCTAGCCTGACGTGGTCATACTCAATTCTAGTTCGAATATGAGTCTGATACTGCTCCATTGGGCTTTGATTATGGGGGCGTATTTCAACCGATCCAGGAAAGACCTCAATTGGATAGACCTACAACCAATCAGAGCTACAGAGTAAGTGACGTGTGTTGAGCGACGCATAGTTGTCAACAGAACTCAACTGCACACAAATTGAGTATGACCACGTCAGGCTAGCAAAGACATCTTTCCCACCGACAAATGCCTTGATAGTGGTCCTCTGTTCCTCTTTTAAAATGAATGCGCTGTCGATATCTTCTATAACGGACGCGATGGCGGAATCTACACATCTCAGATCTTCAACAACAGCCATTATTGTTGTAAACTAATTCAACCCAAGCGCTTTTTGATGACGTGGCTGATTACGTTTCTGGTGATAATCTGTCAATCATCGCCCTGACAATGTGATTGGTCCGAACAGTTTCTCAAAATGTTGTGGGCGGGGCTAAGTTAGGCTGGCATCCAGGCTACATTATGCCAAGTGCATGGAGAATGAGGTCTCTGCAGAACAAAAGTGGGCGTTTCTGTATTTGTGGGTGTTTTTTTAAACTGATGGGTGTTTATATATCATGCAATGAAAATGATCCCCTTCACCCGACCCCACCCCTAAACCCTACCTACTCTTTGATGTGGGCAAATCAGGTAACGCTCTTAAAAACGCCCCTCTTTTTATCAATCATTAATGTCCTGCAAAGACCTGTACTTGAGTGCATGTGTCCTTTCAAGTTAGAGTTGTCTTTTCTAAGTAAGAGCTACCAAAATAAGCCAAATAATACAATATCAGATACCATTTGTTGTCTACATACCATGTGGTATTTATATCTATAATTTGTTGACTATTTATAAAATTGCTGAAATCTATGTAGTTATGCTGATCAGAGACCTTATTTCTTGTTTTGATAAAGATAAAAAAGTCTGCTGTGACACAAATGTGTTCCAAATGTGTTTCAACTCAAAACTAAAATGAAAACCTCATTATTTTGATAAATGTGGTTTAATTTTGTGTGGTTTTATATATATATAGGGTGAATTCAGGGTGATTGGGACACTTTTTGCCATTGAGATGACTTGGAAAAATTGTCCCAAACAACATAAATTCACCCTATATATATATATATATAGTTATTAATACACTTATATTTCTTCAATAAATGAAAAAATATATATGTCAG